>CM053591.1:39777997-39802754 GCA_028646515.1 Pseudochirops corinnae | reverse complement strand
TCTAAGTTCTTTTTTTGATCATGGCTTTCAGGTAGTCCAATAATTTTTAAATCGTCTCTCCTGAATCTGTTTTTGAGGTCAGTGGTTTTTTTCAAGGAGATATTTCACATTGCTATTTTTTCATTTGTTTGGATCTATTTAATAGTATCTTGATTTCTCATAAACTCATTTGTTTCCATTTGCTCCACTCTAATTCTGAAGGAATTTCTCTTTAGCAAGCTTTTGAGATTCTTTTTCCATCTGGTGAATTCGGTTTTTTAAGGCATTCTTCTCCTCATTGGCTTTTTGGGCCTCTTTTGCCATTTGAGTTAGTCTGCTTTTTAAGGTGCTATTTTCTCCAGTCAGGTTGTTGACTCTATTTTCATGATTTTCTTGCATCATTCTCATTTCTTTTCCCAATTTTTCCTCTAGTCTACATTTTTCTTGGAAGTTTTTGGTGCGGGAGTTCTGTCTATGTTGTCTTCCTCCCGTTCCATGCTTTGATCCTTTTTGTCCCCCCACAAAGGAATATAAAGTTTCATTGCTGGGTTTGCTTTGCTTTTTTGCCTGCTCATGTTGCCAGTCAATTACTTGAGTTTTGGGCTCAGCAGAACTCTGCTTCCAGACGTGAAAGCTCTGTCCCAAATTGCTAGGGTTTTCCCAGATTCCGGGGCTGTTAGGAGACTGCTACAGCCCCCATCAGCTTTGGCTCACTGAAAATGCACCCCAGGACCACCACCCAAGACCGTGATCTGGATCCAGGTAGCTCAAAGCAAGAGCACTTAGCCTCTGGATGATTGCTTGGCCCCCCTGAAATCTGCAGGCCACGAGCTTCTGAAGTAGGCAAGTGGAATTGGCTGCAGGGCTGCTGCTTCTGCTGCTTCCTTGCCCCAGGAGCAGTTTGGCTGGACCCACTTTTCTCCCCCAAATTTAGCTGAGTTCCACTGACCTTTGACTTAGTCCTTATTTGTTATGGGTTGATAATTCTAGAAATCACCACAACTGCCATTGATCCACTTGCCTGAAAGCTCCAGCCATGGCTTGTCCTGGCAGCCCCAAGGCCAAGCTATGGTTTCAGGCCAGGCTTGTTTTGGCTCCCAGAGCACTGCGATGAGCCCTTCCTGTCCTGCCTGCCAAGTTGCCTTCAGTGGGAGATGTGTTTTTCTATAATTTGGTGAGTTCCGGAGCCCTAAAATTTGTTTAGAGTCATATTTTATGAGGATTTGAGGTGATTTTGGGGTTGTTGCGGAATTTTCCTGCTGCCATCTTGGCTGTGCCTCCCTGGTTAATGCATTCATGATCATCTGAATAGGAAGCACACCAATGTAAGTTAGGAATTTTCTTTGACTTCACTCTATGAAAACAGCTTTGAGGATTTACTGTATTTATTAACAATTGTTCTTTGTTTATCTACTATGTGCCCATCACTGTTTGAGAGATTATGAAGAAAAAAGAAAAAATGCTCTATTCTCAAGAAATTTATTATTTAGTTAGGGAACTAGGACAGATACACTTGAAACAATCAGTAAACTATACAAGACAGTCTACAATTAAGTAGTAAATCCTGATATTGACTATGTGCTATGGAAATTCAGATAAAGAAGATTCATGAGGTAAATGAAGGTTAGAAAACTCTTTAATAGATGGTTTGTTGTTGTTGCTCAATCCTTTTCAGTCATGCCTGACTTTTCATGACCCCATTTGGCGTTTTTCTTGACAAAATACCAGAGCAGTTTGCTATGTCCTCCTCCAGTTCATTTTATAGAGGAGGAAACTAAGGCAAACAGAGTTAAGTGATTTGTCTAGGGTTACACAGCTAGTAAGTATCTGAAGTCAGATTTGAACTCAGGAAGATGGATTTTCCTGTCTCCAGGCTCAGCGCTCTATTCACTGTACTACCTAGTTGTTTTGATGGGGTCTGTGTTGAGACCTGTGTTGAGGTACGGATAGACTTTGGAAAGACTGAAGTGAGGATGACCATTCAAAAGTCTGTGGAGTAACAGGGAAACTACTTGCATAGCACCTTCTCCAGGGCTACTTTCCCCACTTCTGCTCAAATTGGCAGACCAAGAGAGTGGGTAACTACTACTTCATCATGGTCAGTAGGCTAAAACTGAAGATAATTGGAGTTTTTAACACTTGGTCATGAGCCTAAAACCAGTGTACTTTTCATTTGTTGTCAGCTAGACCTAATTAACTTATAGAATGGGTATTTAATGAGTCGGTATAGCAAGTACAGCAATTAACACACATGTCTGAAAACTCATACCATACTTTCTTCTTGTATACACAAGGTTCCCCACGATGGTGATCTAAAATTAGGAGTAAGGTGGCTATTTTATGTATAGAGAACATATGTGGAGAAGGGGTAAATCCTAAGTCCTGATTACTGGGAATGCTTTTTCCCTTTATTGAGTCCTCATGAAGTTCCCCTTAGATGTAGCTCTCTGTTGAGCTCCAAGGGTCTGTGCCTATATAGAATCCATAACATGTACTTTTCTGCATCCCTCTATGAGTCCTTTTCCTTGTGTTTAGTTTGTCATTGGTTAGTCTCTCAGCTCCTGATGCAGATTCTACCATCAACCACTGCTGTTCCAGGGGTACTACCATAATGCCAACGAGAGCTCCAAATCTTCCAACCTTTTGAAGTTAATCACATGGCCAATAGATTTTTCTCTCTCCTCTTCCCTCCTTCTCACAAAAGGCTGTTTCCCTCTCTGGATTCCTTTACTACTGGATTTGACCATCATAGCCTTGAATCTTATCTAGTTTCTGTTTTTAAAACATAGCCCCCCCCCCCAAACATAACTGATTCTTACAAACATATTTCCTGTGTGACATTTGTTTTTATTCAATGACATGAATCTCTATAATATTTCACATTGACTAAGGACTTATTCATGCCTCATTTACTCTGTGATTACAATAAGGTAGAGATGGAAACTCCCACACTTTACTGACCTAATGAACAGCTTATTTATCGGGGCAATATGTTTGAATAGTTAAGGAGGGGCTTGGTAAACAATTTGGGAAATGAATTTCATGTATAAATTGGCATGTAATATTTAGAAATTTTTCAGGAGTAAATTATGTGCTTATATGACAATTAGCATCTGCACATTCCCATATTCTTTTTTGGGGGCGTGTTTCATTTGTTATTTTTTTTAGATAAAGGCAGTAAAATGATAAGAAACAAAAATTAAGTTATTAATTTTGTTAATTAACATTAGTTAAAAGGCTGGTAGAGAGGATTTTGAAGGTCATTGGCTCCAAGTTAGGTTTCTGATTTACCATGGTCAACTCCAACCGTGTTAGCAAAGATAAATGAAAGTTTGCTAAATTTACTTGGAGGTCTAGTATGATGTTAGCATGTAAAAGAAAAAAAGATGCAAATCAACGTAATGGTAAACACAGAAAAGAAATAAAGAAAACTGCATAATTGCAAAGCTTATTATAATACATACAAAGATAATATACTTGTTAGCTTTAGAAATGTCAGGAAATATAGACAAATACTTAAATGTGCACAGATATATCTTTGGCTAGGCATGACTAAATTCTTTAACAATTTAGTACAAAGGTGCTCAAATTTTATTCTTGCAATTATTGTAAAATCAAAGATAATAAGCCCTTCTGTTTAAGTTCAATCCAAACCAGCTGTGAAAATCACTCTTCTTGTGAACCTAGAACAAAGAAATTTCAGCTATTTAGTTTTCTTTGTAATGATAGTTTTCTTTCTTTTTTTTTTTAAAGCTCAGGCTAAAGCTTTTCTCCTGTGCATGTTAATTATAAAAAAGGGAAGTTGATCAAAACTTTCCATATTTTTCTTTCAAGATAGAGAACTTTGAAGAAGGGAATGGGAGTTTTTTATTTTTAATATGTGGTCTGTCTGGGCACACTAAGGTAAAGGAAGATTCATCTTCAGATCACCTTGATTCACTGTGATGAATATTCAAAGCAAAGCAAAGATTTTTTCTATTTTCCCCATACTAAGGCTGGATAGAAAGATTCAGCATCAATTTAACAATGAAATGAATGGACCAATCTATTGGTATTTTACTAAGAGTGACAAAACACTGCTTTTCTTTGATTGTTTTTGTTGTTGCCTGAATTCATGTATCTTATTAACACTAGGCAGGTGTTTCTTCACGTGAAGCATTGCATTATCAAGCTGTTATCACATTCATTCTGGTGGCACCGAACACAGTTGTCTCAATTAGGAACTCTGAAAGCATTCTTTCTGTATATTCCAGAAGTTCAGTCAGAGGGCATATCTGAATCTTTGTCTTCCAAGCTAGATTTCTCAGGCTGATAGGTGAAAATAGATTAATTTAACTGTATAGTTTCTGATACTACTGCTGACATTTTAAAAATGGTATAGTACCTAGTAATATTGGGCAGCCAGATGGTACAGGAGGATGGAGTGCAGGACCTGCAGTCAGGAAGCCTCATCTTCCTGAATTCAAATCTGGCCTCAGACACTTCTAGCTGTGTGACCCTGAGTAAGTCACTTAACCCTGTTTGCCTTAGTTCCTCATATATAATGAACTGAAGATGGAAATAGCAAACCACTTCAGTATCTTTCCCAAGAAAAATTCAAATGGGGTCATGGAGAGATGGACATGACTGAAATGATTGAATAACAACCCGGTAAAATCAGAAGTCAGATTTGTATATCTGAAATTAATATGCAAATCTTAGAGACATTAAGTCTAACAAAGCCTGAAGCAGGGATACAGAGAAAGAAAAAAAATCAAGCCCTGACCTAAAGGAGCATACATTCCAATGGGAGAGTTAACATGGAAATAGCTAGGTATATACAAAGTATGTATAGAGGGAATGGAAATAATCTGAAAAGGGAAGGCATTCATGGGTCTCTCTCTCTCTCTCTGTCTCTGTCTCTCTGTCTCTGTTTCTCTCTCTTTGTATGTATTTATATGTCTGTAAAACCAGTCAAAGCCTCCTATGAAATGCAGAAGTTGAAGTTAAACTTGAAGGAGACAAGAAGCTAAGAGGTAAAGATGAAGGCTTGGCACATTCCAGGCATGAGAGATAGTTAGTTCAAAGGCACAGAGATAGAAGATGGAGTGTAGAGAGAAGTAGAGTGTGAAAAGCCTGGAAAGGTGAGAAGGATTCAGACTATGAAGAGATTTAAATGCCAAACAGAAGACTTTATCCTGGACATAATAGGGAATGATTGAATAATTATTGAATAGAGGGATGATATGATCAGAGCTATGCTTTAGAAAGATCACCATGGCAGCTGAGTGGTTGATATATTAGAATGAGGAGAGATTTGAAGCAGGTAGACCAGTTAGAAGGTCTTCACAATAGTCGAGGAAAGAGGTAAAGGGCATCTGAACCATAGCCTTCTCACAGAGTTCACTCACGAAGGAGAGGACAGAGACTGGAGAAGGGCTATCAGTAATAGTAAGGTTAAATGATTTTTTTAGAAGAGGGAAGGCAAGACAATTGGGGTTAAGTGATTTGCCCAAGGTCACACAGCTAGAAGTAGCAGGTGTCTGAGGTCAGATTTGAACTCAGGCCCTCTTGACTTCAGGGACAGTGCTCTGTTCACTGTGCCACCTAGCTGTCCCTGATGTTTTTTTAAGGATTGGAGAGACATAGGTATATTTGCAGGCAGCAGAGAAGTGAGTATACAGGGAAAGATTGAAAATAAGAGATATTTTCTATAGAAGTCTGGAGAGAATTGGGTCAAGGGTGCATATAGACGCATTAGCCTTGGAAAGGAAAAGGTTAAAATTTTCATCTGAGCCTGTAGTGATGGATGAGATAGTAGAGGAAGATGCCTGAGTGGTATTAGATCAAGAGACATGTGATCAACAAGATGGAAGACTATGTTTTCTCTGATATTCATGACGTTGGCTGATTGGGATCCAGCCTCACAAGGAAACCACAATCAGAGTGGAGAGAGTTGGGAATAAAACAATAAGGAAAATAAGGAGGAGGATATATGGAAAGCATCAAAGGTTTCAGGAAGAAGAAAATTCAAAGACCTTGCATATAAACAAATAAATTAACAGGAAAAACTGTAACAGCAGAGCTCCAGTGAGTTCAGGTTATGTATGGTTAAGGAAAGTGATCCAACACTTGATGGAATAAAGGACCCTGTGGAATTTGGGAAGGATATGGAAATACAACATGCTATTCTTGAATGGCTTAAAAGAGAAATGAGAATTATCAGAGCAGATATTATGTTCTGCACATCAAAAATAATGCACAGAATAGAAAAACTGGAATCTTCAATGTCAAACTTCACCAAAGAAAAAAGAAAGAACAATAGATTGGGAAATGCAAATACACAGAAAGACAACTTAGAAGAAGAGAAGTGAAAAATCACAATAAACAAAATATAATGTGCTCACTAAGAAAACAAAACATACTAAACTGGAAGACAGGATGAGCAGAGACAACTTAGGGATCATGGCTCTCCCAGAAAAACATGACAGGACAAAAACAATTTACCGTCATAATGAAGGAAAAATGAAAAAGAATTACCCAGAACTACTCACTAGAGAACACGACATTCTAATAGAATGAATTTAAAGATTGCCTCCAGAAAAATCAACAACCCTAACGCTGCAAACACCAAGACACAGAGTTGTTAAATTTAACTAGTATGAAGAAGTTCTGGCTTCCCTTTTACGGCTTTTCCCTTTTTCCATTTGGTTGTTTTGTGGTTTGGAGAAGTCATCTTTGTTTCAAACATTTGATGAGTTAAATATCTTTTCTCTCTACCTCTTAAATTCCTCAGAAGAAAAGTATTATTGTAGCTACAAAGCATTTTTTCTCCTCCTCCTCTTCCCCCTTCTCCCCCTTAACCCCTTCCTCCTCCTTAGTAATATTTTGGAGGAGGGGGCCAGGCCTGTGACTTCATCAGTGTTAGGAATTCCTGGTAGAGAAACATATGTCAACAGCACAAATCAATAACTTAGGGTCCTAGAGAGTTACCTGGGCCACTGGGAGGCTAAATGGTTGGCTCACTGCCATATTAACACAGTTAATATGTGTCAGAGTCCAGCTCTCTATTCACTAGGCTGTCCTGCCTCTCTTCATAGTCATAATTTATACCAATGTCATTGGTAGTTGTTTTTCAGTTGTGTCTGGCTCTTTCTGACCCCATTTGGGGCTTTCTTGGCAAGGATATTGGAGTGGTTTGCCATTTCCTTCTCCAGGCCATTTTGCAGATGAGGAAACTGATAAAAAGAAGGTCAAATGACTTTTCCAGGATTATACAGCTAGAGTCTGAGTCAGATTTGAACTCGGGAAGATGAGTCTTCTTGACCTCAGGCCTGACACTCTATCCGCTGTACCATCAGCTGCCCCAATTAATACCAATAAGTAACTCCCAAAATGTGGAATAAAATTCTATATAGAAACTTACAATTTGAACTATTTATAATTTAATTAGAAAAACTACTACCCTATACATTTTTAAAAAGTCTTTTTTTCTGTTGATAAAATGCTCACAACTACACATTCAAGTAAATGGGGTATTTTAATCTTTAGTCTAGTTAACATTTAATTCTCTTTAAAAATGTACTCATCAAACATTTCAAGTCCTACAACACACTTGACAGTAACTAACAAAGAATGTCATTTAACTCAATATATGAAAGTCTCTGGAAAAGCTCAAATAAGACATTTTGAAGTTCAGTCAGGCAATAAAGCATGAACAGTCATCACAAGGAAGAACCAAGTGTTTAGACAGGCATGACTAAGGGGAGAGAGTGGACTGTCAGTCAGAGGTGGTCATGAATGCTTTAAAAAAAAAAAAGCAGAAAAGCATATCTTCAGGAACCCAGAGATAAGTGTAAAATGCCAAAAAGAATCTTGGTACAAACATCATGCTAGGCTTCCAAATACTTGATTAAATGTTCAAAGCATCTTTGGTCACCAGGTCTAGTGGGTCATCAATAAAACTGAAATGAACATTTGAAAAGTTCTCTAAAAACTAAAGTTTGTAGTAGGATGACAATTTACACCAGTACAGGTGAATCCCTGAAGAACTTAAATAGTAAAAATGCTATGTGCAAAACTCAAAATCATCTTTTGCATTTCCTTCTTTTACTCCACAATCTGATTAGTTGCTAAGTCTTGACAATTTTATTTTTCCAATATCTTTCAGATCTATCTCCTCCTTTCTTTTCCAAATGCAATCAGCTACTTTCAGGTTCTCATCTCTTCTCACCCAGACTATTTTAACAATGACACCAACTAACTTCTAGATAGGCCTTCAAATCTGGCAATGTCCTTTGTGCATGATGTCTTATTTGGACCTCACAGCAATTCTGTGAAGTAGCTGTTAAAGATAAATGATTCTCAGATGAGGAAACCAAGACTCCAAGGCATCAAATGACTTGACCATGGTAAAACAGCTAGTAAATACTCAAACGACAATTTACCAGCTGTTTCAGTGCACACAAAAATGGGGGAAAAAGCATTTATTAAGCACTTACTACTTGCTGTTCTAGGTTATATTTTTATCTATCTAGTTATCTAGTATATCTATCACCAACTTTATCTATCTATCTACCTATCTATTGATCTATTGATCTTTCTATCTCTCCATCCCCAGTTTCCCTAGAGTTTTAGTTATGTATCACCAGTTAATTATTGAACATTTCAAACTTGTTGACCTAGAGACATCCTAAATTCAACATGTCTAAATAATTTGTTATTTTTTGTTTCAACACTCTCCTATTCCATACTTCTCCATTTCTCTTAGAGGTATCATAATCCTTTCAGTATCTCTGGTTTATAATCATCTTACATACCTAATCAGATGCCAAGAACAACTCTAACATCCTACTCCTTCTTTCCACTCATGCAAGTACAAATGTCATTCAGACCCTCATGAACGTTCTCTGGGTGGTTCTCTTTGTTTCAAGTCTCTCCTCACTCCAGTCCATCCTATACAACTACTGCCAAAGTAATTTTCCTTAAGCACAGATCTCACCATATGATTTTCCTACTCAACCAACTCCAGTGGTTTTCTAGTACCCCTATAATAAAATACAAATGCCTCTGTTTAGCTTTTTTAAAGCCTTGTATAAATAACCTGGTCCCAGTGAAGCATCCTTGGACATTATTCTTCATGCCACATTCTTCAATATATCCAAACAACAGGTCTTTTTTCTCTTCCTTGCACATGATGCTCCAACTCCTATTTCTGTGCCTTGTTTTGGCCATATGCACATATCTGGACTGCACTCCCACCTTAGTGCATTCCTCCCTTCCCTTTAAGACACGCATCTTCTGCAATAAGCCTTTCCTAATCCTCCCCCTCCACCTGCTCCCTCTGAAATTAGTTTGTATTTAACTCCTTTTATATATTTGTCTTTACTAAATTTAGATTTGTGCCATCTATCCATATAACTAGATACACATATAAAGGTATAGATTTATATGTATTCATTGCCTTTCCCATTCAAATATAAGTTTATTCTGAGTAGGGATTATTTCATTCTTTTTGCTTGTATTCCTTATGCAAACAGAGTGAACAGTAGGGTCCGCATTGATATTCAATATATACTTGTTGAGGGTCAATTAGTCTGTCCCTCTGTAAGAGCTTCCAAAATGATTTTCCCTCTCTTATCCCCTTTCCAGTCTCTATTTCATACTACTGTCCAGAAAATTTTCCTAATAAGCCACACAATATAGCACTCTTCACTCAAAAACCTTCACTGATTCCTCACTGATTATGACACAATCTTTAAACACCTTATTTTTGCATTTAATACCCATAACAATCTGACTCCATTCTACATTTTCAGCTTAATCTCCTGGCACTCTCTTAAATATATTCTATATTTTAGCCAAATTGAACCATTCTTCTTTTCCCCCCTGTACTCTCAATCTATTATATCCTGTGTATGGGCCTTTGTTCACCATACTCACTCCCTTACAGCTGGAACAGACTCCCCATACTTACTTTAATTTATTGAAATCTCTCCTTTTCTTCAAACTTCTAACTCCCCACTCAGCTGCTAAGGGTCATCTTCTGGATAAACCTTTCCCTGATGCCCTCCTGCCTGCTGATCTGAAAGTATTCTCATATTTTTCAGGTCAATTGTCCTGTACATCTCCTGTCTTCTCTATGTTTATCTAACTCCTTCTTACATTATAGTTCCTTATGTACTTGTTTTCCATTCCTTTTCCCTTCAGACTTTAAGTTCCTTTAAGGCAAGGATAGTGGTTTTACTTTTCTTTGTGTCCCCATCACTTAGTGTAATGCCTCACACAATGATTAATAAAAACAAAAGCAAAAACATTTATTAAGGGACTACTATGTATTGGCTGGCTAGGTGGTGCAGTGGATAGAGTGCTAGGCTTAGAGTCAGGAACACCCATCTTCATGAGTTCACATCTGGTCTCAGACACTTACTAACTGTGTGACCCTGAGCAAGTCACTTAACCCTCTTTGCCTCAGTTTCCTAATCTCTTAAATGATCTGGAGAAGGAAACGGCAAGCCATTTTAGTATCTTTGCCAAAAACCCTTCAAATGGGGTCATGTAAAGTCAGATGTGACTGAAATAACTGAACAATGACACTATGGATTCCTTTCTCAAAATTTTAGAAGAGGAAGAGAGATATTGGACAATAGCTATTGGGGACGTCGGCTTAAGTGAAGGTTTTTTAAAGGTGGGGGAGATCTGGGCATATTTGCAGGTCATAGGGAGAGAGAATATGGATAATAGTAAGGCAAAGTTATTCATCCTTTAAAGAGGACCAATGACATCTTGGGATGGTGTCTTGAATTGTATGTGAATTGAATTTAAGTGAGGTAGAGTTGCATCAGGTCGTTAGCTTCACTCTCTTCCAGAGTCATCAAAGTCCAGTGGCAAGACAAAAATCAGGATAGCTGGTAATGTCCTGGGATGCACTGAATGACTTTGGCATCTTCAATGTCCAACCAAGCTCTTAACACTCCACAATGCTTACTTTAATCATCTTCATGGCTGTTGGAACAAATTGTTCTCATTTGTACGTTCTGCCAGGGAAAGTTTTTATGTGCTTGGGTTAGGCATCCCCTTAACTCAAGGATACGTCTGAGATCTGTTGGTTTAGAATCAGGGTTCATGTTAAGACATTTTCAAGAAGATGAGCAATCTATCAGAGACAGGAATAATAATGGGGAAAGTGAGTGAGTAAGATGAAAGGAGGAGGAGGGAACTCTTTTATTGTGTTTGTTCTGTGAAAAGAATGAAGGACTTGGATACTAACTTTGTCACTTACTAGTATAACTATTAAGCTTTGGGAAAGTTATTTTTACTTCCCACTGAAATAACTGTATGTTCCTATTTTTTTCATCTGCAAAATGAGAGGGTTGTACTGGATGACCACTGTTTCCTCCCAACTCTAACAAGGGATTCTCAGCAGGTCCTTAATGAATATTTGTTGGATTTCAAAGCACTGATAGATAGCCAAAGGAAACAAAATACAAATAAGATAGGGCTATTGTCTTCAAAAAGCATATCATTTCATGGGAGAAATAAAATAGAAAAATTTATTTTGCAAAATAGAAGTTGCTAGATATGTAAAAGAAAACAGTCACATGAAAATTTAGAGGAGGATGAGACCACTTCTAGCTGGGGAAATAACAGGGAAGTTTTGAATATACGTGTAGCAATTGAACTTGGCCTTGAAGGAGAGGTAAGAGTTCAGTAGTTAGATGAGTGAGTGAAGATCACAATAAGAATGAAGAGCAGTTTCAGTAGGAATACAGGAGTGAGGATATGGAGGAAACTAGTCGGATAGGAAATTATAATCAGACAGGGGAATTCAAGAATTCAAGATATCAGAAGTGATAGATTTACAAGTAATGGTGAGCTCTCAAACACAGCTAAACTGGTACATGACTGAGGTAGAATAAATGTTTATCATGGGGGGTGAAAAATATTGCCAGCTAGGTGCTCATGACAACATGGAAAGGGGGAGAATATACTAGCAGATAAACTACAATAATGAGGACAGGAATATGCTTCTAAATGATGGTGGCAGAGTAATAATCTGAAGGTTATAATGGGTAATAAGAAGGATACTGATGAACTCTCCTTCCAGTCACTATAAATCAGGAAGAGTGGCATAAAGGATTCCCAGTGGAGGAGACTGCAAAAAAATACAATATATCAGGAGAATCCAGTTTTCAATTAATCAGTCATATTTAATGTTAAATCAGAGAATGTAGGAGAGCATAGGAGAGTGGAATAGAATTTGGATTGAAAATTGCACAGTGGAAAGGCCTACAATCTTTTCTAGTAGGCATGAAGATGAGCTCAACTACATAAGGATTAAATAAAGGAAGGGAGTAGGGGAATAGAACTAGTACCTTGGGTTCTAATACTGAATGACAGGGATTAAGGAATTTGTAAGTTGGGTGGTATACTTTAGGGGAATGTAAATGTTTAGAAAGATGGAGAGCTGAGTACACAGAACCAATTATAAAGTAATTAGATTGCAAATTTGTAATTTGAATGGTTGTGATGCAGCTTGTTGTCCAAGACATGCATACAAAATTTCACTGCTAGGTAATAATTTGGATTTTTTCTGATGATCAATTCAGAATTTTTGGACGGTAGAGAAAGGGCTAGAATCTCACATGTATAAATCTCATACTTAGGAGATGTCTAGCTTCTAGTATTTAGAAATTAATACAGACATGCATTTAACATAGTTTTGTTTGTCCTCACAAAGACAAACATTTTAAAAATCATATTCCTGGTAGAAGCAGGAAAACTCCATGAGCTCTCCCCATAACCACCTGAAATACCTGTAAAATATGACGCTAAACAAACTTTAGAGCTACAGAACCCATAAAGTGAGAGAGAGAAACAAGTTTCCCGCTGAAGACAGCCAAGCAGGCTGGCAGGAAGGGTCCATCACAGTGCCCTGGAAGCCAAGCCCAGTCCCACATGAGCCTATAGTTTTAGCCCCAGGGCAGCCCCTATCAGCTATGGCCGGAGGGACTTCTGGAGAGTTGATTACCAGCGCCTGTGGCTATCAACCCATAAATGCAAAATACAAAGTAAAGGGTCAGTGTGGACTTTGGGAGAAGGGGGACCAAGAGTGTGGTTCAGCCTCTGGCCCCTGGAAGGGAGAAGCAGCTCAGGTGCTACGGCTGTACAGCCATCTCCATGTGGCTGCTTCAGAGATCCTGGCCTGCAGATTGTAGGGGGACCAAGCAACCAAGGCACTTCAGAGAGGGTACCCAACTAATAGCTCCGGCAGCTGTGAAAACCCCAGCAACTATGGCAAAAAGCTCAAAAGTCAAGTAACTGAGTGGCAACATGAGCAATCAAAGGAACAAAAGCAAGCACAGCAATCCAACCTTGATTCCTTTTTTGGGGACAAGAGGGATCAAAGCATGGAATGGCAAGAAGACAATGAAGTCAGAACTCCTGCACCAAAAGCTTCCAAGAAAAATATGAAGTGGTTACAGGCCATAGAGGAGCTTAAGAAGAATTTTGAAAATCAAGTAAGAGAAGTAGAATGAAAAACTGGGAAGAGAAATGAGAATGATGCAAGAAAATCATGAAAAGAGAGTCAACAACCTGACTGAAGAAAATAACACCTTAAAAAACAGACTAACTCAAATGACAAAAGAGGCGCAAAAAGCCAATGAGGAGAAGAATGCCTTAAAAAGTCAAATTCACCAGATGGAAAAGGAATTTCAAAAGCTCAGTGAAAAGAATAATTCCTTTAGAATTAGATTGGAGCAAATGGAGGCTAATGACTTTATAAGAAATCAATATACTATTAAACAGATCCAACCAAATGAAAAAAATAGAAGGCAAAGTGAAATATCTCATTGAAAAAAATCACTGACCTGGAAAATAGATCCTGGAGAAATAATTTAAAAATTATTGCAGTACCTGAAAGCCATGATCAAAAAAACAACCTAGAAATCATCCTTCAAGAAATTCTCAAGGAAACTTTCCCTGATGTTTTAGAACCAGAGGGCAAAATAGAGGTTGAAAGAATTTACTGAACAATTCTTAAAAAAGATTCCCAAAAGAAAACTTCTAGGAATATTATAGCCAGGTTCTGGAGTTTCCAAATCAAGGAGAAAATATTACAAGCAGCCAAGAAGAAACAATTTGAATATTGTTGATACACAATCAGGATAACACTGGATCTGGCAGCTTCTACATTGAGGGATTGAAAGACATGGAATATGTTATTCCAGAGGTCAAAGGAGCTGGGATTAAAATCAAGAATCACCTACCCTGAAAAACTGAGTATAATGTTTCAGGGGAAAATATGATCATTCAATGAAATAGAGGACTTTCAAGCTTTCTTGATGAAAAAACCAGAGCTGAATAGAAATTTTCACATTCAGACGCAAGAAACAAGAGAAGCATGAGAAGGTAAGCAGGGAAAAGAAATCATAAGGAACTTATAAGAGTTGAACTGCTTACATTCCTACACAGAAAAATGATAATTGTAACTTATGAAACTTTTCTCAGTATGAGGATAGGTGAAGGGAATATAAATGTGTGTGTGTATATATATATATATATATATATATATATATATATATATATACATACATATATATATAAATATAAACGTGTGTATAAATATGTATATGTATACATACATATATATGTCTATATAGGAGGATATATGGATATATGAATATGCATGTGAGTGTGTGTATATATGTGAACAGGAATACATAGACAAAGGGCATAGGATCAATGGAACAGGAAGGGATGATACTTAAAAGGTGAAATTAAGAGATGAGAGAGGAATATAATGAGAGGAGATGGGGTGAGACAGAATGGGGTAAATTGCCTCATATAGAAGAGGCAAGGGAAACTGTTATAATGGAGGGGAAGGAGAGGAAGGCAAAAGGGAATGGGTCAACCTTACTCTCATTGAATTTGGCTTTGGGAGGGAATGAAATACACACTAAATTGAGTATCTCTCTCTACAGGAGAGTAGGGGGGAAAAGAATGGGAGAAGGGGATGATAGGGGGAGGGCAGTTGGGGGGGAGGATAGTTGGAAGCACATACTTTTGAAAAGGGACATGGGCAAAGTAGAAAATAGAACAAGTGGGGGGTGGGATAGGATGGAGGGAAATATAGTCAGTCTTTCACAATATATCCACCATGGAAAAGTTTTGTGTAGCTAAACACATACAATCTATATTGAATTGCTTATCTTCCCAGTAAGGGTGGATGATGAGGGAGGAAGGGAAAGAATCTGGAATCCAAAATTTTAAAATTAAATGCTTTAAAGATATATTATTATTATTTTTACATGCAACTGGGAAATAAGATATACAGGCACTGGGGTTAGGAAATCCGTCTTGCCCTACCAGTAAGTTGGAGGGGGTGTAGGGGAGGGTATAGGAGGAGGCAGATTGGGGGAGGGGGTATACAGTGGTATTGCTGTTTTGAGGTGGTGGGTAGGGGAAAGATGGGGAGAAAATTTGTAACTCAAAATCTTGTGGAAATGAATGATGTAAAATAAAAATAAACATAACATTTAAATAAAAATATCATATTCCTTAGGTTACCTTGTTGATGGTACAAAATTTATACCCTTTGAGAAATATATGCCATTTTTTAAAAAGGCAAAACATTAGTATTGTAATGCAAATATCCTTCTTTAAATTACATTTTTGAGAGCCCCATTTCTTTAAGATAATTTAAAATGTTTATTGCCTAGTATGTGGATACTGTCATAATGAACACTTTACATATATAATTACTTAACACCTTATATATTAGGACCCAAGTGATAAATTTCTCTTTGAGTTTATTGCCAGTTACAGTTTATTAAAGGAGATTAATTTGCACATTTATTTTTTTTTAAAGATACATGCTGACTATGCCAATGTATTTCTTTTTATTCCCATTACCCCCCAGGGAACATGGAACTAAATTCAATGCCCAGCTACTTCTCAAGCTATATAATCTCAAACACCAGGTACTACATACTCTACTGATCCTTTTAATTAATTTCTGTTTTGGCTTTATTTTAGGTCATCCAATTTTATATTATGGTGAAGTTTCTTGCCTCTTTGTCTTTGCCTGTGTAATCTTCTATACCTGGAATGCCTTCCTCTCCTTCATTACCTGTCCAATTACTATTCATGCTTTCAAGTATATCATCTTAAATACCTTTTTTGAGAAGCAGACAAAGTCTAAGTCCTAAAAAAAATCAATCCTACTTATTTTACGAGGACAGCAGGAAGGTTAATACATTTTTGAGTGAGCTCTCTGTTTAGAAATGTTCCATCAAAGGATCAAAGACTGAAGTTTCTAAAATAGCTAATACTCAATATTTAAAGCAATGAAATCATGCTAAATAATTAATTTCTTATGAAGAAAATATTTAGGCTAACATTCAAAACAGAAAAGAGCTTTTAGAAAATTAACTGTGTCCAGTTTCGTTTTCCTTTCAACAAACACTTATATATGCCTACTGTATTAGTATTTAGATAATCTTATATAATCTTGCATATTCCTATCTTCACAGAGTTTATGGTTAAGTAAGGGAATAATATATAAAGATAAATTTAATACACTAGAAATTCATTTTTGTGGTACTCTCAATTCTCTGATAAAGAAATTCCCTTTACCAATACAGATCAGAAATTGTTTTGCAATTTAGTTGACTTAGAGAATCACCTAGCACAATAGATAGTAAATGTGACATGCCCAGGGTCCTGTAACCATTATGTTCCAGAGGTGAAACTTGAATTCAAATCATGTTGGCTACAAGGCTAGTTATCTAACCACTACGCTATGCTATATCTCCTGAATCATAGAGGTATTAGGAAAAGCTCCATGTGAAAGTCGAAGGGGAAATGTGTTACCAATTGAGGAGAGAGAAAGGTCAAGAAAGGCTCCAAGGAATTGGTGGCATTTGAGTTGAGCTTTCAATAATCATAGGAATTCAATAATCAATAAAAGAGAGAGGGGATTCTGAACATAGGAAAGAGTCAAGCCTTGCAAGTGTGAACATGCAGGGCTTGTTTGGGGCGAAGCAAGAGAAGTAGTTTGGTTGCAGTGTCAAATATATAGAGAAAAGTAATAGAAGTCAATATTTTTAAGGATCATACTTGATTGTACAGTGCCAAGAAAATAATACCAAGCAAAGAAGTTTGAAATTTACTTGGGAGGCAAGAGGTAGTCTAATGAAGATTTTTCTGTATAGCATAATTTTTTCATAAAGCATAATAATTTTGCATAAAGCAAAATTTCTGGCAATGGTATAAACAGATTGATTGGAGAGGGTAGAGGTTAGAAGCCATTATGTTAGTTCAGGTGAGAGATCGTGAGGGCTTAAAATAGATTTGTTAACCATGTGAGTGAAAGAAGGTTGTGAAAGTAGAGTCAACACAACTGGGTAATTAATTATGCATGATAGGTGAGTCAGAGGGAAAAGTCAAAGATGACACTAAGGCTGGGAACTTACTAGAATAGAATTGATAGAAATGGTGAAATAGGAAGGAGGCACAGGTTTAGGGGGAATATTATATGCTCAATTTTGGATATGTTGAGTTTGAGGAGCTATTGGGTTATCCAGGTGAAGATATACTTTGGACATTTGAAGATGTAGATCTTAGAGCACAGACGAGATTAGGCCTGGTGCTATGGGAATTTGTCCCTAGCCTGCATTGAAGTAGTTGTCAAATCTCTTTGAATGAATGATGTTTACCAACTGATATCTCCAGGACTGGACATGTTTGCTCAAATGCCACAAACATTACCTTATCTGTAAAATAAGAAATTTGGGCTAGATGATTTGTAAGGCCCTGTCTAGTTCTGAAATTTCATCTACATATGCACTTATTCACAAATAAAAGGCTAGAAAAATGATCAACAATTACAAACTTGATGCAACTTATTTTCCAAGTTCAGGAATACTACATTTTAAAGTCTAATGTGTGGAAGGACACTATCTTACAGTTAATAAAAAACAGTAGGCTAAAAGAAGACTGAGCTGTAAAGAATCATTTAATAATATGGACAGAGAACATCAGCATTTTGACCATTCTGATTAGAATTTTCAGATAATTTAATGGGCAAATTATGTTTTTCAGGGAGACAAGACTTTATAAATTGGGCAAAAGATGATTTTTAAATGATCTCTTCAATTACTAATGGAAGGTAAAGTTGTGCCTTTGGGTTTTATGCTACTGATAGTCATAAATAAGAGGAAAGTTGGTCCTAAAGTAATAGGTTTCATATTAATGGAATAAATAGAAACCATGAGTCACTTGCTAGGGAATCTTTTCCAGTGAAATGGAATAAAGCAGCAAAAAACTTAGAAAAAGATACTGAAAGTTAAACAGTAGAAATTATTTTGTTGACTGCATCATATGGAAATATCCTAATTAAAGGTCACAAAAATCCTTTGTACTAAAAATGTAAAGACGAAAATAGAGTCGGTATGTTCTCTATCCTTTGCTTTCTCCTATTTTCAACAAAATAAAAGATGACAGTATGATCTTTAAACAAAACTCTTTGAATAGAAAGTTTATTAATCTGGTAGATACCTTATGAATTAAAAGGTTATCTAGCTGAGGTTTTGCCAGCAACTGAAGAAAAGGTTCAATCTAGGTGAGTATAGTTAGGCAACAATGCTGGTTTATTGGAGTAGTAATCGATTACATATCTTTCTTGTTTATACATAGAAAGTTTTATGGTGAACTTAGGATCACCAGTTTCTCATGGATGCACTCAGCTAAACATAGATATCAGCAAAAGACCTTGACTACCAAGTGGATTCCTGCAAGCCCAGACTGCTTGTGGCAGACACAGCAATGTTTCTTGATACTGACTGCCAAATATTCTTCTTGGGGAACGATAGGGCACACCTGTCCAGAGGCGACGTTGCAGGCTCCCGGATCCAAACAAGTCATTAAGTCCAGACTCAAACATACCTCAACAAGTCCTTGAACTTGAAGCAAGTCGCAAGTCTCTGGACTCTGATACAAGCTCAAGAATCCAGTTTATTGCTTTCTTCTTCCTCATGCTACATATTAAATTAATAATAATAAGCAATATTTATATAACACTTATTATGTACCAGGCACTAGGTACTAGGTGCTTGCACTTTTTATATCATTCAATTCTTACAACAACCTTGGGAAGTAGGTCCTGTTACTGTCTCCATTTTGTAGATGAGGAAACTGAGGCAAATAGAGGTTAAATGATTTGCCCAGGGTCACACAACTGATAGGTATTGGAGGTTACATTTGAACTCAGGTCTTCCTTCAAGCCCAGTGCTCTATCTGCTCTATTACCTAGTCTAGCTGCCTTAATCTCTTAACTGGTAATTAGATACTAAGTCTTGTTGATTCTCCTTTTTTAACATTTCTATAATTATCTTCTCTGTACTCATAAACATGACGATGACCTTAGTTCAAGGCTTCCATCACTTCTCACTTAGACTATTGCAAGAGCCTATTAATTCCTCTCCTTGTCTCAAATTTATCCTCTCTCTAAAGCTGCACACAGCTGCCAAAGCACATTTCCAAATGTGTAGGTCTGTTTGTGTCAAGTCCTGCTGTGAGTTTGTGTAGTTGTTGAGAAAATAGCGAAACCCTGGTGTTCTCTTATTATCTCTACAAATACTTCATTTTCTGTCTGTCCTTTTAATGCCCTTCACATCCTGATTACAGTCTACATTTCATTCAGGGTCCAGTCAAACTGGCCTTCTTCCTGTTTCACAGAGAACATTCTATCTCCTACCTCTGTGTTCTTACACTGGCTGTTGCACACCTAGAATGCATTCCTGCTTTAACTCCACATCTTAGAAGTTCTAGTCCAACTCATCTGCCTCAATGAGGCCTTTCCTAATTTCTTCAACTATTAATTCTGAGTAGAGAGAAGAATGACTTTGAAGCCAGCAATTCTCAATAGATATGGATAAGATCACCCTAGGCAAATCACTTAATATCTGCCCTCTTCTAGGCAGTTTTTTAAGACTAGAAACTGAAGAAAAGATGTTGATCTGTATCAGTAGAGGGATTTTCTTCACTGAGATGTTCCCTCCATTGAGAAGTTCCCTGCCCCAGTCAAATCACAGGTCTGTAATGTTAATGGAAATTTGAAGATATTCCCTGCGCCTTAATAGGCCAAATGTTATCACATGGAGCCCCTGGGGGGCAACAAGCTTGCTGGAAGGGTGGAACAGGAAGGGTGGCGCAGGAAGGAGCATGAAAGAGCCAGACCTGCTGGGAGAAAGCAGCGTGGAGGCTGAAAAGCTAGCATGAGTATGAGAGGGGCATTTTTGTTTAAGGGGGCCTGTTTTGTTTTGAAGACCTGACAGAGGGAAGGCTTGGGAATGTTGGTTTTCCCTGCACAGGTTATGTGTACCAACTTCTTGGTTGCTATAATGGATTTGGCTTTCTAGTTTTGGGATTTAACTTTCTGATATTTGAATAAGCTTTTTTGGTTCTGTCTTCCACGTGGAGAGTCTGTTACATTTTGTGATTCACAACTGCACCAGCATATTGATAGCCTCCGGAGGAGTGTCTATGAATATTGCATTGGCAGTATAAGGTCCAGGCCCTATCCTAATCTAGTTTCTTCCCTTCCTCCCTATAAATCATCTTTCTCTCTATTAATCTAAGCCTTTTTACTTCTTTGTCTGACACATATGAGGAACTTAATAAATATTTGTTAATAGGCTCATTAAAAAAACAAACGCACCTATAATCATATAGGAAGGTTAGTCATAATATTTCTATTATATCCTGTAAAATGAATGCACATAGGATGAATGGGAAAGAGTTGAGGTTATAAAAAGAAAAACTGCTCTAAAGACAATTTACTAGGATGATGCAGGTTAAGAGAAGTTGGTTATTTAATTAATTAAGTGTTGAGAATCAAAAAGTGGACTTATGGTGGCCTTATGTTTGATCCAAAAGATAATGGTGGCTATCTGAATGAGATCTGATGGCGATTAGGTTTTCTAGTACAAATTTGTTCATCTATTTACAGCTGGCATTTTATCTTTAAGGAACTAAAACTGATTTGTTTATTACTCTTAGGCAGCGCCCTTTAGTACCTTATTAATCAAGAAAGTCTGTGTTACCGTGACTTGGGAGCCAACCATCCAGTTGGCTGAATTTAACTTTATGTTAATATCACCTCTTTCTTCAAATTCTCTTTCACCATCAGAAAGCAATATTACTCTCTTTGATTCTATCCAGACTGGGTAGAATAATATACTTTCTGGTTCTGAGAGCTAAGATGGCAGAATAAGCAGTAAGTCGCTCTCACCCTCCCTTATTGACCTTGAAAAACCCAGAGAATATTGTCCCAGGAAAAATCCTATGAGGGTGGATCCAGCAGAAAGGTGGGGTACAACAGTCTTTAAGCTCAGGAAACTAGGGTAAAGGCCCCTCTTACTTTGGCTAAAGGATACCAGTAAAGGATAGGAGGCATCCTGTCAAGACAGAAGCAAGCCCCACCTCAGCAAACCAGTGGGAGATCCTGAACCAGAGGGTGGTGGAGCAGACAAATGCCAACATCAGGCACACACCAGCCACCACCATCAATTCCAGATCAGCACCAGGTAAGCTGCCAGAACCTGAGGCTGCTGCTACTAAGTCAGTAACTAGGCCACTAACCCCTAACATAAGAAGTGTGGAACTGTGCCTGGGTCCCAGAAGCAGAGACTGATTTTAAAAGCCAGAAAAAGGGCGAAAACAATGAGCAAAAAGCAACAAAGAAAAAGATTGACCATAGACCTTTTCTATGGTTACAGGGAAGATCAAACTACAAATTCAGGAGAAGACAATATTGTCAATATAATGAAATCCCAAAGGGGAATATGAATTGGTCTCAAGGCAAAAAAGTCTTCTTGGAAGAGCACAAGGATTTTGAAAGTCAAATAAGAGAAACAGAAGAAAAATTGACCAATTCCTTTAAAAACACAATTGATAAATAGAAAAAATACACTGAAGAAAACAACACATTAAAAAGTAGAATTGGCCAAGTGGAAACTAAATGACTTTATGAGACAAGAAGAATTAGTCAAAAAAAATCAAAATAATGAAAAAATAGAAGAAAACAAAGTATCTCATTGGAAAAACAACTGACCTGTAAAATATATCCAGGAAAGATATTTTAAGAATTATTAGTCAACCTGAAAGCCATGATAAAAAAAAAAAGAGATTGGAGAGTATCTTTCAAGAAATCATCAAGAAAAACTGTCTTGAGATCCTAGAACAAGAGGGTAAAATAGTCATTAAAAGAATTCACCAATCACCTTCTGAAAGAGATCCCAAATTGAAAATACCAAGGAATATTATAGCAGAATTCCCGAATTATCAGGTCAAGGAGAAAATACTGCAAGTAGCCAGAAAGAAATAGTTCAAATATAGTGGAACCACAGTTGGTATTATGCAAGATCTTGCTGCATGTACATTAAAATATCAGAGAGTATGGAATACTGTATTCCATAAGTCAAAGGAGCTTGCATTACAACCAAGGATCAACTACTCAGCAAAACTGAACATAATCTTTCAGGGGATAAGATAAACATTCAATTGAATAGGGGACTTCCAGACTTTTCTGATGAAAAGATCAGAGCTCAATAGAAAATTTAATCTTCAAATAAAAGCCTCAAGAAAGCCGTAAAAAGGTAACAGGAAAGGAAAAAAAAAACACGTTATTGAATAAGGGAAAATTGTGTAACATGATACTTTTAACTCTTCAGAACTGTATCTTTATTATGACATGTAGAAGGGATATACATAGACTGAGGGTGTGGGTTTAAAGTGACTTTGATGTGATGACAAAAAACCTAATTAAATGGTGAAAAGAGATTGTAATGGGAGAAGAAGAAAGAAGGAGGTAGAAAAAGGTAAATTACAATGCATGGAGAAGTACAAAGACATATTACAATAGAGGGAAAGAAAAGAGGGAGATGGGCATTGTTTGAACCTTACACTCAAAGGGTTTAGCTCAAGAAGGGAATAATATACTCAGTTAGGTGTAGAAATCTAAGTTGTCGTATAGGCAGTATGAGCAGAAAGGGGACAGAAAAGGGAGGGGGTTGATAGAAGGGAGGGAAGAAGTAGAAAGGGAAAAGGGAAAGAAAAGGGAGGAGGGCTAAAAGAAGGGAGAGCAGATTGAGGGAGGCAGTAGACAAAAGCAAAACTCTAGTGAGGAGGGGAAGGGAGAAAGGAGAAAGAAAAATGTAAATGAGGGAGTGGGGGAGAATAGGATGGAGAGAAGGACATGGAGAATAATCATAACTGTGAATACAAATGTGATGAATCTCCCATAAAACTGAAGTGGATAGCAGAACAGATGGAAAACTGTAATCCTACTATATGTTGTTTACAAGAAATACATTTGAAACAGAGGGATACACACTGAGTAAAGGGAAAAGACTGGAGCAGAATATATTATGCTTCAGGTGAAGTAAAAAAGAAGGAGCAGTGATAATCCTAGTCTCAGAAAAAGCAAAAGGAAAAACAGCTCTAATTAAAGAGATAAGGAAAAAAACTACATGCTGGTAAAAGACACAAAAAACAATGAAGTAATATCATTACTACACATTTATGCCCCAAGTAGTATGGCATCCAAATTGTTAGAGAGGAAGTTAAGGGGATTACAGGAAGAAATAGTCAACAAAACTATACTAGTGTATAGTACCTCCCCCTCTCAGAACTAGATAAATCTAACCACAAAATAAACAAGAAAGAAGTTAAGAAGGAGAATAGAATTTTAGAAAAGTTACATATGGTAGACCTCTAGAGAATATTGAATGGGGATAGAAATGAATATGCCTTTTTTCAGTGGTACATAGCACCTACACAAAAACTGACCATATATTAGGGTGGAAAAACCTCACAAACTAATTCAGAAAGGCAAAAATATTAAATGAATTCTTTTCAGATCATGACGCAATAAAAATTACATGAAATAAAGGGTCATGGAAAGACAGACTTAAACTAGATTGAAAACTAAATAATTTAATCCGTAAGAATGAGTGGATCAAACAACAAATCATAGAAACAATAAATAATTTAATCCAAGAGAATGACAATAAGAAAACACACTAAAACTTTGTTATGGGAATTTGAAGATCTTCCCTCCCCCTAGGCCCTTTGATAGGCTTAAGTGGTCTGAGAACTTTCCCTGGTTTGAAAATATACTCTGCACCCTAATAGGCTGAATGTGGTCACATGGAGCCTGTGGAGGGAGGCTTGTTCTTCAGGAATGCCCATGCTTTGTTGCTTTGTGATTGGGCAGTGGGTCAAGAGGGCTGTGACAGGAGAAGGCTATATATACACTGATGTGAGGTTTTGCTTTGGGGTTCCCTTTGAGAAGAGTTGTGTGATTTGGCCAGATGAGACTCTGGGAAGCCATTAAGCCCCCCAGCTTTGAAAAACCCAGATGTTGATGCTTCCCTCTCTGGTAACTGACTAGGTATGGATATAATGGTCAGACGGCTGGAAGCCATCTGCTGATCTGTTTCTCTATCTGCTTGTAACTTCTGCTTATAACTTGTGTTTGGATTCTGTTTGCATTCTCTGACATTCAGGGTGCTGACTTTTCCCCCTCAACTAGGTAAATGATATATGTTTGACTGATTAAAGTGAGACTGTTAACCCATTTTGAGTTGCTTTCCTTTAGAAAAGCAGATCTAAGAACCTGTGCTAGCAGCCACCCTGGGTATGCTAGGGTGCTTACTGATACAAACTTATGGGATGAAGTTAAAGCAGTTCTTAGGGGAAGATTTGTATCTCTGAATGCTTACATCAATAAAAT
>CM053591.1:39746494-39777497 GCA_028646515.1 Pseudochirops corinnae | reverse complement strand
CTACCCACCATGTTTCTTCTTTAGCACTTTTAGGTTTGTAAAGCACTTTCTATATGTACTATAATTTGATCCTTAGATCTATCCTGTGAGGTAGATGCTATTATTATTCTCATTTTATGAATGTGGTAACTGAAACTGAGGAGAGTTAATTGACTTGCCCAGAATCACACTGGTAGTTAGTATTTGAGGCAGAATTTGAAATCACATCTTGACTCCAAGTACAATATTTTATTCACTATGCCACCTAGCTGCCCCTTCCAATTTTATTAGTAATTATAACTAATGTTTTGATTGCCATTTAAGGTGCATAAAGCCTTTTACATACATTATTTCTTTTTATTCTAGTAACAATCCCCAAAAGTAATTAATATAGGGAGTATTATCTCTATGGGAAACTGAGACTAAGAGTTAGGCAATGATTACAATAGAACTAGAAGAACCTAGTTCAAATATTGGCTCTGATACTTCCTTAGCTGTGTGACCCTGAGCAATTTAACTTCTGTTTGCCTCAGTTTCCTCCTCTGTAAATTGTTGGTGATAATGGCACCTACCTCATAGATTTATTGTGAGGTTTATTGATGGGGATCTGGAAGAGATCTTTAAGGTTACATAATCCAATCCTCTCATTTTAAAACTTAAATATATTTTTTAATTAGCAAAAGCCTGCTATCTCACTTCTCCTTTCTCCTCCCCTATACATGAGACCTAAAGAAAAAAAACCCTTTATGTATAGTCAATTCAGATAAATTTCCACAATTGCTTTGTCCAAAATATACTTATTTCGTTCTTCACTGAATCCTTCATCTCTCTCTATTCATCACTAAAATCTAAAATTATGGTTGATAATTATGCTGATAAGAGTTCTTAATTCTTTCAAAGTTATTTTCCTTTATCATATTGCTGTCATTGTATAAACTGCTCTCTTAATTCTATTCATTTCCCTAGACATCAGACCATACAAGTCTTTCCAAGTTTCTCTGAAAATACCCCCTTAATCATTCCTTACAATACAACAGTATTACACAACTTTATAGTGATAACTTGTTCATTCATTCCCCAGGTTATGAATATCCTCCAAAAATCTCATTTTTGCCACTTGGTTCAAATGAACCATACATATTTTTATACATGCTTAGAGTTTGTTTTGCTTAAGACTAATCCCTTCCTTCTTCTACCTTCCTTTTAATTCCTCCTGTTCTCTTCTCCTCTTTCTGTCCTGTATGGTTGTTCTTGTTCTCAAAGAAGATCAAAATGACATCACTAAATTAGGGTCAGATGAATACGAGCTCAGAAGGCTCAACCAAGGTTGGGTACAAGTAGTCCATATGAGCATTTGGAATGGAGATGTCTCTAAATTTACTCATCACACATTTCTTTTGAATTACTGCAATTTTGTTTTGCTCATAGAGCACAGTCCCTTCCACAGTTCCTTCTTTTATGCAGGCACACCATGCTGAGTAGTCTTGTTCCAGTGTCTCCCATGTCTCATAATCAAATACAAAATTCTTCAGAGACCTTAAGTGTGTCCTTGTATTGCTTCTTCAGACCTTGATGGGAATGCTTGCCTTGTGTGAGTTCTCCATAAAATACTATTTCAGGCATTATAACAATGTGGTCAACTCACTGGCACTCTTTGCAATAGAATTTGAATGCTTGACGGTTTAGCTCAAAAAAGGACTTCAGTGTCTTGTACCTTATCCTGTCAAGTGATCTTCAGACAAGTCAAATGGAAGTGGTTTAGTTTCCTTGCATTGCACTGGCAATAGTCTTCAGATTCCTCCCCTATTTTCCTGCTGAATGAAGATATTTCTGTACCTCCCCCCCTCCCTCTCTCCCTCTCTTGCCTTCCTTCCTTCCTCTGAACAGATGAGAGTAATATTGAAATGTTAACTGCTCCCTTCACCTCATCCTCCTTGTATGTACAGATGCCCACTTGTGCATTCTCATTATGAGATAATTTTCCCTACTCTTTCTTTTTCCCCTTCCCACTCTTCCCCGAACATATTTCTCTTCTCTTCTCTTTCCATTAATCTCTTAAGAGCATTAAGACTTGGAAGATCTTCCAGGCCTTGTCTAATTAGACTCCCTCTATCACTTTTATGATAAGGCTCAAAAGGGACATAATGTTTATCTCTCTATCTTAGAATGTGAACAGTTTATCCCTGTTGAATCAATTATTGTTCATTCATGTTTACTATTTTATATTTCTCTTTATTCCTGTGTTTGAATTTCTAAGTTTCTTTTGTAGCTCAGGTCTTCTTATTAGGAATTCTTAGAAATTCTTTATTTGATTGAAGGTTTATTTTTTTACTTGCAGTTTTCCCTTCAATCATGTTGAGTATGTTTTTCTTGGTTATAAGCACTTGTCTTTGGAATATCATATTCCAAGTTCTCTGTTTCTTTATAGTGGTAGCTGCTGAATTATGTGTGATTCTGACTATGGCTACTTGGTAAGGAAATTATTTCTTTATGGTTGTTTGCAGTATTTTTTCTTTGACCAGGAAGCTCTAGATTTTTACTATGGTGATCATGAGAGTTTTAATTTTTGGGTTTCTTTCAGGGGTTGAGAGGTGGATTTTTTTCTGATTCCATTGTGCACTCTAGTCCTAGGAGATCTGGGCAGTTTTAAGATTTTTAGAAATATGTCTAGAATTTTTATATATCATGGCAATCAGATAGTCCAATGATTCTTTTGTTTTGTTTTTTGCTTTTTGAAGGGCAATTTGGGTTAAGTGACTTGCCCAAAGTCACACGGCTAGTTAAGTGTGTCAGGTGTCTGAGGCTGGACTTGAACTCAGGTCCTCCTGACTCCAAGGCCAGTGCTCTATTCGCTGCGCCACCTAGCTGCCCCTAGTCCAATGATTCTTAACCTTTTTCCTCCTTGATCTGTTTTCCAGGTCAGTTGTTTTGCTATGAGTTACGTTGCATTTTCTTCTTCTTTCAGCCCTTTGACTTTCTTTTACTATTTCTTGTCTCATGGAGTCATTCACTGGCTTCAATTTGTCTGTTTAAATTTTCAAGGAATTTGTGGCTTGGGTAAGGCTTGTACCTCCTACACCAATCTGTTAATTCCCTTCCTAATTCTTTCTTCCATAGTTCTCATTTCCATTCCCCCCCATCAAAAACATCTTTTAACTCCTTTATTATTGTTTTGTTTTATCTTTTCCAGGAATTCTACTTTAGTTAATGCTCAAGCTATTTTTTTTTGAGGCTTTGCTTGTCAATATTTTGCCATAATTCTCTTCTGGATTTGTGTTTTGAGTGTCCCTGTCACAATAATAACTCATTGTGGAGTTCTTTTACTGTTTGCTCATTTTTTCATCCTATTTCCTGACTTCAGTCTTGATGTTAGGGCTGAGCTCTGCTTCACTTCTACAGGAAAAAATCTGGGTTGGTCCTGTTGTTGCTTTCTTGGGGGTATTGAGTATTGTGTTATTCAGGATTTCAGGAACAAGCTGGGTAACTTACAAGCTTTCAGTGCTCCCAAGGCAGTTGATACAGGGCAAAACACCATGTATCTGTTAGCTATTATTATTTGGTTACTTGTCCAAAGTCACACAACTCATAAGAATTCATCAGAGAAGAATTTGAACTCAGATCTTCATGATTACAAATCCTAAGTTGCATCCCCTCTGCCAAGCTACCTTATTATAATTTTATATTAGGAGAAATTTGTAACCAAGTTTCCACAATGAGTCCATTCAAATGGCTTCTATGGAAGTTCTGAATTCCCAAATTTAATTTTTTCATGATCAAGATTTGTTTTCTATATACTTCTAGTGCCCATCTCAGTACCTTGCACATAATAGGAGCGTAATAAATGATTGTTGGAAACATATTGACTCTTTTTATGTCACCTTCATATAGACACTTTAAAAATTGTTTCTATATTTTGACTACAGTTTCTCTCAATCACTTTCAGCCTTAACATGCTAGAGGGTAAAATTCCGCTAAGAAAGCAGAGTGTTAGAAGAGTCAGTCCCCATCCTACATCATCTTTACAAAGTATTTCTTCTAAAAGGCCTATTTCATTCTAACATTATTCATTTCTACCCTTTCCTAGATAAGTAACATCCATGTGTCATCACAAGATCTAATACTGTGCTAGCTGACACTCCCCAGCCACTGATAGTTCCATCTGGAGAAAATCTGCTGAACAAAATAATTCTCTTTTTTCTCATCATGAGCTTAGTATATGGTTTCTAAGTAGGTGAGGGTGAAAGGTAAAAAAATTAAAAGATTAAAAATCATATCTCAGGCCTCCACAAAGAAATATTTCAAGACCATTTTTTTTCCTTTATTACACCCCTGAATCAGTTTCTGACAACTAAAATGTGACATAAAAGCAGCTTTGAAACTTGAGTCAATAAAAGTGATTTGTCTAGTCTAAGAATGTCTCTAAATCATCAAATATTATACACAGAATATATTTTCACCAAACTAGATGTAATTTAAAATCACTGAGGATCATTTTTCTCTAGCAGAATGCAGAATTGTAATGTCAAATATATTAGCAGAAAAAATCAGCCAATTGATGTGCTAGCTGACATAGACCCCTACTCCTACCACCCACTTGCTCACTCTTGCACAGGAAAAAAAACCCCAGCGAGCCACAAATGAAACCACATTTTCAAAAGCATTTCTGATGCCATTATTAAAACAAACATCCCTTCCTCCCCCGGCAAAATCTGTAGCTTAGTATATCATGAAATTCTAAATTTTAGTCTATGTCTTCAATGTAGTTTACCAACAGCAATAAAAAAAAAAGCACACTCCAAAGTACACTCCTTTCAGACTCTTGGCTTTGAAAGGAAAAGGGAAGACTTAAACATACAGCAGAAATATTAGTAGACAGAGTGAGAGGACTTGACTTCAAATTCTGCTTTTGTCATTCTTTTTTTGACCTTGGACAGGTCACTTAACTCAGTTTCTTCCTCTGTAAAGTGACGTCTAAGGTACCTTCTAGCTCTGAATCAATAATACTAAGAAAAACTACACATTATTAGAATTTGTTGAAATTTCAAATGGCCTATCTAATCTTCAATTTCAAAATAACATATATGAGGATACCACTTTGAAATTCATTGTCCTAGATGCATGCCAAGGGATTTCTTTCTTTCTTTCTATTTTTTGGCTTTTTGGAGGGGGGAGGTCACGTCAATTGGGGCTAAGTGACTTGCCCAAGGTCATAGGGCTAGTAAGTGTTAAGTGTCTGAGGCTACATTTGAACTCAGGTTCCCCTGATTCCAGGGCTGGTGCTCTAATTCACTGCGCCACCTAGCCTCCCCAGGATTACTTTCTGTTAAAAAATATATTACACACACACACACACACACACACACACACACACACACACATTTAAAAATCCCTTGTTATGTTTAAACTTTTAAGTAAGATGGCAGAAATATTACAAAGATACCATTAAGAAACTTATATAGCCATTACCAAATATTGAACTTGATGTCAAATTGTATAATAACAACTGACATCTATATGACATTTTGAGATTTATCAAATACTTCACTTGTATTCTGTGTTCTGATCCTCACAAAAATTTTGAGATGGTTTGTCCCCATTTTACAGTGAAAGAAAAACATAAAGAATACAACAGATTATTTATTTGCAAAACACCAACACAATTTTTAAATATCAAACCACCGTGGAGCAGTTAGGTGCTTTGCTTGGGTTCATACAACAAATGAGTTGTATCAGAGATACAGATATCAGAGATAAGATCCAAACCCAGGAACAGCAATTTCAGTAGTCTTTCTGCTGCCCCACATTGCTGTTCTTTCTAGTCCTGGTGTTTCACATTCTCTTTTTGGTTATCCAATTTCTATGCTATTACTTGCCATTTCTTCTTTCTCAATTTTTTGTTTTTTTTTCCTTTGATAAAAATGTTCCTTTGAATATTATTAGTGAATTGTGAGGACCACCACAATTCATAAAGTATTAGAGGTAAATGTTGAAATTTCTGTATAGTGTTTTGAGACCAACTTCTTGATGATAAACGAATAGTAGAAGACTCACAATGGTTCAAAAACCAAGCAATATAAAAATAAATTTATTTACCTCAGTATTGGAAAAACAGTAGCTCTGGAGTCAAAGGACCTGAATTCAAATTTTACCTCTGATGTTTATGACATCTTCTCTGCTTCTGATCCTAAATTCCTTTAGGCCTTTCCAGCTGCTCTGCTGATATGCCTTTCAGACTGTTTGACAATACTGCTTGACATGCAGTTATATCCCAAGGCCTAGATATCCTCTTTCTCACTGAATCCTTAAGACTTTAAGGATTTTTTTCTCTCTCCCTCTCCCTTTCTCTTGTATCCTCCAATTAGAAAGTAAGCCCCTCTGGAGCAGAAATTGTCTTGCTTTTTCTGTCCATCGTTTTTAGTACAGAACTTGATACAGTGAATACATAATAAATTACTTTTGATTCCTTCATTCACTCACAAGGCAGTCCTGTCTATTTTTCAGAAGCTGTAACTGTGAAAAGTTCTTCCTTCCCAGTGATATTTCTGACTTTCAGGACCACCCAAATTATAAGCATGAGATGAATTAAAGATGATCACAGATAAAAGTATCCTGCATTCCTCTTTATCTTAGCAGACTCATAAATATGAAATCAGCCTCCTACTTGACTAATTCCCCCTTTTTATTTCTCTCTCAGGGTCATTCAGTACTCTTTCTGCTTCACATTCTCCAATTAATAAGCATTCCAAAAATTCTGGTTGCTGTTGGTAATGATGTAGCTAATTGTGTCCTAGATAAATGAAGCAGCACAGATTGTGTTTCCACCAATCGTCCAGATCAAGTATGACAGCTTTCTATTAGAAGAGTAAGTGGTAAAAAAAAGGCTTTTTAACAAAATAATAATTTTCCTCCAGCTAATACAAATTCTCCAATGAAGTAATTTGTTGTGGACTACATATGATTTCTATCTAAGTAGGGACAATTAAATAAAAAAAAAACACAACAGTACAGTTATTTTGTGTTTACAAAGTGGGGGTTGTTATATTAAAAAAATATCAATGTCTTCAATGTGTTTTCTTTATATTTTTACATTAAATAAAATTAATTGAGCTACCAACCAACAAACATTTGGCAAGTACCTACTATATAGCAAGCAGTGAGACAACATACAACCATGTATTTACAAAACTATTTACACACACACACACACACACACACACACACACACACACGGTAAATGAGAACTTTTCTCAGAGGGAAGGTGCAGGTATTAATTGGGGCCAAGAAAGTCTTCTTGTGAAAGGTGGGATTTTAGCTGGAATGAAGGAGGGACAGTATTACAGCCATAGGAGATAATCAATGAAAATGTCGAGAGTCAGGATATGGAGTGTTTTATCAGAGGAACAGTAAGGCAGCTAGTGTCATGGGACTGCGGAGTACGGGGGATTTGTAAGGTGCAAGAGGACTAGAAAAGTAGGAAAGGATCAGTTTATGAAGAGCTTTGAATGCTGAATAGGATATCTTATATTTGTTCCTGGACACAAAAAGAGGATGCCTGGAATTGATTGAACAGTCAGGTGACGTGGTCAGACCTTCACTTTGACAGTTGAGTTGATGATGGAGTTGAGTAGGGACAGACTTGTGGTACTCAGGCCAGGTGTAAAGGATTGCTTTGCTGTCATGAGGACTTGAGACTGTGTAACAAATATGTAGTAGACCCAGTAATTTTTGAGCACCTATTAAAATGGAAAAAAAAAAACCCAGCTAGTGTACTGAATACTGAGTGGGATACATAGAAGAATTAGAGTTAAATTAATAACTCAATTCAATAAAAAAAATCATTATATTCTTATAGTGAGCTCTGTTCTAAGCAGTTGGGGATACAGAAGCAAAATGAAAAGCACCTGACCTCAAGGATCTTATATTTACTCTTTGGAGTCTCTACCCTTTTCAAGATAGCAGTCTGTTTTGGAGCACAAGAATTAAATAAAGCCCAAAGGGTTACAAAATGTGCGTACCATTTGATCCTGCAATACTACTTCTAGGGTTATATCCCAAAAAAGATCATAAAAATGGGAAAAGGATCCACTTTAAAAAAACATTTATAGCAATTCTTTTTGTGATGGCAAAGAACTAGAAATTGAGGGAATGCTTAACAATTGTGTAATGGCTAAACAAGTTGTGGAATATGAATGTAATGGAATATTATTGTGCTATAAGGAATGATAAACAGACAGACTTCAGAAAAACCTGGAATGACTTATATGAACTGATGTCGAGTGAAGTGAGCAGAACCAGGAGAACATTGTACATAATAATAGCCACAGTGTGCGATGACTGACTTTGATAGACTTACCTCTTCTTAGCAGTGCAAGCATCTAAACAACTCCAAAGGACGCATGATGGAAAATGTTATCCAAGAGAAAGAAATATGGAGTCTTAATGGAGATCAAAGCATACAATTTGCTCTCTTTTTTGTTTTGATTTTTCTTTCTCATGGTTCCTCTAAGTCTTCTATACAACGTGATTAGTAGTGTGAAAATATGTTTAATACTATTGTATATATAGAGCATACACTGGATTGCTCACCACCTTGGGGAGAATGGAGGGGAGGGAAAGGGAGAAAATTTAAAACTTAAGGAAGTGAATGCTGAAAACTAAGAATAAATAAATTAATTTATTTTTTAAAAAAGTACATAGAATTATAGCACAAAGCACTATGCATGAATAGTCAGGACAATAATATACACTAAATAATAAACATCTGAGGAGTTCAGAAGAGGGAAAGGATCACTTCTAGCTAGGGTGACTAGAAAGACTTCAAAGAGGTGATGCCATTTGAGATGGGCTTGAAAGGATAGATATATTCTGGAAGGTCAGAGTGGAAATCTGTTCTAGTTATTTTCCCCTGCCACCAAAGGATAAATTTGCAAACAATTCAATATTTTGATAATGTATAAAATTATAACAGGCACTTTACTGCCTTTCCTTTTCTTGATGCTATTATTTCTTTAGCTTTATTTCTTAAATCTATATTTTGTTATAACTTTGCTAAACTTCATTAGATTCTGAAGTAATTCCAGTCATGTATATACTTTATTGATGCTTTAAGAACATTTGCTATTTCCTTTGTTCTCAACTATTCCTTACAGATACTAGATGAAATAACAATAGCTTCAAGGCAGTTAGATTTTCCTTTCCTTTCATCCAGGGAACAGAAATATGACCTTAATGACTAGAATCCAGTGTATTGTTTGTTCCTTACTTATTTAATAAGTTCTTGTTAGCAATAATAATAATAATGATTTCTTTACTTATTTAGCAAATTCTCCCTTTAGGGAGGATTAGCTCATGACCTCTGATTACGCCCATTCAATTTTAGAATGTTAGAAATAGGTGGGAAATTTTTCTTTCCATTAAAACTTGAATCTACCCCCTTTGTATTTTCCATCTGTTGCACCTAGTTCTGCCTTCAGGGACCAAACTAAGTAGATCTAATCTCTCTTCCACATGATAATGTATCTCTTAAAATATTTGAAGACAGCTATTGATATTGTTCTGCAATAACGATCCCCAGTTATTCCAAATCATTCTAATGCGGCATCTCATCAAGATTGTTTACCATCCTCCCTCCCCTGATCTGGATGCTCTGCAATTTATCACTGTTTTTCTTAAAATATGGTGCTTGAAATTGGGCATAATATTTCAGATATTAATGAATATTAACATTAATAAATTATTAAGTATTGAAGGCAGAGCATAATTGGAATGATCATCTCAATGGTCACTTTTTTTGCAGGGGGGAAGCTCAAATGGGGCGGGCATGGGACCAGACCTGGGGCAGCTCTGACCACTGGCACCAACTGGCTGGAGCATACTTCAGGAGAGTGAATCACTGGCAGCAGTGGCAGTTCCCAGATTTCTCAACCCATAAATGCCAAAGAGAAAGTAAAAGATCAGTGGGGAACTCTGTTGGAACTGAATGACAGAAAAGCAAGGGCTAGCCCCTGCCCCTGAGGTGAGAGATAGCAGCGGTGCTGCAGCTGCTGCCACATGGCTGCCTGCAGAGATCCTAGCCTTCAGATTTTAGGGGGATCAAGTGACCATTCAGAGGATAAGTGCTCTTCCTTTGACCTGTTTGGATCTGGGTTGCAACTTAAGGTGGTGTATGGCTAGTGTGCCAGAGCTTGTGGTGACTGTAGAGAAGGCACACTCTTTATAGGTATGGCAACTGTGAAAATTTGGGACACAGTTCTCTCCACTTTGGAAGCAGAGGTATACTGTGGCAAAGAGCTCAAAAGTCAAGTAATTTGCTGGCAAGATGAGAAAGCAGAGGAAGCACAATCAGACCATAGAATACTTTTTGGGGTTCAAATGGGATCAAAACATGGAACTAGAAGAAGACAATAAAGTAAAAACTTCTGCTTCAAAAGCCTCCAAGAAAAATATGAACTAGTCATAGGACATGGAGGAGCTCAAGAAAGATTTTGAAAATCAAGTCAGAGAAGTAGAGGAAAGATTGGGAAGAGAAATGAGAATGATGCAAGAAAATCATGAAAAGCAAGTCAACAGCCTGCTAAAGGAGATTCCCCCAAAATGCTGAAAATAACACCTTAAAAATAGACTAACTCAAATGGGAAAAGAGGCCCAAAAAGCCAATGAGGAGGAAAATGCCTTAAAAAGTTGAATTACCCATATGAAAAAGAAATTTCAAAAACTCTCTGAAGAGAATAATTCCTTCAAAATTAGAGTGGAGCAAATGGAAGCTAATAATTTAAAGAGAAATCAAGATACTATAAAACAGATTCAAACAAATGAAAAAATAGAAGGCAATGCAAAATATCTCACTGGAAAAACCAATGACCTGGAAAATAGATCCAGGAGAGATAATTTAAAAATTATTGGACTACCTCAAAGCCATGATAAAAAAAAAGAGCCTAGAAATCATTCTTCAAGAAATTCTCAAGGAAAACTGCCCTGATATTCTAGAATAAGAAGGCAAAACAGAAATTGAAAGGATTTACTGATCACCTCTTGAAAAAGATCCCAAGTAGAAAACTCCTAGGAATGTTATAGCCAAATTCCAGAGCCCCCAAGTCAAGGAGAAAATACTACAAGCTGTCAGGAAGAAACAATTTGAGTATTGTGGAAACACAAAGAGGATAATCCAAAATCTAGCAGCTTCTACATTAAGGGATTGAAAGGCTTGGAATATGATATTCCCGAGGTCAAAGGAGCTAGAATTAAAACCAAGAATCACCTACCCAGCAAAACTGAGTAAAGTGCTTCAGAAGAAAAGATGGTCGTTCAGTGAAATAGAGGACTTTCAACTATTCTTGATGAAAGAACCAGAGCTGAACAGAAAATCTGACTTTCAAATACAAGAAGCAAGAGAAGCATGAAAAGGTATATAGGAAAAATAAATCATGAAGAACTTATTAAAGGTGAACTATTTACATTCCTACATGGAAAAATGATCATTGTAACTCATGATACTTTTGTCAGTACAAGGATAGTTGATGGGAATATGTGTGTGTGTGTATGTGTATATATATGTGTGTGTGTATATATGTATATATGGATATATGTATACAAACATATATATGTATGTATAGGAGGGTGTATGTGTGTATAAATACATATGTGAGTGTTTGTATATATGTGTACATGTATACATAGACAGAGGGCACAGGATCCATTGAACAGGAATGGATGATATCTAAAAAATAAAATCAAGAGGTGAGAGAGCAATATAATGGGAGAAGGAGAAAGGGAGAGATAGAATAGGGTAAATTATCTCATATAAAAGAGGCAAGAGAAAACTGTTACAATGGAGGGGAAGAACAGGAAGTTGAAAGGGAAAGGGTCAACCTGATTCCCATTGAATTTGGCCTAAGGAGGGAAAAAGATACACATTTAATTGGGTATTTTACCCTACAGGAAAGCAGAGTGGAAGAGGATAAGAAGGAGGATCACAGAAGGGAGGGCAGATTAGGGGAGAGGGTAGTCAGAAACACACTTTTGAAAAAGGACAGGGTCAAAGTAGAAAACAGAATAAGTGGGGGTCGGGATAGGATGGAGGGAAATACAGTTAAGCCTTTCACAATACAACGAATATGGAAACATTTCACATAACTACACATGTACAACCTATATTGAATTGCTTGTCTTCCCACTGGGGGTATGTGAGGAGGGAAGAAGGGAAAGAATCTGGAAATCAAAGCTTTAAGAACAAATGTTAAGAAAAATGAAACTGATAAATAAGATATACAGGCACTGAGGTATAGAAATCTATCTTGCGTACTAGAAAGTTAGGTGAAGAATGAGGGAGGAGAGAAGAGGGAGTAGACTGGGAGATGGGCTATTCAGCAGGCTCACTATTTTGCGGCTAGGGGCTAAGGGAAAGATGCAGAGAAAATATGTAATTCAAAATCTTGTGGAAATTGTTGAAAACTAAAAATAAATAAAATTTTTTAAAAAAAAGAAACCTAAGATCATCTTTTTAGCTACCACATCATACTATTGACTCATATCAGCTAATATTCCATTAAAACCCTTGGATCATTTTCAGATGAATTGCTTCTAGTTTAGTCTTCTCCATTTTGTACTCATGAAATAGAGTTTTGAACTTAAGTATAATCCTTTACATTTATTTTTATGGCATTTTATCCAGTAACATTCGACATAAGGTTCTAGATTATTTGGATCTTTTGGGATATTTTTTGACCATCTAATTGGTTAGTTATTCCTCCCTGCTTTGTGTCATCTATAAAACTGACAAACATGAGATCTGGGCTTTTATCCAAGACATTGATAAGAATGTTAAGCAGCACAGAGATAAGCTGGAGCTCTCCATTAAAGATTTCCTCTTCAGTCAACATCAAACCATTAATGATTTCTGCTCTTTGATTGAGTGCAGTTATCCAGTAAGTTCAAAATTCATCTGTCTAGCCCACTTCTTTTCATCTGTCCATAAGGATAGCAAGTGATATTATCAAATGATTTGCTACAATTTACATAAACCATATCAATAGCATTCTACTAATTTACCAGTCTAGTCAGTCATTACACTCAATAAGTGTATACACATGCTAGGAACATTTGTATCACTAGGAAAGGTGAAGAAAGGCAAAAGACAGTCTCTGCTCTCAAGGAACTCACATTCTAATGGAAGAGACAACACTCAACTATGTACAAACAAGATATAGACAAGATAAATTGGATATAATCAAGAGGAGAGAGGTGCTAGCCTTAAAAAGGATGTACTAGTAACTCTGTCAATAAGGAACCACCTCTGGCATGTCCTCTTCTCGATGAAACTACCTTGGTTCTTGTGATTACTTGTTCATTTTATAGTATTTTACCAAGCCCCCTTTAATACTGTGTCCTAAAAATTTGCCACAGTGGCTCTGCAACCATGTCTGTCAGTTCTTTCAGGAGCCTGATATGTTCATCATATGACCCAAGTGACTTGAACTCAGGAAGATTAGGTAATAATTTACTATCTCTCTACTTATCTTGGGTATTGACTTCCTATTAGACAATTTTGTCCTGTACTTTTCAAAGAATGTTTTCTTTGTCAGAGAAAATGGAAGCAATATATAAGTCAAAGAATTCTGTCTTCTTTTTTTTGCCTAATAATAGTCAGTGTAGGTTGACAGCTAAGCTAGGACTTGGATAAAATAGAAAAAGGTTGTTTGATTAATAATAAATTAATCCTTTAGGAAAATCTTTCTTAAAGATGGTATAAGGCAATTAGTGCTGGATTTGAATTTAGTGGACTTGAGTTCAAAACCTAGCTCTGCCACTTAATACCTTTGTGATACTGAGTAAAGCACTTAACCACAATGGGTCTCAGTTTTCTCATATGTAAAAGAAGAGGGACTGGATGAAGCAGTCTCCAAAGTTCCTTCCATCTCTAAAATTCTATGACTTTATGATTTTATCACATTTCTTTCAAAGATCTGTGGCTTCCTTGTGTGTGGTCGTTTAATCAAAGCTGCCTGTAACTTCTTTATTGTCACTGTGTTTGAGAGTTGCCAGGGTCAAACTGGTGATGACCTTCTTTGAATTTAGGTGCTTGAATAAAGTATTGTATTGCTGTTGTAGTTTGGCAGTTGGATATGTGAATCTTTTCTAGCTTGGTAGGACCTAGAACCGTTACTTCTCTGGCATAGCATTTGAGAGCCTAGGAGCATCTCTCTGTCATGATGAGGCTTTAGTAGGGCTTATCAGAGAATGATTCCATAGCAACTTAAAATTGAATCAGACAATAAAGCCACATTTCCTCCCAAAATAATCCCCTCAAAATGACCTGTGAAGAGAGTAAATAATAGTTGCCTAAGAATCTACAAATTCTAACTGCAAATGTGAGGTCATTCAAAGACTTTTGCTTTAGCTGTAGAGGGCAAACTAGATAGCAATAACTATAGTTTCATATTTGAAATCTAAAATTACCTGAAGGGAGAAAAAAGATTGATGTGTCTGACTAGGTTTGCAATGTTAATGGAATCTGAAGATCTTCCATGCCCCTTTGTATTGGCACTTAGTAAACAGGCACTTAGCACCTTACTTCAGGTTAACACTTTGTTTAAGCTATTTAACTAACACAGAAGTAGTTAACACTTTGGGAGTAGTTAACACCTTAACAGGAAGGAGCAGAACAGGGAGGAGCTATACTGTATATAAGAAAGAGAACCAGCAGGACATTCAGATTTTCTCTCAGTGGCCACCTGGAGACTGCACCTTTTTGCTGAGACCCTTCTTCTGCAACTTTACTGAGAACTTCCAAGAACCAGGCTGAGGAGCTACCATGACGAAGAGAGGGATCCCTGCTTGAGGGAGCCTGTTCTATTGTGAAGGCTTGGGAATGTGGATGTTCACTGCATTAACCATGTGTATCAACTTTGTGACTACTGTAATGACTTTGGCTTTCTGACTCTGGGACTTGGTTTTCTGGTATCTGAATAAAAGTTTTAGTTCTGCCCTCCATGTGGAGAGTTTGCTACATTTTGTGATTCAAGACTATACCAGCATATTCATAACCACCGTGGGTGTTGTGAATATTGAATTATTGTTACAAGGTTGCAGAAAATGACTGTGTCAGATTTGATGTTTATCTGATTCCTCTTTAATAAATTTTTTTCTTGTTTACTCCAAATTATTAAACAAAGAACAGTGTTTTAGAACACAGGAATATGGGATGAAACGGTCCAGCACTTCTTAAGTTATGCAAAGGAATCACTTAATGGTTTTCATAACCATTTAGGTAAGTGGTAGCAACCCAAAAAGTGTTTTGACTGAAATGCCTATAATGGTCCAGATGTCAGATCTAGGCAGATTCGGTGTTGGAAGTTCAAAAATTCAATGTCAGTCAATGAGCAAACCAAGCAGAAAAAGTATTCTAGAAGCACTTGTTATATGCCAGGCACTTTGATAGGTGCTATGGATTAAAATACCAAAGTGAAGGAGATTTTGCCCCCAATGAGCCTCTGTTCTACTAGTTAAAACTATCCTGCTTCCAAGGTCTGCTTTGATTTTCAATTTTTTTGTTGACCTGTAATTCCTTTCTTTGTTTCTGAAGGCAATCAGGGTTAAGTGACTTGGCCAGGGTTACACAGTAAATAAGTGTCCAAAGCTGAATTTGAACTCAGGTCCTCCTGACCCCAGGGGAGTTATTCTATGCACTGCATCACTTAGCTGTCCCTACAGTTTCATTATTGTAGGCAACTACCTGTGTGGTAACTTCTTCCACCTAAGTAGATCAATATTCTTCTTTAAATTATAGTCTTTCCTAAGACTCCCTAGTTGCCCCAGCATCTGAGGAATTAAGTGACAAAACTGGCATGTCTCAGAAGCAGTATTTGAACCCAGAACTTCAAGACTTCAACACAATAATAGAGTTTAAACAGTGATCATACATCATGAAACCCAAAATAATAGGTAATAGACTAATACAAGCATGTGGGGGACAGCATGGTATAGCAGAAAGAACCTTGGCTCTTAAATAAGAATACCTAGGTTCAAATCACAAACTCTCTTCATGTGAACAGAATTTAGCAGTGTGGACAGAGCACTGGATTTTATACACACACACACACACACACACACATACACCATCTTAGAATTCTGTCTTTGTTATTATCTGTTTGTAAAGTTGAGTAATTAGTTTCATTTATGCTTTCTGTGCCTCAGTTTCTTTTGCTGTAAATAAGGAGATTGTACTAGATAATCTCTAAGTTCCTTTCCAGGTCTACATCTACTATTATACAAAATAATGGCACGGAAAATTCAGAGAACAGGTTCTGAATCATATGGCAGATACCAAAGGCCAAAGTAGAGATAAGAATGTTTCTCTAGCCCAGCAATTTCCCCCTGCCATTTAGACTCTATAAGGCTTTAAGTGTCATAGCTCTCACCAAATACCATCTTCAGAAATCATTTCCTGTCCTATCTTTCCATAAAGAATGGAGAGAGGCAGTAGTGAGCAGTGGATAGTTTAAAATAATTGGCTATGGCATCTTTCCTCTAAAAAGTTAAAAAATATCTTCCTTCTATTTTATATTCAGGTACTGAAAGGGTTATAAACTACAATTAAATCTGTGCTCAAAACTAGAGCTCTATTTGGAAGTAGAAGAAGATTAAAAATAGCTAATATGTAGTTCTCCCAAGAACATTCTACTGAACTTTGAAATATCTAGGTAAATTTCAATTCAGAAAAGTTGTATTCTAGAGTGAAACCAATCTCATTTGTTTGTTTCTTTGCCTTTTGTTCAATTATCTCTCCAGTTTGATAGGAAACAACAATATTGTCTGTGGCAGGTCTTTAGCAAAGCTATTCATCAATATGATTGGGAAAGTGGGTAAGCAGTTCCAAAGAAGACCTTGGACAATCAGGGGAAGAGACAAGCCAAGTGGCCAAGGATGCTGAATTAAGTAAACTTTGCTCTTTGATCCTGTTCTGATTTTTTTTAAGTTTGAAATTTTAACTCAAGCACCTTGTTGGACATAGTTGTTTGCCTCATGACTTCTGACAAAATGTATAAAACTTCACTTTGCTTCAATGTGCTATGGCCTTTTCATAGAGTCTTTTTATCTGAAAAACAGCTAGTCAACATGGTGTAGTGGATAGAGTGCTAGACTTGGAGTCAGGAGAAGACCTGAGTTCAAATTCTGATTCAGACATTTACAAGCTGTTTGGCTATGAGCAAGTCACTTAACTGCTCAATTTTAGTCTCCTCACCTGACAGTCCTCCTCCTTCTATTACTACAGCTTCACAATCAGAGAAAAGGAGGTACTTACCATCATGAACATATCTGACATTTGGCAACACCTTCTAGAGGCAGTCCAACACCCCAAAGTGGCTCAAAATGACCAAATAATCTGAAGCATCTCCAAATCTCCCAGAAATCTAACCAGTGATAGGTCTGATGAAATCAATGACAGACACTGTGGGTTTGACTTGCCCACAGTCTACATCCAAAACTGGAAGACAAATGTACTGCATATCCAAGTAGACCACTTCACACACATTTCAGCAAAGTTCATATTAAAGCAAGCATGATAAGATGGAATTGAATGTATTTTTCAGCAATAATCTAGAGACTCCTATGCTTAGGCAGGCTTATCTGTCTGTGCTTTAGGCAGGTAAAGAACCTACAGGTAAGGGGAATTTGGTGTCTGGTGGGTTCCTTACCTGCCCTTGTAATTGGTTTTACTGCTTCCACCCCACACCCCCAACCCCTTCAATGACCGATAGACTAACTGCATCATGATAGCACCATAGCTGGGCAAAAGTAGAGTCAGTTGGGGTTTCAGAGCACTCTAAAGAGAAAACCAACTAAAGAAAACAAGCAGAACATTGGGACAACCTGGCCCCCAAACTCAGAACTCAAGTGAAACTTTCCCTCTATATTTATTACTGATTTCAATGGCCAAACTCAATGGCCTTTTCTTAATTTTCATCCTTCTGGACCATCTGCAGCATTTGACAATGTGTACTGTGCTTCCCTCCAGGATACTCTCTCCTTTTGGATTTTTTGTTTGACTTTTTCCTGCTTCATCATCCATTTCCCTCTCTACCCAAATGTAGGTGTCCCCCAAAGCCCTGGCGTAGGTCCTCTCCTCTTCTCCCTGTACACTCTCTCTTGGTGATCCCATCACCTCCTCTGGGTTAAGTAATCTGACCAGTTTCATGTATGTGAGCCTACCTTAACCAAATGCCTGTTGGACTCTTCCAACTAAATATACTGCAACCATCTCAAAATTCATTATGTTCAAAATAGAACTTGTTACCTTTTCCTCAAAATCTATCCCTAAACTTACTCCTAAACTTCCCCACCATTCTAGTAAGCAAGTTTTACAACCTCAAAGTCACTGCTTCATTCTCTTTCTCACACTCATCCAAATAGTTGCTAAATGATGCAAATTGCCCCCCCATTACATCTTTGGTATCCACTTTCCTCTCTCTACTGATATAATAACCACCTTAATTCAGGCCTTTATAACCTATGATCTGGATTACTGCAGTGATCCCTCAATTGTTCTCTCTAACTCATGTCTCTATTCTCTTTGTTCCATCTTTTGCCTGGCAGCTAAAGCAATATTCCTAAAGTACAAATTTGATCAAGTTACTCCTATACTTAATAAAACTCAGTGTTTCCTTAAAACCTCTAGAATCAAATATATCTCACTAGGATTTATATAGTTTTTTAAGGTTTGCTAAGTACTTTGTAGATACTATTTTACCCTCACAGCAACCCTGGGAGGTGGGTTCCTGTTAGTACTTTACAAATGAAGAGACTGAGGTGGCAAAGGTCAAGTGACTTGTTTGGGATCACACAGTTCATTTTTGAGATTGTATTTGAACTCAAGTCTTCCTGACCCCATAGGTCTAGTACTCTATGCACTATGACACCTAGCTGCCACAAATGTAAATATAAATTCTGCTAGGCACTAAAAGTGCTTAATAGCCTGATTCAACCTCTCTTTCAACCATTGTATATTACTCCTATCTGTTCACACCATGTCAAACTGGTCTTCTTGCTGTTCCTTATAAACAAAATTTTATTTCCCACCCGTATGTATTGGGTTCCATCTATGTCTGGAATGAACACCTTCTAACCTCTGTCTGGCATAATTTCTGGTTTATTTTAAAGTTCAACTCAAGTACAGGTTTCTACATAAGACTTTTCCTGAAGCCCTCAGTTGTTAGTGTTTCTCCTTCAAAATTACCTTGTGTATATACCTTCATATGTATATATTGTCTACTTTGGCTAGACTATAAGCTGTCTAAAGCTTTCATTTATATGTCCCCAGTGTAGTAGGCACTCAATACATGCTTATTTATTGATTATAGAGGGATAATATCTTTTGAGGAAAGAAGATTATACCACTCCTTTACCTTGGTAATGATGAGAAAGGCTGGTGGGTGGGCAGAGAAGAACTGATTTTATGGACTGACTTCTTCTGAGTCTTTTTTCTCTTAAAATCCTTAATATTTCAACTTTTTTTGTTAAAATTGTCCCGTTAATCACTTTCTAACTCCCCTCCCCTTTTGCCATTGGATCTTTACCTGATGCTCAGCTATAAGACTGCCTCAGCTTCCTTGTGGAATGGGGGGGGGTTGTCCAGCTCAGCAGGCTGAGTCTTTGATCTAAGTACCCATGTGTGGCAAACTGATTACCCAAGTATGACAGAACTGACCCTAAATAGGTTTTGGTCTCTCTTCCTTCAATCCTATACAGCCCCACTTGCTGGCTTCATGCCTTAATTCTTTTCTTGACTTTTATAGATCAGTAGAATTTTTATCTGCAGCTTTTTGCTTTTTCTCCTGATAAGCTCCTAGAGGTTAAGAACTGTTTGTTTTTGTCTTTATGTCTTTCCATGCCTGGCCCATAGGAATTGATTGATTTTGGGTTGTTGATTGATTCACTGATTTTATACTTTCTGCCAGTGAAACCACCACAGCTGCTTTAAAAAAAAAAAACAAACCAAACCCAGAACAACCTATGTCCACACTCCCATACAAAGCACTCTGCTCCATGCCAACTGACTTGATCACACAACTCTGGTTTGGACCTGACTGCCACCACTTACATGACATTCTGCTGCTGCCTGTGGAACTTTTTCTAGGGAACTTTCAATTAGGAAACTCTCTTTACCAATACAGATTGGCATCTGCTCTACAGATGTTGCCTGGAGCAGTGAGGGGTTAAATGACTTGCCCAGGCTCACAGCCACTTTGTATCATAGGCAAGACCTGAACCCATGTCTTTTGAAAAGAATAGCTTTTAGACTTGTGGAAGTAGGTCCCACGTTTTGGAGAATAGAGGCAGCGGCTTCTCAGAGCTCACTGACTCCAACCTCTACTCACTTGGAGACTTGTCCAACTTGAAAAAAGGATATAACCAGCAATACATGTTTTAGAATTGGTCATACCCCCAAATTTAGCCTAAAACCATGTGCCCCTGGTGCCTATCTAGTGCCTTTGAGAGGAGGAGGACCTGAGATATCCTGGCCCTGGGAGCTTTAGACTTGTACCTGAGATATGGCTGTGGTAGCTGCCTCCAGGGGCCATCTCCTGTTGTTCCAATCTATATTTTGCCACTGGATCCAGATGGCTCTGGAGGAGAAGTGAGGGTGGTGACCTTTCATAGACCTCCCTAACTTAAATCCAATTCACTTTTAAGTCATACTATCGTCTTCCTGATGTCATGGTCCATTTTGAGAATGAAAGAGAAACAGCAGCAACAGGTTGGGGATGAAGGAGTGTCTGATTGTACCTGGACCACTCCCTGGTGACATGGGATGTGGGAAGAGGTGTGTGGGGAATACATCCTCTGAGAAACACCTGTCTGCTTTCATAGACTCCTGCACCTTCCATGATTCCTCCTGAGATCTGCCCACCTGCTGACACTAACCTTAGGATCATGACACAGCACTGGGGAGCCTTGCCCATCCATTGAGGTGGATACAAGACTAGGCAGGATCCACTCTTACGCACTACTCTTACCACCTCTTCCAATGCCAACACAGACAAGGGCCCCCTCAAAGAAGCTGGAAACCCACTTCTGGGGAGAACTAATTCAGGATCCATTTTCAGTAGGACTGAGTCATGCTTACCCACTGACAGGGACTCAGGACCTCCCTCCCCCCCCAGTAGCTGATCTAAATGCCCATGAAATGGGCACCCTTACAACATCACTCCAAATCCTCTCCTCTTTACAACAAGCAACTTAAAAAAACACCCATTTGCTGCTCTTGACCCTTGCACCCAACCCCCAAGTTCTTGGACAGTGGGATCCCATACCCCAACAGCAGCTTGGTCTGATCACTCAGAAACCTCTCTCCTGCTTCCCTGCTGATTGATCTGAGGCTTCTAGAGTGGCTTGAAGCTCTGCCCACCCCTCCTGCACACCAAGAAAAATCTTCATGTGCACCAAACGTATAATAAATAAATAAATACCTCTTCTTTACCCATTTTTCAAAAGCTTCATTGATGAATCATTGTATCTTACATGGGCCCATGAATTTGTAATATTTTTAAATCTTTTTCTAAATACATAGACAAGGGCTCTGAAAAAACAAAACAAAACAAAAACCTGGGGCTATCATGCTTCTAGAATCCAAGATTGTCCCTTTACCCACTACTTCCTACTTCCTAAGGGAATTATTAATTGTCTTCACACACAATCAGAGGTTAATCTCACTTTGGACTCGTATTGGTTCCTACCTGGATAAACCCAGAGAAGGCAGAAATGCTGTCCCTGGTTCTGAAAAGAATATGTACGTGTGTCAGCCAGAGTGTCTGTCACATTCCCCATTTTGCAAAAACTTAGGCCACCTGCCTTAAGAGAATTAATTGGCAATCTATCAGAGCTAGATTACACAATAAAGAGGTTTAGTCAATGACAAGAAAATAGTATAATACACTGAACACATCCCAACATCATCTACTGATCGTGTTTTCCCATGGCCAAGTATTCTTTTAGTTTCCTATAGCTGGAGTTACACTTAGGTTCAAGAAAACTATGTCACTAGAGAAGCCATTTTCTTTATTATGAGGAAGATGTGGAGAGATACCCCTGGTGGACCTTTGTAGCTTTTTGATTATCTATCCTCTCCATCATGGAGAGAAAAACTGTACTTACTGACAAGTAAAAAAATTTCTCCAGTAACTACTACTCTTTGTGCCGAGAAATAAGAAAGTCCAAAGTGATGGCAGATAATTATCAGTGATTTTCACCTGCTAGCTTTCCTTCTGTGAAAGGGTTTTAAAATTTTATTTGTGCATTATGCTTCTAAAGGCAAAATTAAGACATTTTAGTGGCTTTATCTTTTCACATTTCAATGAAGAGAAACAATCTCTGAAGATTCTCTATGTCACATTAGTATGACATTTTTTCTCTCATAGAGGTAAAAGATGGAACCATCTATTAAGGATATTCAAAATTGCAAAAAAGGGTTGGCATATTTAATTAAGTTTGTAGGAGGAGGCAGTGGTAAGGTGAATAAATAGTTAGCGTTAGAATCAGAAAGACCTAGTTCAAATCCTGCTTCTGACACAAACTAGCTTTACAATTCAGTAAAAGTCCTTTAACCTCTCATTGCCCCCTTCCACTCCACACCCCCCCCACTCTCTGTGAGATCCCTGGATCTCAGATTTAGAGATGGAAGGGACCTTGGAGGTCCTATAGCCCAATCTCCTCATTCTGAAGGGAAGAAACTGAGCTTAAGGCAATGGCCAAAGTAGTAGAAGGTTTTGAATTCAGTTATCTAACTCCAGAATTAATGTTCTTTCTATTGAACCTTGAAGCTGCTGATTTGGAAGGGGGGGAGAGTTTCATAATAAAAGTTTTCTACACTAAAAATACATAGGTCTGCATAAAAAAAAATCAAGAAGCACTTTTTAATCATTTAAATCTACAAATTTTCAATCCACACAATACATGAAGAACACATACACTTCTTTGTCTGTTCTTTAATAATCATAAAACAGTAATTATTTTAACTTAGGTTCAGATATGTCATTACAACGGTTGGCAGGTAGACTTTTCTAAAGGGGGGCATGACAAAAGCCACTCAGATTCTCTCCATAGCATTGAGATTATTTTATTAAGTAAAGGAAAAAGAAAGAAAAAAGGAAAAATAAGGAAGAAAACAGCAGCAATAGAGGCAGGTTTAAAATTCGTTAGGGATGACTGGTTCCAAGTTTCCTTTTTACTCACAGTCTTTTTCTCTTGATTACCCAATCTATTTTTTAGCACAGTGAGACAATTTAACATCATTCTAGTTTAGATATAAGAGCGAGCAACTATAGCATGGTTTGCTTGATATATTTCCTACATGTTTATTTCTTAAACCAATAATGCTCAAATGGTTGCCTTCATTGAGATGAATGAACTAACAAATACTGGTTATGTAACATAGAACTACCTTCTTATATTATGCTCTTACTTTGGCATTCTCTTGCAAGCTCTCAGTGGTCTTATACTAGTGCTGGGAAATAAGTACACTTGTGTTAGTCTTTCTATTTCATGATACATAGAATTATAGATTTAGAACCAGGAGCTAATTCCAAAGATGAAAAAAAAGCATCTGAGGTTCATGGAGATTAAGTGATGTGCTCAAGGATTAGGCTGCAGAGCTGAGTTTTGAACCTAGGTCCTCTGCTTATAACTCCACAATGTTTTCCTCTATATGACACACATCAAAGAAACTGAATTTGACTTGCACTTTAAATGCTTTGGACAGCAAAACACTTTATGCTGGAGTTTTGTAGTCCTATGAAATTACTGATTGAAATACTCATGCCAGGATTCACATAGACAATCCTATTTGAGGAGAAAAAATGGATTTTCAAAGGTCTAGACATGCTGAGGTGCTGCTGAATTGACCCTTCAATTTATGTCCCTCTGAGAAACTTACTTTCATCTCCTGTTTCAAATTCAAATTTCTGACTGTAACCACTGTATCCTGCTGCAGTCCTCACTCGGATGTGAAATATGTATTTTGTGGATGGCTTGAGACCTGTGATGATAACACTGGGGGCCTTGGACCTTGTAGAAGAATAGCTGAGCTGTTCATGTTCCTGGGGAACAGAGGAAAAAAAAGAGAAAGAAGACAAAATGGAATTTTATTAGTTTTTCAGAGTCACATTCCAAAGCAAAACTCAGTAAAGGGTTACTCTGAATGTCAAGATCAAAGGAGGTGGAAGCATGGCTTTCTTGGAAACTTGTTATCATCATGATGTGTATGACATGGCCTTGATTTGGAAATGTGTTAAGAAGGCTGATTTCATTGCATATAAAAATGTTAATTTTATTTTTGGTTGGGTGAACCAGATTTATATTCTTCATAAAAGATGAGGTTAGTGTGAGAGCATGTTCAAACATAATGGTACCTGCAGGAAGCTAGCAGAATGGGCAACTGAGGAAATCAATACTGGTAGAGTAAAAAAAAAAAAAAGATAAATGTGGGAGAATTGAAGGACCCGCTACTCACTTCTACCCTCAGGTAGTGCCAAAATGCCGGCGCTATCCGTGGGTAGACCTGTGGGTAAAAGGAAAAATCAATTAATTTTTTAAATTGGAAAACTTCTATCCTGACCTAACTGCTTTGCTCGTGAACTTATTTCTGCCCTACTAACAACACGAGTTGTATGTACTTAGTTGGACATATAACAAGAAAAATCAAATCCCTTTGGGAATATTGTCCCCCAGCTATGACTGTCTACATTTTCAAGATTTGCTAGTTAAACGGCCTATGTGAGGCCAGTTGTTTTTTTAAAAAATATCTTCTGAACAAGAATTGAAGGTATAAAAAGTATGAAAGACTTACCTATGGTCACAGAGTAAATCAGCGGCAGGGCTGGAGACTTTAGTCCTAGTCTCCTGCATTAATAGCCCAATAACTTTTTCTCTCGTCTCCCTAACAGGTAATCAATTTGTGAAATCATACTATTGGGTTTGGTTCTAGTACTTAAACTTGCTATCTGACTACACACTCAGAACAGAACCTTCAATTTCATCTGTCCATATTTGAGCTCATAGCAAATGATGGTGTACAGGCATTACAGATATTTGAAAAGGCTATTTTGTTCCTATGGTTTTGCTTCAGTCTTTATTTATTTATTTTTAATATGGAGCCTGGAATATGAATGTAGGTTTGGATGGAGCATTCATTCAAAATCATTCTAGTCAGACTTATTTAAAGTTCCCTCCAGTTTTCTTTATGGGTTAAAGGAGATGTTTTTGTTGTTAGTCATTTCAGCGGTGTCTGACTCTTTGTGACTCCATTTAGGGTTTTCTTGGCAAAGATACTGGAGAGGCTGGTGACATTCTTCTCCAGCTTATTTTACAGATGAGAAAATGGAGGCAAACAAGATTAAGTGACTTGCCTAAGATCACATAGCTAGTGTCTGAGGCCAGATTCAGACTCAGACCTTTCTGATTCCAAACCCGGTGCTTTATTCCCTGCACCACCTGGCTGCCTAAAGGAGATATTACCCAGCCAAAAAGAGAATATGTGAAATACTGCATTGATGGAACATACAGTGTTGGGATTATTTTGATATGATGCTTCAGGACTGGGAATTTTAAAATCATTTCACCCCCAAATATTTTTAGATAAAATTTTTTAAAAGAAGGAAATTCTACAGTTAAAACCCAAGTATTACATTTATCTTTATCCTGTGATTATATTTTAGGTCTCTATAATTGTTATAAGGTTATTTTTTAAAAATGATGCTAGTTGACTATAGATCTCATCTGAATGTCTCCTACTTTATGCATTTGTGCAAGTCATCTCCCACACCTGAATTAGAACTCCCCCCTTTCCCATGTCCAAATCCTTTAAGGTAGTGCTAAGGCACCACTCTCTCTATGAAAACCTTTGTTTCCCACCTGAAATGATCCACCCCAAATATGAACATTTCATGTAATAATAGCTTATGTTTCTATAGTGCTTAAAGATTTAAAATGTTTTCTTTATAAACATCCCTCTAAGATTTATAATGTCACTATTTTTTACCCTCATATTACAGATGAGAAACACAAGATGCAAATAGTTTAAGTGACTTAGTTCCCTGGGAGGAAATGTCTCTAAGTGTCAAAGTTAAGATACAGACCTGAGTCTTGTCTCCAATATCAATACTCTATTCACTATATTATGCTGCTACTGATGATGCTGATTTTGACTCCTCCTATGCACATAACCATTTTCTTTCTTGGATTACATTTATTTGTCCACATTTCATACCCCACCTCCACTGTATCATGCTCTCCTTGAGAGCATTCATTTTTGTATATTCAACTTTTTGTATATTTAGTTGTTCAGTCATTTAAATCATGTACTCTATTTCAGGTTTTGTTGGAAAAGACACTGCAGTGGTTTGCTATTTCCTACTCTGGCTTATTTTACATTTGAGAAACTGAGGCAAACAAGGTTAAGGGACTAGAGTCACATAGCTAGTAAGTGTTTGAGGGAGAATTCAAATTCAGGTTCTATTGATTCCAGGGCTGGTGCTCTATCTACTGGGCCACCTAGCTGCCTTTCTTGTATATAGAAGGTACTTAATAGATGTTAGTTAAATTGAACTTGTTAGTATGTTTCTAAATAATAAAACTTTATTAAACTTGGTTTGCACAGAGAGACGTGGTTAGAACATTACTTTAAATTAAAAGATCAAAACAAACACAGTTGTGGGACATGGTAGCCCACACTAATAATCTCAGTTACTTAAGTGACTGAGGCAGGTAGACATCTTGAGTTTGGGCAAGCTAAGCCTTAGTAGGTTTAGCTGAGTATGTGTCCATACCAAGTTTGCCATTAATATGGTGAACTCCAGAGAAAAGGGGGTAACACTATTGCCTGAGGCAGGCAAATTGTCCCAGGTCAGAAGCAAAGATAGTCAAAGTTCCTACGGTTATTGATGGAACCCAGACTGTGAGTGGTTGCTGTACTTTCAGCTTGGGCAAGATAGACAGACCTACGCTTACAAACAAAAACTAAAACAAATAAACAAAAAACCCAGTTTTATTCCAAGCAAAATTAAAATAAAAAATAAATAATCTCTAGTTTATAATTTAAATCAACCATATAAGTAACAATAGTCTTTGAAAAAAGAAAAATAAAAAGCATGTTCAAAAATTTCTCAGATGAACACCTTAAACTCCCTACCTAGAGTAATTTATGACAATACATTTTGGCAAATAAAAAAGCTATTTTATTTTAAGCACTATAATTTTGTTTTATGTTACAACATCTTCATCTCTATATTAAGATCTCTTTCACTTTTTCCCATATCCAAGAAAGAGTAAAATGGAGAATGAAAGATATAATCCCACACTGGCTGTTATCACTATTTATTTTTCTTCACTAAGCCATCAAAACCCAATTTAATGCTGTGCTCATATTCAGTGAACATTTAAATAACTATTTTGATTAAAATCTAGGAGATAAAGGCTCTTTTTGATGCTTGTATTACTCCACACAGAGTGAAATATTTTGGCATGTTCCCTAGAACAGGCCTCCAACAAACCAGGTGTAGTCAACAGATTAATCTCAAAGCCCAAACAAGTACTCCAGTATTCAGTAGGAAATGTCTACTAGGTAGATCTTGAAAGAGGACTTGAGCTCTAGAGAGACATTGGGCTGGATGTAATACATTTTAAAGTCATTTGTATAACAAAATCAATTAGCTGAGGGGAGCTGAAATCACTAAGAGAGAAACAGAAAAAAATACAGAGAGAAGAAGAAAAAATATTCAGGAAAAAAAGGGAAGGATGTGTCATAGCTTAGAAGAAAATGTGAAAAACATAATACAGGTAGTAGATGCCTAGAAAAATAGATCAGAGCATATGTAACTCAATGATTCCATGATACAAGAAGAAATATAAGAACAAAGTCCAAAGATAGAAGGTTGGAACATGAAAGTTATATATTATAGTTTTAAAAAAACCCAACAAATTTATCTGGAAAACAGAGGAGAAGTGATTTAAGAATCATCAGACACCCTAAAAATCATAACTCGACAAAAAATTAGATATATTTCAAGAAATAATAAAAAAAATTACCAAAGAGCTGCTAGAACTAAGAGGTCCAAGAAAAAACAGAAAGGATCCCTACCACCTCTTGAGAGAAATTAGTAATTTAGAACATCTAGTATATCATTGAAAATCAAAAGTTTCTGAGTCAAAGGAAACTTTTTCAAGCAGTCAGAAGCATTTTTTCCCAAGAATTTTAAGGACCAGGAAAATTGCAGGAAAACAAAAAAAAACTGGAAAGACTTACATGAACTGGTGCTGAATGAAGAGAGCAGAACCAGGAGAACATTATACATAATAATAGCAACATTGTGCAATGACCAACTTTGATAGAATTAGTTCTCCTTAGAAATGCAATGATCTAAGACAATTCCAAGGGACTCAGGATGGGAAATGCTGACCACATCCAGAGAAAGAACTATGGAGTCTGAATGCAGACCAAAGCATACTATTTTTTCTCTCTCTTTTTTTTTTCTTTCTCATAGTTTTCCCCTTTTGTTCTGATTCTTCTTTCACAACATGACTAATGAGGAAATATGTTTAATATGATTATACATGTATAGCCTATATCAAATTATATACCATCTTGTGGAGGAAGATGGGAAGGGGAGGGAGAAAAAAAATTTGGAACGCAAAAATCTTATAAAAATGAATCTTGAAAACTATCTTTGCATGTAATGTGAAAAAATAAAATACCATTAAATAATTTTAAGGGTCAGGTACTCATAGTTAGGCATATTACATAAAACTATGTTAAATATATTTTAAAGAAAAGAAAATCTTGGAATCCAATATTACAAAATGAGAAAAGATAAAGGCCTATAACCATGAATAATATTTTATAAACCTGAGTATAATCTTATAATGAAAAAACAGACCTGATTAATTAGAAGGGGCTAAATGATAACTAAGTACTTACATTCCAAAAGTGAGAGAAAAGGCATGTGTCCTTTTAGATTCTCACTATTTTAAAGTTTCATAGAGAATGCTAAATGTAGTACCTGATGCAGTTTTCTTTTGCTTCATTGATTTTAATAGAGAAAAGAAAAAGGATGGGGTAAGAGGAGTTACTAGACAAAAGGGAGGAGGCAATATGTGCCAGGCAAGTTTAACCATCACCCCCCACTATTATTCATCAGTTCCTCTTAGACCCTGATGGAGAAAGTGTCCCATGAATTGCCAGACCTGCTTTCAGCCCAGTCCCCTGCAGCCAATATAGGAAGGAGAAATCATTATGGAGAAGGAGCCTACTCACAGGACAAATGAGCCAGCCTATCCAAAAAAGCAGGGCACCCTGAAGAGGAAACCAACAGTAACATGCCAGGATAACTCAACTATCACCACCACTCCCTTAACCCATATTTCTTTTCAAAGGCTGATGAATACAGCCCAGGGCTCTGAACCCAAAAACCTTTGGAAAAACAATGTATCCTGCCCAATCCCAAATGGTTTTGCTAACAGAAAGTGGTGTGATTTTATCAGTGCAAATGGCATTAAGGAAGAGACACCATCAATTTCTTTTCTTTTGTACCCTAAGACCCCTGAGACCCTCCAATTTAGCTGAAACCTTCCATGTCCCTCCCATTAGAATGTAAGACTTAAAGGGTAAAGATCGTTTTACTTTTCTATTTAAACCAACCACTTTCTTCATTTTCCTTTGCCTCTCTGTAGTCTTTGACATTGTGAATCATCCTCTCCTCCTTAACATTCTTTCTCTCTAGGTTTTTGGGCCCCCAACTCTCCTGGTTCTCTTCCTACCCATTTGACTGTGCCGTCTTAGCCTCCTTTGCTGTATCCTCATTCAGATCATGCCCTCCAACTGTAGATGGCCCTCGATGTTCTATTCTGAATTCTCTCTATATCCTACCTCACTTAGTGATCTCATCATTTCCCATGAATTTAATTGCAACAAATCAACATGAATCAATCATCATTTATTAAATGTCTATTATGTGCCAAGCTCTGCCTAAGGTGTGATGGTACAAAAAAAGGCAAAAGATAATCCCTGTCCTCAAGAAGATTTCAATTGAAAGGAGGAGACAACATACAAATGAATGTATACAAAAAAAGCTTTATATAGCATAATTTTCTTTTTTAAATATCAGAGGGCAGGAAGTAGGATTAAGAAACGGTGGGGAAGACTTCTGATAAAACATGGGATTCTAATTGGGACTTAAAGGAAGCTAGGAAGTCATTAGGTTGAGCTTAAGAGGAAGAGCAATCCAGACATGAGGAACAGAGGAAAGCCCAGAATCAAGAGATTCATGGAATAGCAAGGAGAACAGTGTTACCAGATTGAGGAGTACTTAATAGAAAATAAAGTACAAGAAGTCCAAAAGATACAAGCGTGCCATGGTATGAAAGTCTCTGAATGCCAAACAGAGTATTTTGTATATGATCCTAGAGGCAATAGTGAGCCACTGGAGTTTACTGAGTAGAGAGGTGACATGAATAGACCTGCCCTCAAGGAAAAACAATTTAAAGATGTATTGGAGTGGAGAGATACTTGAGGAAGGCAGATCCATCAGCTGGGTATTGCAATAATCCAGTCATAAGTTGATAAGGGCCTGCAATAGGACAGTGGCAATGTTGGAGGAGAGAAGGGAGCATGTTCAAGAGATGGTGCAAAGTGAAATCAACAGAATTTCACAACAACTGGATATCAGGAATGAGAGATAGTGATAAGTCCAAGATAATGCCTCAATTGCAAGCATGAGAGACAGTAAGGATGGTGTTCTCTGCAGTAATAGGGAAGGTAGAGGAGAAGTGGAAAATTTAGGAGGAAAGATGATGAATGTTGTTTTGGACATTTGGAGTTCAAGGTGTCTAAGTTTGAGATGCCTAAAAGGCCATTGGAGTTGTGAGACTGGAGGGAAGCAGAGAGTTTGGGGCAGGACTGAAAATCATTTTAATAGAGATGGTAATTAAATCCATGAGAGCTAATGAGATTGATGAGGTGCTTCTGTATCATTTGCACCCC
>CM053591.1:39708805-39745994 GCA_028646515.1 Pseudochirops corinnae | reverse complement strand
ATACCCCTTCCCCAAATCGATTCTCTCTTATATCCTCCCCCGTAACCCCCCCCTAACTTTCTGGTAGGGCAAGATGGAGTTCTATACCCCCAGTGCCTGTATATCTTATTACCCAGTTGTATATGAAAGAACAATTTTTTTTAAACATTTGTTTTTAAAACCTTGAGTTCCAGACTTTTTTCCCTTCTTCCCCCTCACCCACCCCCACTGGGAAGATAACCGGTTCAATATAGGTTGTACATGTGCAGTTACCCAAATCATTTCCATAATTGTAATATTGTGAAAGACTAACTATATTCCTGTCCATCCTATCCCACCCCCCAAATGTTCTGTTTTCTCCTTTGACTTTATCCCTTTTCAAAAATGTTTGCTTCTAATTACCCTTCCTCCAATATGCCCTCCCTCCCTTCTATCATTCCCCCCTCTTGAGGCCTACCCCCTCTATTTTCCTGTAGGGTAAGATAACTAATTGAGTGTGTATGTTATTCCCTTTTTAAGCCAAATTTAATGAGAGTAAGGTTATCCCATTCCATTTCACCTTCCTGCTCTTATATGAGCTAACTTACCCTAATCTATCTCTCCTTTTCTACTCCCAATAAATTTCTTTCTCATCTCTTAATTTTTTTTGGAAATCATCCCTTCATATTCAACTCATCCTGTGCCCTCTATCTATGTATACATTAAAAAACATATGCCCACACTCACATATATATTTATATACACATTCACCTTCCTGTACATACACGTATATGTATGTATACATACATACATATATATTCCTTTCAACTATCCTCATACTGAGAAAAGTCTTATGAGTTACAATTACTGTTTTTCCATGTAGAAATGTGAATAGTTCAACTTCATTAAGTTCCTTATGATTTCTTTTTCCTGGTTACCTTCTCATTCTTCTCCTGCTTCTTGTATTTGAAAGTCAGATTTTCTGGTCAGCTCTGGGTTTTTCATCAAGAACGCTTGAAAATTCTCTATTTCATTGAATTTTCTCCTGAAACATTATACTTAGTTTTGATGGGTAGGTGATTCTTGGTTTTAGTCCTAGCTCCTTTGACCTCCAGAATATCATATTCCAGGCCCTTCAATCCCTTAATGTAGAAGCTGCTAGGTCTTATGTTGTTCTGATTGTGTTTCTACAATACTCAAATTGTTTCTTTCTGACTGCTTGCAGTATTTCCTCTTTGACCTGAGAACTCTGGAATTTGGCTATAATATTCCTAGGAGTTTTCTTTTTGGGATCTTTTTCAAGAGGTGATTGATGAATTCTTTCCATTTCTATTTTGCCCTCTGGTTTGACAATATCAGATCAATTTTCCTTGATAATTTCCTGAAAGGTGGTGTCTAGACTCTTTTTTTGATCATGGCTTTCAGGTAGTCCAATAATTTTTAAATTATCTCACCTTGATCTGTTTTCCAGGTCAGTGGTTTTTTCATTGAGATATTTCACATTTCAGTCTATTTTTTCTTTTTTTTTTTTGATCTGTTTTATAGTATCTTGATTCCTCATAAAGTCATTAGCTTCCAGTTGCTCCAATCTAATTTTGAAGGAGTTATTTTCCATTTTTGAAATTCCTTTTCCATCTGGAAAATTTGACTTTTTAAGGCATTCTCCTCATTGGCTTTTTGGGCCTCTTTTGCCATTTGAGTTAGTCTATTTTTTAAGGTGTTATTTTCTTCAGTGTATTTTTGAGTCCCCTTTAGCAGGCTGTTGACTCACTTTTCATGATTTTCCTGTGTCATTCTCATTTCTCTTGCCAATTTTTTCCTCCACTTCTCTTACTAGATTTTCAAAATCCTTCTTCAGCTCCTCCATGGCCTGTAACCAGTTCATATTTTTCTTGGAGGATTTTTATGCAGGAGTTCTGATTGCACTGTTTTCCTCCGGCTACATGCCTTGATCCTTCTTGGCCCCCAAAAAAGGATTCTATGATCTGTTTGTGCTTCCTGTGCTTGCTCATATGGCCAGCCAATTACTTGAATTTTGAGCTTTTTGCCATGATAGGACTCTGCTTCCAAAATAGAGAGAACTTTGTCCCAAATTGCTGAGGCTTTCACAGCTGCCCAAGCTATTAAGAGGGTGCTGTCTCTACTGCTCCCACAAGCTTTGGCTTACTGGTCACACACTCCAGGCCCACCACCCAATGCCACAATCCACATCCAAGCAGGTTAAAGCAAGACTGATTACCCTCTGAATGGTCTCTTGTTCCCCCTACAATCTGAAGGCTGGGAGCTCCTGAGGCAGCCATGCAGCACTTCCACTACTTCTTGCCACAGGGGCAGCAGCCAGACCTCGTTCTTCTGTCATCCCACCACCACTGTTCTAACACATTTCCACACTGATCTTTTATTCCACACTGACCTTTTACTTAGGTGTTTATGGATTGAGAAGTCTGGAAGCTTCCACAGCTGCTGGTTATTCACTCTCCTGAAGTCTGCTCTGGCTGTTGCTGGTTGGGATTGTCCTGTGGCTGGAATTGCATGGCTCCTACAGGACTGCACTCGGCTCCCAGTGTGCTGTAATAGACCTTTCCTGTTGGCCTACCAGCTGTCTTCAGCAGGAGATTTGTTTCTCTCTGCCACTTTGTGGGTTCTGTGGCTTTAAAATTTGTTTAGAGTCATTTTTTTTTACAGGTATTGGAATTGTTTGGAGCCAGAGCCCACCTCAAGTTTGTGCTTCTACTCTGACATCTTGGCTCTGCTCCCAATCAAGAGCTGTAAATTGCATTTTAATTTGCATAACTAAACTACAATATATTGTAAGTGTTAAAAATATCATCCAGAAAATTTTTTGACCAGAAGAGGAAGTGGTTAGACACATTATACATAAAGAATAACAGAAAAACAATGTTATATAACAACAACATTTTAAGGGTTTGTAAGCAGCAAGCACCCTAGCATACCCAGGATGTCTGCTTACGCAGGTTCTTAAATCTACTTTTCCAAAGGAAAGCAACTCAGAATGGGTTAACAATCTTACTTTAATTGAACATATATCATCTACCTAGTTCAAGGGAAAAAGTCAGCACCCTGAACTTCAGAGAATACAAACGGAAGTTACAAGCAGAAAAAAAAAATACAGATGGAGAAACGGATCAGTAGACAGGGCTTCCAGCTGTCTAACCATTACCATACCTAGTTAGTTACCAGAAAGGGAAGCATCAACATCTGGATTTTCAAAGCTGGGGGACTCAATGGTTGCCCAGAGTCTCATCTGGCCAAATCGCACAACTCTTCCCAAAGTAAGCCCCAAATCACAACCTCACATCAGGGTATATATAGCCTTTTCCTGGATCAGAGTATGTCACAAACCTCTTGACCCAGTGCCCAATCACAAAGTAACAAGATGTGGGCATTCCTGAAAAACAAGCCTCCCACCACAGGTTCCATGTGACCACCATTCAGCCTAGTAGGAGGCCAAGTATATTTTCAAATCAGGCAAGGTACTCAGATTCACTTAAGCCTATCAAGGGGCCAAGAGGCAGGAAAGATCTTTAGATTCCCATTACAGGGTTGCAAAATACTTTATACATATTATTTCAGTTGAACATCACAACAACCCTATGAGAAAGGTGCTATCATTATACCATTTCACATGCAAGGAAATTGAAGCTGAGAAAAGTTAAGTGACTTCTCCAGGATTATCAATAAGCATTTAAAAACTACTTACTATGTTGTAGAGACTGTGTTAATCACGGGTGATAGAAATGCAAGCAATAAATAAATAAATGAAAGTCCTTACCCTCAAGGAGCTTCCATTCTAAGGGGAGAAGACAACATATAAAAATGGAGCCAAAAAGTAGGGATGAGAGAAGCAGATACCTACAGGAGGAATGCTGAATAAATCCAAACAATGATGCCTGGCTGATGTGGAACCTCCATTTTAGGGTTGAATGAACTCATGCAAGCTGACAGTCAATCAGCCTCATTCTCTCCTCCAGAATCACTGAAGTTGGGACAAAAGTCAAGATGACTGACTATGATTTGGGATGCAGTAGATGACTTTGACATCTTCAGTGTCTGACAAAGTTCTAAGCACTCCACAGGAATTGGTTCAGCCACTTTCATAACTATAGGAACAAATTGTTCTCTTTTGCTTTCTGCTGGGGAAATTTTTACATGCTTGGGGCAGATGTTCCCCTAAATCATAGACATATTTGAGGCCTGCTGGTTGCCCACAACCTGGTTCAGCCTGACTGTCACAAAGATACAACCAGGGCATGGCCTTTGTTCATGTTTATTGCAGATCTTTAAGCAAAGACTGGGCATCAAATTCTTGTGATGCCATTTGGAATGTTTGTAATGTTTGGGATGCATTATGTTAAAGTACAGGTTGGAATAGATGGCCTCTAAGATTCCTCACTACTCTTAGATTACAATTATAAGCTCCCAAAGTGGATGATACTGCCATTTGGAGGGTACTGGAGTGATCCACAGGGCGATATTTTTTTTTAATGAAGAAAATTTTATGAAAAAACATTAAAGGGTTAAATAAAGTAGATTTCCAATGGGAGCTGAGTGATTTTTTTTAAGGGGGCAGTAGGTCAAATAAGTTTGGGAACCTCTGGTACATGAATCAATTAACTCTGTGTTTTTGTGTTTAATATAATCATAGAAAGTGATTTCATAATAAAAATATTCACTGTCACATTATTTTACTTAAATGTCTGAGCAAATATAGTATACATGTTATGTGTCACATTCATTATAATAGCAGTGACCTACACTTGTTTTCATGGAATTTAAATACAACTAGCAAAATGTAAAGCAGAGACAGAATTTTTAAAATTAAGATCCTTGAACTGCACATTCCATTTTTAAAAATGATTAATTCAATTATAAATTTTAATTTAATTCAAATATACATATACCTTTAGATAAATTCCTATATCTATATCATTGGTTTAGATGAGGAATCTCCATCTTCCAATGCATGTTGGCACTTTCTGTGAAACTTAGAAAGTTGCCTGTAACACTGAGTTATTTGTACTGAGAAGACTGGGGACAACAATATGATAATGAAAATAATTTACAATATTTTTGAAAAGCATTTCTGTATTTACATTTAATTGCACAGATGCCTACTATCCTGGGGATTCATTTGAAATGAAACTATAAATTTATACTGGGAAGAACTACCAAAGTGAGGGATGATTTTGGTTCCCTATCCAAGTCCCTTTCCTAGCTTTTCCATATTCTCTACTCCCTTCTCATTCCCACATTTTCCATTGTAGGAAGAAACAAGTTTCTCTTATACAGATATATACAGGTATAAGAAGTCTATGCTGATAAAAGAATTTTTGAAGTCTCAAGCAAGAAATCCTAGGGGACCAAGGAGCATATGAACTCATACACAAAGACAACACATAAAATAAATCTAATTTAGTCTTAGAGTGATTTAGTATTTGGTGGATGTTTTAGGGGGGCATAATACTAGGGTAGAAGTAGATGGACTCTACAGTACTTCACAACTCCAAGATTATGTGATTCTTTGATCATGGAGGGAGTAGAAGAGGGGAGTAGCATTCCCAGAAGGAGGATGAAAAGATTTATAACCTAGGATGTGGGCTGACAAGAAGCAAATAGAGTGGTTAAATGTTTAGGTTTCAAAGTACTTATCTAAATTCAAAGTAAATAAGACAAATTTTAATGTCTAGAAGACAAGTGTTTAAAGAACAGATGGGAGAAAAAATCTTAAAAGTAAGATTTTCTGCTAGAAAGGTCCAATAAAAATAGCATGGATAATTGAGTGTTGATTACATAATCATTTTGTAATTAAATCTGAGAGATCTTGTGATGATAAGATTTTTTAGAACTAGAAATATTCTTAAATCTCACCTAACCTAATCACATCATTTTACCAATGGAAAAAATAAAAGCAGGGAGTTTAAATGACTTGTCTTAATTTATACAAATAGTAAATGATAGTGCTAAGTTTTATACCCATCTTTCTTCTAACTCCAAGCCCAGTTTTCTATTACAACTGAAACTTCCCTTAGAGTCCTAAAACAAAGATAGTTAATAGATTACTTATAAATACATAGCTTAAGTTTAATACCAGAATCACAGAATTTGAGATATAGAGGGGGCTTGAATAGACCCCCTAAACCATCCCAGATATCCATTATAATAAGTATGATGAGTAGTCATCCATGTTCTCCTTGAAAACCTCCAACAAAAAGAATTCAGTGCCACTCAAAGCAGCCCGTTCTACTTTTGGACAGGTGCATGTTTGGGAAATTTTTCTTGATATCAAGTGTACATTAACCTCTTTTCAACTACCATTCATCTCTGCAACCAAATTGAATTTCTTATCCCTTTTCTACATGGTAGTCTTTTCAAATACTTGAAGATAGCCATCTTCACAGCCAGCCTCCCCAAAGTCTGCTCATTTCTTCTTTTCTCCAGACCACTTCTTTCAAATGATTTTTGCTTATCTTTATAAATCTGGATAAACCATATTCATTGTAGCCCCTTATCAGCTAGTTCTATAGTAGGCCTGCAAATATTTGATAATTCAAATAAAATTGTTATAATAATTGGTCAATATAGATGCACATTTAGAAAATTATTCTAATATCTTACCTATCAAAAAGGTAGCCTTTATTTTTTTAATTCTTTCTCCTAAAAAGTTATCATATAGACATTATTATCTAGTCATTTATAATGTTATCAGTGGAGGTTCAGTACCATAAAGGTATTTCTGGGGGGTTGTAACAGTATTTTCTACTTCCAATTCTGTTTTGAAACTAGAGTTGAAATATCACAGTGTCTAAATTGGCATGAGGTAATATTTTTAATAAACTGTTAAATATACTGAGCCAGAACTTCCTTGACCCTGAATTTTCCCCTTTTACTTTCATCAATTCAGCTTCTCAAAACGTTATTTTACGAGTTGAAAAACTTTGGATTGTTTATTATTTTTATTTCCTTATATTTAGTTTATTTATTCACTCAAGAAATAAGACTATCAATTTCTGACACATGGTTTTAGGAGCCTCCCTAAACCATTATAATTCCTTTCTTGTGACACTCATGGAAAGACCTTTATCCAGAATCAGTCCCATATAAAATTCAGGCTGTTGATCAGCCTGAGTCAATTTGGTGTGGTGTTTCAGTATTATTCTCACTTTGTCTTGTATTGAAAAACCATATCGATTTAAGGTGTTTCTAACTATAGAAATTTCACATTGTGAGTTATGGATTTCTTACATTTCTATTGAAGCTCAAGTATTTGTTGACAACTAGGTTTTGAGAGTAATTCTTTTTTGGCCATTACATGTTCCACATTCTACAAAGTCAATCATATCTCTAGGTGTGTTATGAAGGATAAAATTCTGGATGAACAAAACCTAAAAAATAGAATAGTTGTCCCTTCTTAGCACTCATATGTAGACAATTTATAGTGTAGGAACAATGTAGAAAACAAAAGTACATTAATGAATAATTGGGTTAGTATGTCTAGATAATTAATAAATGCTCCAAATACAAAAGTAGACATATTCCCCTTGTGTGCACAAACTAAAATTTCCTGATAGTTGCCTTACTTAAATCATCAAGCAATGATTTACTCGTCAAAGTTCTCTGCTTTCCATTAGTCTTCATTTAAACTTTAATTAGTATCCTTATCTGAGAAAGCCTAATTGTCACCCTCTATCAGTCAGCGCATGAGTTTTTATAACATAGGTAAAGAAGATAGACATGGTTGCAAAGACTTGAAGGACAGCATGCTATCATGGATTCAGACTCTGACTTCCTCTTTGCAGCCTATAAGAATAGAGGATCATATAATTACATAGATGGAAGGAACTTCAGAGGGTCAATCCATTTTTTATTAATTAATTAATTTTTAGTTTTCAACATTCACTTCCACAAGGTTTTGAGTTCCAAATTTTCTCTCCATCTCTCTTCTCCCCCCATCCCAAGACAGCATACATTCTGATTATGCCTTCCACCAATCCGCCCTCCCTTGTATCACCCCCCCCTTCTCTGATCCCCTTCCCTTCTCTTTTCCTGTAGGGCAAGATAGATTTCTATACCCCTTGGCCTGTATGTCTTATTTTCCAGTTGCCCATAAAGACATTCTTAACATTTGTTTTTAAAACTTTGAGTTCCACATTCTCTCTCTTCTTCCCTCCCCACCCACCCTTATTGAGAAGGAAAGCAATTCAATATAGGTTACACATGCATAGCAATACAAAACACTTCCATAAGAGTCATATTGTGAAACACTAAGTATATTTCCCTCCACCCTATCCTGCCTCCCATTCATTTTATTCTCTCCTTTGACCCTGTCCCTCCTCAAAAGTATTTGCTTCTAATTAACCCCTCCTACCGTCTGCTGTCCCTTCTATCATTCCCCCTTTTTTATTCCCTTCCCCCTTACTTTACTGTAGGGTAAGATAGATTTTCACACCCAATTGAGTATGTATGCTATTTCCTCCTTAAGCCAAATTTGATAAGAGTAAGGTTCACTTATTCCCTTTCACTTCCCCCCTCTTCCCTTCTGTTGTAAAAGCTATTCTACTTACCTTTTAAGTGCGTTGAGAAGTCTGGAAGCCTCCACAGCTGCCAGTGATTTAGTGCCCTGAGGCCTGCTCTGCCCTGTTTGTGGATTTTGCTGGACTACACTCCTCACCCAGTCCAGCGTAATAGACCCTTCCTGTCAACCTTCCAGGTTGTCTTGGGCTGGAAACTTGTTTTACTCTGTCATCTTGTGGGTTCTGCTGCTCTAGAACTTGTTTAGAGTCATCTTTAAAGGTATTTGTAGAGATTTTGATGAGAGATCAAGTGAATTCCTACTTTTCCTCCATCATCTTGTCTCCACCACCTGGGCCAACCCATTTCTAAACAATATTCCTAACTCTGAGATCAGTGCTAAGTGATCATATAGACTTCACTTGAAAACATCTAAGGACTGAATTCCCATGTATGTCAGTCATAGAGCCAATCAACAAGAATTTTTAAGCACCTACTAAGTGTGAGGCACTTTGCTAAGCACTTGGGATTCAAAGGCAAAAGACAATCCTTGTTCTCAAGGAGCTCACAATCAGATGGTGAGACAAAAAGAAAATAAATATTACAAATGATAAATAGGAAATAATTTTTAAAAGAAAGCACTAGGGGACAACTAGGTGACATAGTGAATAGAGCACTGGCCCTGGAATCAGGAGGACCTGAGTTCAAATCTGACCTCAGACACAACACTTACTAGCCATGTGATCTTGGACAAGTCACTTAACCCCAATTGCCCTGCCTTCTCCCTCCCCCCAAAAAAAGCAAAAAAGAAAAGAAAAAACACTAGGGGATTGGTAAATGTTTCCTGTAGAATATAAGATTTTAGCTGGGGATTGAAGGAAGTCAGGGAAGCCAATGGGAAGAAATGAAGAGGGAGAGGATTCCAGGCATGTGAGACAGATAGGCATAATGACAGGAGCCATGTGTCATTTGGATAGGTAAATATGCGGATCTTGGGGCTAAAAGGTATAAGAAGATTGTAAAGGTAGGAGGAGGCAAAGTTATAAAGAGCTTTGAAAACCAAACAGATGATTTTGAAATTGATCCTGGAGATGATAGGGAAATCATTTCAATTTTGGACAGCTTTAATTATTAGAGAGGGCTTTTTCTTATATTAAGCCAATAATTAATCTCTCAGTAACTTGAAGTTCCACAGCTAATTTCAGATGTTTGGGGAAAATCCCCATATAAAAGATAACAAAGATAAATGGAACTTAACTGTAAAACTATTCAAGACTGAGGATACATAGGAGAAACACAGAGACACCTTAAACACAATGAACTATCTAAAAGATAAAGTAGGGCCAGGGTTTCACCTTGGGCCACAGATTTGCTTTTGAGAATTATTTTTCAAGAAAGAGTATAGAATGACAGGACCCCAAAAAATTCAGTTTTGAGCAAATTTTCATAGTGCAGTCATTACTAAAGCTTTTGTCCAGAAGTAGCAAAATATTACTGTACCAAAAGTGCAAGAAGGGTGGTTTACTCCCATGAGCCACCACGCAACTGTCTGATTGCCCTCTTGGGTAGGACAATGCTCAGTTTACATTACAAATGTATAATAATAATTGCTGTTGTTGAGATCTAAATCCAGGGACAACAAAAACTGTTGCAGTGGAGGCTCTGCCCACTCAAAATCTGTTGGATTCCATGAAGTGTTGTGGTGGAACCATATGAAAGAATTCAGTCAGACCACTCTAATCCAAGTATAACCATTTATTAAGATTGACGCCTATCATGAAGCAGGCTAAGTTCCAAGAGGAACCAGCAACTTCAGATAAAGCAAGATGAATTTTTATAGGGTAAAGATGCAATTACAAAGCAGAAATTTACATAGAATAGAGGAATATGATTAGTATTAAAAAGGCAGGAGGAGTTTGTTAAAGGATAAGGTAATGGAGGAGGGGTCCCATCTATGGTTTGTTGGTTAAACATTCTGGTTGCGCTACCCTCCAATTGGCAAGCTATTGTGGTCCTGTCTTGGGCTAAATGGATGATGTGATTGTGGCTGAGTACAAGAATATACCTGTTTCTGTGGGAATGGATCTGGAGGTAGTGACTGGGATCCCATCATATGAACACACCTGTTGCTTCTGTGGGAATTAAGAGTTCAGGGACACACCTATTGTTCTAGTGAGCAGTGTGGCATATATGAAGAAGTTAGGACATTGGCAGAGCAGGGAGGAGGAGGTAGGTATGTACAATCGGCCTGTTGTTCAGTGGAACCAGGAATATAAGGAAATTAGAATGTTAGGGCTGGGGGAAGCTTTATTAGAATTCCATCACTATTACTATTATTATAAATATAATAAGAATAATAGTAACATTCATATAGCCCTTAAGGTTTGCAAAGTACTTTATGTATACTGTGTCATTTGATCCTCAGAACAATGCTGGTAGTTGCTATTATTCTCATTTTACAAATAAGAAAACTGAGACTGAGAAGTAAAGTTACTTTCCTAGAGTCACACAACTAGACAAATTATCTACAGCAGAATTGAAATTCAGGTCTTCCTGATTCCAATTCCAATGCTTTATCTGTTATATAAAAAACAATATTAAAACAATGACTGAATAATTTATAGATATCAAACTAATATTCTTCTGGAAGATCAAAATATCCATTTTAATGTGTTCCCTAAGAAAAGAATAACATATTGAAACTGAACTTTCTTTTTTTAAATTCACTCTAGTAATGCATACTCATTGACAAAGTCTGATGGTACTTTTTCTAACTTGTTTTCTTTTGTAACATAGCTTAGCTTTCACACTTTTTAAATAATTCATATATACTTTCTCAGGCTCAATGTACTGACATTGAAGCTCAAAAATTTACATGTTTCTTGTCTGACAACATTACCATATGGTGGTAACCAATAAGCTCAGGTAGAAATTCCAACTCTTTTATTCACAATTCATTATAGAATTGAATTACCTTTACCCTTTATTTTTCTGATGTATGACTTATTTAATGTCAGCATAATGACCTATTACACCTTCCATCTACTACCTTTGTTGCATTTCTATGACACTTAAGATAAAATAATTTAAAAACATTCTTTGTGTTCATTTGTGTTACTTTGTGAGACAGGGGCATTTTGTCTGTTGATTTGTGTACTTTGTCAGACAGAAGCACTCTGTTGATTTCTGTTGATTTCTGAGACAGAAAGTGAATTGAGATGATAGTTCCAACAATGTTTGTAAATATTGTTTGTATCCCTGTTGAGCTGTGTTTTCCTAGAAACAGAAACTGTGATGAGCTTGGGGTGGAGCAGTCCCATGGGCTGAGATATAGAACTGGAGGAGAGAGCTGCCTGCATGTGAATCCAGGCAACAGCCAGGTGAATCAAGGCAAGAGTCGGGACCATGGAAGAGGAGTTATGGGGTTTAGAAGTCAACCCTAAGATGAAAAGAGACTTTACTTGGATACTCAGTGATGACTCATGATACTGTAACTTACTGTGACCTAGGGGTAGATGATCTTTTGACTTTCCACTACCCCTTAAGAATGATTAACTTAAGGATGATTAACTCATTAAAGATGATTGACTTAAGGATGATTGGAAGTCAGTCTGGAGTCAAGATGAAAGAAACTTGACTCTATATTGGTTGAAGAGATTGTGACTTACCAAATGCTGTTTTGTTTAAGACTATATGACCACCTTAGTAATAAGTTGTTATCATATGTTGTTGTGAATGTTGTACTTTACTTTCTCAAATGGTTTACTTTAATTTAATGATGAATAAATAGAGAGTTCACTATACTATGCCATTAGATCACTAAAGTTATTCACAATAGCAGTCCTCAGAAGAGCTGTTTTTGATTGGCTTTACATAGGATTAAACCACAAGGATGCTATTGGTAAGTAGAAAGTGCCCATAATCACTAAAATATTTGAAGCAGCACTTTTTATGATGGTGAAGAATTGGAAACAAAGTGAGTTCCCATTTGATTAGGAGAATGGCTAAATAAGTCATAATACATAAATGTAATGAATATTACTGTGCTGTAAGAAATAATGAATATGATTAATGTAGAGAAGCATGAAAAGAATTATATGAACTGATGCAGAGTGAAATAAGCAGAACCAAGAAAACAATATACACATTAACTTCAATAATATAAAGGGAAAGAAAGAACAACCACAAAACAATCAAAAATGAATGTTGCAAAATTTCAAAGAACAAGTATGGTTTCAAAGAAGAGATGTGAGAAGACATGCTAATTTCATTGTTTTGCAAAGATGGGAGTTCCACATGTGTGTCCCATTGCACATATTTTCAGACTTTTTGATGTCTCCATTAATTTAATTTTTTCTCTTTTTTTCCATATGGTATAATTTATCATAAGATTGCTTTCAAAAAGTGATGGTTTCCAGGGAAACTGTAGTGATGGAAAAGATGGAACCAATAAATTTTATATATATATATATATATATATATAAAACTACTTTGATACTTTAAAAGTATTTATTTAAGGACAATGCAGACAATTAGGTTCAAAGTGGTTAAAAAGTAAAATAATGTATGAATGGAAGTCAGTCTATATTCAAATCTTGCTTCTCACAAATACTAGCTGCATAACCATAGACATTTAATGGAACAATATGTGCTAGACAATCTTCTAAGGCTAAATATTATAGAAAACTTATTGAGCATTGGTGAAAGAAATTTCCATGTGAAGATATTCCCTACATTTTGAAATCATAGTCCAGATAAAGCAGTCCAAAGTGAACAAGCAATAAATTTGATGGGTTTTTTTTGGGGGGGGGGTTGTTTGGTTTTTTGGGGGGGAAGGCAAGGCAATTGGGGTTAAGTGACTTCCCCAAGGTCACACAGCTAGTAAGTGTGTCAAGTGTCTGAGGCTGGATTTGAACTCAGGTCCTCCTGACTCCAGAACTTGTATGCTACTCACTGCACCACCTAGCTGCCTGAATAAATTTGATTTTTAATGTAAAATATCTTCCTATGTATAGTTAATTATCATTTTCAAGTAATTTATTTTTGAGTAAAATAAATATTCAGAAAAGTCATTAACTGAGATGGGTTAAGAAGATATATGATAAAATTCTAAATTATAGAAAAAAATGTGGTACACAAGAAATAGCAATATTTTCACAGTTAAATGTTCTGTGTTCAAATCCAGCCTCACTCTCCCTTACAACCAATATTACTTGGGCAAGTTTCTTCACTGGGTGTTTCCTCATCTGTAAAACATGATTGTTAGAATAAATGGCATTTTGTGGTCTTTCTAGTACAAATCTATGATCCTTTGATTTCCTAACAATTAGAATTATTTAATTTTAGGCCTAAGTTAATCAATCAATCTTTTCATTTTTTTAAAATGACCTGTTTAATACATGTATCATATGGTTTTTAAAGCTAGGTCTATTAGACTGGCATTGACTAGTTCTCTTATGCTGCTCCAAAATTCTTATTACTGGATATTAAATTGCTTTATAATTAAAATCCTCTTTGTACCCAATATATTATATAGATAAACACTGATTAGGTATCTTCTGTTTCTACTGTCCAGTAGGGGAAGATGGGGAGAAAATTTGTAACTCATAATTTTGTTGAAATGAATGTTGCAAACCATAAATAAATAAATAAACAATTAATTACCATGAAAAAGAGTTCCTCTGGCAGGAGTGGATGACAATTTGTTCCCATGATCATAAAGGTGACTGAAACAGGAAATACAGAGCACTTAGATTTTAGTCAGATATTCAAGACACCAAGGTCCATTGCATTGTGGGCCATCACCAATCATTTTGCCTTTTGTTCTGCCACTGGCCTTAGATGACTCTGAAAGAGTGAGGCTGACAACTTCATGGAACTCTGCCTCACTTAAATCTAATTCATGCAAAAATAAAGAGATTGTTTTTGATGTCATTGGTCCTCTTCAAAAATGAAAGATGAATAACATCCAGCTTTTAAGGAACTATCAACATCTACACAGCATAAATTATCCTCAAAAACTGAGGAGGAAACATCTTTCTTCCCCTTTTATCATCTTTGCTAATTTGCTGCATGTAAGGTGAAAACTCAAAATTTTCTTGATTTGTATTTTTCTTTTATAATGCTATGGAGCATTCTTTTATATAATTACTAATTTATAATTCTTATTTTAAGAATTTTTGAGCAAATATAATAATCCCTGGAGGAATAAAGCAAATTACTATAGAATGAAGTCATTAATGAATATTGATTTTTAAAATTTAAATAATATCTTGGAAAAAGAAAACTTAGAGGAGTTTATCTAAAAATTACTCAGTATGATGAAGTTGGATTTATTCCCAGGGTTCAAAGGTGGTTCTGCATTCTTTAATGATATGCAAAAAAATAAGCATAAATAATAACAAAAAAATCCCAAACTAATTGAATATGTCAATAATTTCAGAAAAAGCCTTTGGCAGAATATAACATTCATTTGTGCTTAAAATAATTGTAATGAGAAAACATAACAGTTTTAACATAATAAAAAATTATTATGTAAAACAACATTTAATATTATATGCAATAGGGAAATCCTAGAAGCTTCATCAATAAATAATAGGAATAAAATCAGGGCATCCATTTTTTCCACTGTTATTTGACATGATAGTAGAAATGATAGTGATAATATATAATGAAAGAAAGAAATGGAAGTCCAAAAGCTAAACAGAGGAGAGATAAAACTATTAACTGATGGCATTGGAAAATGCTAAGGGAATCAGAAAATAAATTAACCAAGACAATAATGATAGTAAAATTACAGACTGCAAAATAAATTCACAAAATTGACAGTATTTGTATGTAGCAGCAATGAAATTCAATGCTCAACTCCCAAGTCTATTCCCAATAGGAAGCAATGTCCCAATGAACTACAAATGTATAAAATATCTGGGAGTCAAGTTACCAAAATATATTTTCTACTTGTCTAGGTACAATCACCAATGTTTCCTCAAAGAAATTAAAAAAAAAACTTAATATGACCATACTACCTAAATTAACACTCATATTCTGTGCAATAGCAAACTACCAAAAGAATACTTTATGGAGCTAGATAAAATAACAGAAACAAATATCAAGGGAAATAGTAGAAAAGAGTGGTAATGAAAGGCAAATAACAAGCATTTCTGTAATTCAATTATATTATGAAGCAGTAATCATAAAAATTATTTGGCACTTGATTATTTTAAAAAAGAAAAAAAGTAGATCAATGGAACAGACTGCACAAGAATTCTTAAAGATGATGTTATAGGATGATATGATACATTCATATGTCATTATAGGGAAGTGAATTCTTAACCAAACGATTTTAGGTGATTACAAAATGGAAAATAAAAAATTTCATTGCATAAATTTCAACAGTTTTTACATGAACAAAAGCAATTCAACTAGGGTAAGAAAATAACAGGTCAAATGAGAAAAAATATATTTGATTCAAGTATTTGTGAAAATATTGCTCATGTTGGTGGTGGTGTTCAGTTGTTTTCATTCATGTGCAACTCTTCATGACTCCAGTTGGGTTTTCTTGGCAAAGGTACTGGAGTGGTTCATTTCCTTATCTAGCTCATTTTGTAGATGAGAAAACTGAGACAAACAGGGTTAACTGATTTTTGTCCAAGGTCACATAGCTAGTAAGTGTCTGAGGCCAGATTTGAACTCAGAAAGATGAGTCTTCCTGACTCCAGGTCCAGCACTCTGTCTACTTCACTGCCTAGCTGCTTATATATAGGATATCTATATGCTTACCTGACATACCTTTTAGAAATACATAAGATGAAAATTCTTTAATTAATAAAGGTGATTGGTCAAAGGTCAGAATAAATTAACATATAAAAAGAATGCTCCTTATCATTAAAAAAGAAAAATACAAATCAAGACAATTTTGTTTTCACCCCCAAGCAGCAAATTAGCAAAGATGACAAAAGGAGAAGAAAGAAAATGCTGTGGGGCTTATAGAAAAATAGGAACACTGAAGTATTTTAGTGTTAGTGGAGCAATGAATTGGTCTACCAATTCTTAGAAGTAATTTAGAATTATACTCAGAAAGTGACAAAAATGACCAAGTGTTTCTACTGCTAAGCATATATACTCCAAGGACTTCAATGACAAAAAAGAAATATACAGCCTATAACCACATATGTCAACAAGTTTTGGTGCATGAATATAATGGAATGTTGCTATGCAATAAGAAAGGATGCATGTGATAGAGGTAGAAGATCACCTATATTAAATGACAAAAATGAAATAAGTAGAACCTGGGGCAGTTGTGAGTAATCAGCAAGCATTTATTAAATGCCTGCTATATGCCAGTCATAAAAAGAACAGAACAGCCCCTACTCTCAAAAAGGCTTATATTCAGCTAGAGAAAACATTATTTACATGTATAAGTAAAGGACTAGAACTAGGGACTACACCTATTTTTTCATCAATAAAGGAAACTCCCTCTATCCACATAGATTAATACCTTCTTTGTCAACTTCTAAAGAGCTTCCTAGAGCACTAAAAGATTAATAGATGTCACAAGGGTCATATATGTATAAATATATATATATATATATATATATACATAAAAATTTAAAGATAATAAATGCAAATAAATTCTAACTAAATACATATAAGTTTCAGAGCCATTAGCATTTAGGGGAATTAGAAATGGTTTCATGTATAAAAATGATTCTTGAGCTGTGACTTAAAGAAAGAATGGGAATATATGAGTTTGAGTTGAGGAGAGAATATATTCCAGTCATGGGAGATGAACACTGAAAAAACACGTACAGAGCAGGGAGAATGTTTTGTGTGAGCAACATAAGGAAGACCAATTTGGCCGAGTGGCAGAGTTTGGGGAGAAGAGTAATGACAATGAGGTTGGAAAGGCAGTTGAGGAAAGGCTGTGTAGAGCTTTAAAATCTAAACAAAGCAGCTTATACCTTATTTTAATAGCGTTAAGGAGATTCTGGAGCTCATTGAATGAGGTAATAGCATGGTCAGATCTGTTTTATACCATAACTTCAACAATGTAAATTAAAACAGTGATTATAACAATGTATATGTAAAGAATGGCAGCAAAAATCATTGACAAGAAAAACTACAATTAAATAATGTCCAAGTTTAATCAAAGGAGATAAGAAAAAGTACTTCTCTTTGTTTCTTCACACAATGGGGGTGCTATGTACATGGAGCACGATATACAATGTCAGCCTTTCTTTGATAATTGACTCAGTTTTTCTTCTTTTTTTCATTTTTAAAAAATATTCTTTAATGTAGAGAAAATCTCTCAGTGAAAAGGAAAAGGGAAGATATATTGGCAAATATAGGTGATATAAAAACAAAAATTAATCTAATTTTGAATAAAAATAATCGACATTATAGCATAAAATGTTTTAATTTGTATTCCTTCTCATGTGAAAATCAATTCTGGTACTTTTTGACATGCTTTTAATCCATATGTACATTATATAAACGCATGTAAAGTGACTTTAGCATAATTGTGGTTCGATAATCAATAAACATTTATTAAGCAGCTAATGTGTGCCAGGCACTGGGCTAAGCACTGAGAATATAAATGAGAGTCATTACCCTCAGGGCGCTTACAATCTAATGAGGAAAGACAATGCGTAAAAGGAAACTGAAAAGTGGGAGAGAGGAACATTTAAATATTTATCAGATATAGGATTTAAATCTGGTATTTCCCTGACTCAAAAACCAGCCTCCTATACATTATGGAACATCATTTTTTTTATATCAACTAGCATAGCACAAAAATAATTTCACAAAAGGTCCTTTTGTTGCTTCAAAAGTTTGAATTGAGAGGGGAAGGACAGTTAGGCTTATATGCCATGACTGCTGTGGTATGATAATGATTATTCCCTTGGAGTTCCTGAGGGTTACTTTTTTTGCTCTTTTTTTTTGCTTTGTTCATTGTCACAATTCATTTACATTTTTTCTCTTTGCTGATAGTTAAAAATTCATCAGGTCTCTAATTTTACATTTCTGAAACTTAGAACAATAGAGTCTTAGCATGCAACAAGATGCAAGGATGTGCTATTCCTATTTTCCTAGGAGTCAAGCGGATGAAAGTTCTCAGGTTTTCAGCTGCTGTGACAAAATTCATCTCTTTGTTGATAAGGAGACTGTTCATTTCTAAAAGACAGAGTGAAAACTGGAACTTTTATTTCACAACCCATTTACTTTTGAAGTCAGAGACTGAAGACCAGAGGCTTGTTAGGAGAATACAGTAGCAACTAAACTAGAAACTATTCTGCCTTTCTCAGAAAATAGCATTGATAATGAGAAACACTATTGTTTGGGAGATTATAAGGTGATCAAAAACACAGGAAGAAAAAAATTTTTTTAAAAAGAATAATACATTTGATTCTGATCTTGTCCTTCCTTGATGTTATAATTTTAGATTTCTGGTACTTCTATGTATTGTTGAGTGTCATCATGGAGCCTTTGAAATATATTTTAGCCACTCTGCTACAATCTTTTGCAATGTGAATTTATTTTTCTAAACCATTTGACTCTTTTTTAAAAAGACAATCATTTTGCTTGTGGTGAGAAGCTGAAGAATCAGCAATTCATAAAAATCACTTCAAAGTCTACAATTATTGAAACAGAAAGTATTAACCAAACTTGTTTTGAAATGTCACTTGAGTATTGCTTCACTGTTACATTCATTAAATTATGGATATACTCATTTTCTTTTGCCTAACAAGCCTCATGATGTAGTGAGAAAAGAATCAGATTTGAAGGTTTAAAAAAAACCTGAGATTTTAGTCTTTTACTTAGTGCTTTTGACGAAGGGTAAATTATTTCATTTCTCAACCTCAATTTCTTTGTAAAATGGCGATAATAATAATTGCAGTACCTACCTACAGGGTTATTTTGAGTGAGGTGGAGTACTTTGTTAACCTCAAAGGACTTAGTGTGAGTTACTTTGTATTACCAAGAGTATATCTTGCTTATTATTTTTCCTTAGCTCAGGAAAATTGTTATTTGAGCCTCATATGTCACAGGCTAGTAAACTTTTGCATGTATTGTTACAATACAATAGTGGACTAACATTATATGAAATTGTGAAAAAATTATGGCTCTTGGAATTTGAAAGGGCAAAAAAAGTAACCCTCAGGAGCTCAAAGGGAATCATCATTATTATACCACAGCAGTCATGGCATACAAGCCTAACTGTTCTTCTTCTCTCAATTCAAACATTTGAAGCAACAAAAGGACCTTTTGTGAAATTATTTTTGTGCTATGCTAGTTGATATAAAAAAATGATATTCCATAATGTATAGGAGGCTAGTTTTTGAGTCAGGGAAATCGCAGATTCAAATCCTATATCTGATAAATGCTAATTGTATAAGCAAGAACAAGTCCCTTAGTATTGTGTCTTAGGCAAGACTAGAACTTACAGTTGAGTTGAGATCTGTATGGGTATGGACAATTTCAGCTTGGAGGTGACGTGGTCGGGTTTTCTTCACAGGTGAAATATCAATTAAAAAAAACAACTAAACAAAAACTTGACATCATAATACCAGGTAATTCTATTTTGTAGAACCCAGCAAAGTATTATTGTTTCTCTGTTTGTTGGCTCTGCTGATTCCTCATGGTTACAGATGACCTCCAGGCCTGGAGTGATGGGACCTGAAATGATACAGAGTATGATACACCAATTAAATGCATTATTATCTGAGAAAAGACTTGTAGAAAAGAGATCTTACAAAGGAGCAGAGAGGGAGAAAGACCTAGGGAGAGAAAGGGAATGAGACAATATGATTTCTAGAGGCTTTTGGAGGGTAGAGGAAGAGGGAGAAGACATCTGTAGATATCATAAGCCAGGTAATAAGATCTTTGGAAAGTTCCTAGTCTACAGCTGCTACTCAAGGATACCTTGACCCATTCAAGGCTGGTCTGGCCTCTGCAGATATCTGCAAGTTCACCTAGAGTTAACTTTGCAAAGAATCACTGATATTCCAAGCAATTCTGAGCCTCAGAAATTCTTCTAATGCTAATTGTTGTATAATTCCATTGTTCTGCTCCTCTGTGAAGAAGGTATGCTCTAACATAGTTTAGTCGTTAGAGTTCATGTCCACACTCATAAGGTTTAATAATAACAGATATTATTTAGGGACGCTTCTAGGGTGTACATTTAGGGTTAGGGTTTTTATTAATGTTTGTTGAGTCATTCTGGGAGAACTTTTTTTCACAATTGATCAATACACCAATATTATATAGGTTCTTCTATAGTCTAAAACTGCCATGATTTGGGCCCAGTTATTATCATTACAGCACAATGACTTACCTTAGTTCAACTCCAAAGTTCCTAGTTAAGACTAACTCTGTTAGATGGTTAAAAAAAAGTCTAAGTACAGACAGAATAGCATCCAGAATATGTACATCTTTATCCTATCAATCTTCTGATTAGTCTAGATAGAGACAAGTCAAGGCAAATATTGAAATTATTAATAATTCAGTATAACTAATTCATTTTGCTAAACATCAAGCAACATGTTGAATGATGAGGAACCTCAAAAGTTTTTTTTTTTTTTCCAATCTATAAAATCTGCTTTGGAATACCCTTAGTATTTGGTATGATCCTTTCAGTCTATTTACTTGCTTAAAGGTCATGAGGTACAATAGTGACAGCTTGGTTAAGCTTCCTGCCTGCAAATTACTTAAATTTAATTGAGGTAAATACAGACCCATTGTCAAAAGGTAGTATCTGACAACATATGTACAGTAAATAATTCAATCTGATATTTTTGATGTTGTAGGGATAAGGCAAAGGGAAGAAGAAACATGAGCCATTTTGTGAAGTAATGTACCACAGTCAAGAAGTTCCACCACTGAAACGGCATAGAAAAATCACAAAGAATTGTTGAGCGAGGTATCTTAGTCCCTTCCCATGGAAAATAATTGCCTTTGGCAGGCAATATTGAGTAACCTTGTATTAACAGCTGCAGTAGGACAAGCGCTAAGACAGAAAGGAGAACGGTTAGGAAAGACATGATAATAAACTCAGCTCGAAGAAAGGTCATCTAGAGATTATCTAGTCCAACCACTCCATTTTATAGATGAAGAAACTAAAATCTTATTTGATAAAGTCACTTAGATTTGAAGATAGGTCATCTAACTTTAAATTCAGCTGTCCATCTACCACACCCAAAATAGTGCCTTTTCAAAGCCTCAGATTTTTTTCTTTTTTTTTAAAAAAAGGGGGGAGGGGTTACATTGTCAATAAGCCACCGGTGTTATCTAAAGCTATCTATTAAAATATCATGTTACTATCATATTTGCCCAGAATAAAGCATAGTATAATTGTAAGTGTTAAAAATGTTTTCCCAAGTTAGCAAATTGTTGATATTTGCCACAGTATCTTTAGGTTCTATATCGGTGTGACAACATGTGGACAGGAAAGCAATCAGCAAGGGGATTTAGAAGAGAAACTATGGGGGAATAGACTTACCCAAATGGTCCCAGAGCCTACTGCTTATCTAAAGTTTCCTAAAGGCTATCCTTTTTGCCTTAATGGATGCACCTGAATTGAGGGCTATTGCATTTTTACCTGTAACATTTTTTTTTAATATTAGAACAAATTCTATATCAATTCTGAGTTGCAACATCATATTTTCACATGAATCAGCTGGAGGAGCATTTCGTGTATTATGAACAGGATTCTCAGAAACATATGGAGAAAAGATACCCACCTTCAATGGTAGAAGGAGTTTGCTCACCATGTAATTACCTATACCAGTGAAACTACAAAGTAGTAGTAGGGGGGACTGTAGAGATTGCTTCATTATTTATATTTTTATCCCCAGTTCCAGCACAATTTATTGGTGCAGTTCTCCAGTACACCTTGTGTCAACTATCAGTTCACATGAATGATAGAAAACTTCTAATATATGTACTACCATATTATTCCCTGCTAAGTATTTAGCAGGTGCTACTTTTTAAGTTTGCAGAAAAACATATTTCTAACATTTCCTTGCATAATCTACAATAATCTCTAAGTCTGAATTCTAAAATAGCAATGACTCCATTGTGAATTGCTATTATAAAACCATTGCTTCATTGGAATATATTGGGAGAAGGAGAAAGGGAGAGATAGAATGGGATGAATTATTTCACGTAAAAAAGGCAAGAAAAAGGTTTCACAATGGAAGGGAAATTAGGGGAATGAGAGGGATGAGTGAACCTTACTCTCATTGGATTTGGCTTAAGGAGGTAATAACACACAACTCAATTGGGTATCTTACTCCAAAGGAAAGTAAGCAGAATGGGGATAAGTGGGAGGGGAATGATGGAAGGGAGGGATCCAAAGATGGATAAGAAACTCTGAAAAGGACTTGGGAAGCCTTCATATCAGAGGTGCTAGTCTTTCCTGAAGACTCATACACCCAAAAGATTTATGAATACTGAGTAATGAAGGGACTAACATTCAATATGATCCAAGAAAATCACATTTGACTGAAATTTTCCTTGAGTTGACTGATTTTTAATTGGATGGACTTAATCAATCAGTTGTTTTGGCAACATTTAGACAGACTAAGTTGAATTTAAGAGCTAGTGAAAAGTGGTAAAGGTCATAGTCCTGTGGTTATTGAAATAACACATCAGTTAAGTACTCCTTGGTACATCCACATCAGGGCAGATCCTAATTTGACAAATTCCTTGCTGGGAAATTGATCTTCAAAGATTTCTTAATGCTTTTTTAAACCTGTTTACTTCATTTTAAATCTTCAAAGTCTGCTTCCCTATTAATTATCACTTATGCTGGAAGACACAAAGAATAAAACACTATGTTTTATTCATTTGAGCAGAGCTTCCACAGCACTATGGTATGGCAAAAATGGGAACTTATTGAAGCAAAGGTTATCTTCTGTCAAACAATGCTATAAGAGACTTTCCCGTTAGCAGGGAAATCATGAATATTTTATCTGAACATTTCCATGAACTTGCTGTAAAAGCTCTGTTTGTTGCCATTTGCTGGGAATGTCAAAATGAGTTACTAGAATCTAAATCTTTTGCTAATATGAATATCAAACTTTCATTTAAAACATGTTAATCATCCATATCTAATTTCTCACTAAATATATATTTCTGAATAGTAAGCATTTTAGAAAATTCCAATATAGTAAACTAAACTCCATCATTTCTTTTACTCACTTATCACATTTTAAATCATTAAATTTTTTCCTAATGCAAATCTGGGAACATTGTCCTCAGAAAGAATAATAAACTAATTAGCAACATAATTTGCTATGACAGAATGGGAAATAGGAGTGTGATATTTAGAATGAATTAGAAGTATAGGTTTAGCTACTGGCCAGGTGTTTACCATAAAAACCCTAATGCTGAAGGGTATTAAGAAGAAAAGACATTCTAGATGAAAGTTGATATTTAACTAGTGTTTCAAGAGTAATTATTTATGTGTCTCTGTTTGGTACAAAGAAACTTGATGAGGATGACAATGATGATCAAGATGATAATGGTTCCCCTCCCCCTCCTATTATATGGGAGTTGGAGGAAATGCAAAATGAAGATTTTCCAGGAAGAGTGAGATGTAGGGGAGGGACTGTGTGCCACAAAAGCAATTTAGTAGCTGTGAAAGCCTGTCAGGAAATCTGAAACACTGGATGATAGCACTCTGCCAGTGTCCCTGATTGGGGATATAGTCAATGTGACAAAATTAGTCGTATGAATTTAAAAAATAGTTGGAGAGAGAAGCACAAAATCATAATTGTGAACAGATTGATGCAGAGGGTAATGGATCAAGTGGTTATCTTTTATATTCATAACATAAAAAGTCAAGTTAGAGGAGTCAAGATGGTAGCATAGAAGCAGGAAAACTCCATGGGCTGCTCCCTCCATAACCACTTCAAATACCTATGAAATATGAGTCTAAACAAATTTTAGAGCTACAAAACCCACAAAGTGACAGAGAGAAACAAATCTCCCACTGAAGGCAGGCCAGCAGGAAGGGTCCATCACACCATGCTGGGAGCCTAGCTCAACCCCCCATGAGCCCAGGATGGCACTAACCAGGCATACCTGGAACAGAATTTGAGAGTAGATCACCAGCAGCTGTGGTCATTTCCAGAATTATCAACCCATAAATGCCAAAGACAAAATAAAAGGTCAGTGGATCTCTGCTAGATATTGGGGGGATGAAGGGGCAGGTCTGGCTCTCTGCTCCAGGAGCCAGAAGCAGCTGAAGCACTGGCCCTGTAGCCACCTCCATGTGGTTGCTTCAGAGCCCCTGACCTGCAGATCATAGGGTGGACAAGTAACCATTCAGAGGCCTTTAAGCACTCTTGCCATAACATGCCTGGATCTGGATCTCGGTCGTGGATGGTGGTCCTGAGGTGTGTGACCAGTGAGCCAAAGCTGGTGGGGGCTATAGTCTCCAGCAGCTATGAAAACCCCAGCAATATGGGGCAAAGCTCTCCCCTCTGGAAGAAAATTTCTACTGTGGCAAAAAGCTCAAAAGTCAAGTTAATTGACTTGCAACATGAACAGGCAAAGGAAGCGAAGCAAGCACAGCAATCCAAATTTAGATTCCTTTTTGGAGGACAAAAAGGATCAAAGCATGGAACAAGAGGAAGACAACACGGTCAGAACTCCTGCACCAAAAGCTTTCAAGAAAAATATGAACTGCTTATTGGCCATAGAGGAGCTTAAGAAGGATTTGGAAAACCAAATAAGAGAAGTGGAGGAAAAATTGGGAAGAGAAAGGAGCATGACGCAAGAAAATCATGAAAAGAGAGTCAACAACCTGACTAAAGAAAATAAGACCTTAAAAAATAAACTAACTCAAATGGAAAAAAGAGGCCCAAAAAGCCAATGAGGAGAAGAATACCTTAAAAAGCCAAATTTGCCAGATGGAAAAAGAATCTCAAAAGCTCAAGGAAGAGAATAATTCCTTCATAATTAGATCGCAGTAATGGAAGTTAATGACTTTATGAGAAATTAAGACACTATTAAACAGATAAAAACAAGTGAAAAAACAGAAGGCAATGTGAAATATCTCATTGAAAAAACCACTGACTTGGAAAATACATCCAGGGGAGACAACTGAAAAATTATTGGACTACCTACAAGCCATGATCAAAAAAAGAACTTAGAAATTATCCTTCAAGAAATTCTCAAGGAAAATCACCCAGATATTTTAGAACCAGAGGACAAAATAGAAATTGAAAGAATTCACTGATCACCTCTTAAAGAAGATCCCAAAAAGAAAACTTCTAGAAATATTATAGCCAGGTTTCAGAGTTCCCAGATCAAGGAGAAAATATTACAATCAGCCAAGAAGAAACAATTTGAATATTGTGGAAAAACAATATGGACAACACAGGATCTAGTAGCTTTTACATTAAGAGATTAAAGTGCTTGGAATATGATATTCCGGAGATCAAAGGAGCTAGGATTAAAACCAAGAATCACCTACCCAGCAAAACTGAGTATAATGTTTCAGAGGAAAATAAGGTCATTCAATGAAATAGAGGACTTTCAAGCATTCTTGATGAAAAAAACCAGAACTGAGTAGAAAATTTCACATTCAAATACTAGAAGTAAGAGAAGCATGAGAAGATAAACAGGGAAAAGGAATCATAAGGAACTTATCAAAGTTGAACTATTTACATGCCTACATGGAAAAATTATAATTGTAACTTATGAAACTTTTCTCAGTGTGAGGATAGTTGAAGGGAATATAAATGTGTGTATATGTATATATGTATGTATGTATGTACACATACATATATGTCTATATTGGAGGGTGTATATGCATATGAATACATATGTGAGTGTGTGTATATATGTGTACAGGTATACATACACAGAGGGCACAGGATCAATTGAATAGGAAGGGATGATATTTAAAAGGTGAAATTGAGAGGTGAGAGAGGAATATAAGGAGAGTTGATGAGGAGAGACAGAATGGGGTTAATTATCTCATATAAAAGAGGCAAGGGATAACTGTTACAATGGAGGGGAAGAACAGGAAGTCAAAAGGGAATGTGTCAAACTTAGTCTCATTGAATTTGGCTTAGGGAGGGAATGACATAAAATCTAAATTGGGTATCTTGCTCTATGGGAGAGTAAGGGGAAAGGGGATGAAAGAGAGGATGAGAGAGGGTAGGGGAGGTGAGCATGAGGGTAGTTAGAAGCATACACTTTTGTAAAGGGACAGGGACTACTGGGGGGCAGGATAGGATAGAGGGAAATATTGTCAGTCTTTCACAATTTATCCACTATGGAAATGTTTTGTGTAACTACGCATGTACAACCCATACTGAATAGCTTATCTTCATAGTAAGGGTGGGTGATGAGGGAGGAAGGGAAAGAATATGAAATTTAAAGTTTTAAAATCAAATCTTTAAAAACATATTATTATTATAATTATTATTATTATTTACTTGCAACTGGGAAATAAGATATCTTGGCTCCACCCCCACAAACTCCATTGTTTCTTTGTATACCACCTTCACCCAACTCTCACTTATGGCTCCAAGAAGCTATAACACAGCACAGCAGCCACACCCTTGTAAAACTATCTTGGTAGACAGGATAAGCCAGATTAACGGTAACCCACAGTCTTCAAACCAGTTGATGAGTTAAAAGAATCTCTACCCCAAATGTATGAAGACTTCGCCCAGTGGAATGAGTGGACGAGAACATTTTTTCCAATGAACATGAAGGTGGCTAAAGCAGCTGCTTTGGAGTGCTTAGAGCTTGGTCAGACAAAGATATGAAGATATGGACCATTTCCAGTCATCACAACTTTTGTCTTGCCTCTGGACCTACCTGGATAACTATAGAAAAGAGAGTTTCTGAGAGCTTTGGGCAACTTTGCCTTACTTAAATCCAATTCACCTACAAGTCAAAAGGTCACCTGTGATGTCATTGGTTCTCTTTGAAAGAAAGGACAAACAACTTATATATTTTTATGATGTAGGCGTGAAGGGACTTTAGGGATTATCTGCTTCAGTTCTCTCATTTTGGTTTTGTTGATGTCATTTGATTGTTTGTTTTAATAGATGAAGAACCTAAATCCTGAAGAGGTTAAGTGGCTTACCCAGAATAACTAGATAGAAGAGCTAGGATTCAAACTCAGCTAGTCAGACTCCTTGTTTAGTGTTCTTTCTATAAATTCTAAGTTCTAAATTCTGTGAGACTATAAATTAAACAACCAGTTGGCTATATGAATACAATACTATTTAACCTGAAAATTTGGTGCTATGTAGACATCTAACATTCAAATTCGGTACATTTTTTAGCTATTTTATGTACAAGATAAGAAGAAAGAATACAAGCTATGCCTTTGAGTACTGATGGAATGACATTATGGAAAGAGCATTGAAATTATAATCTTAGAGCTTTGCTACTTACCTGCTACTGCTATGACTTTGGGTAAATCATATAACCTCTGACTTTCAGGCTTCTCATCTGCAAAATGATGAAATTCAAGAAGGTAACTAAGCTAAAAATAATATTATCCGTTATATGACCATCCTAGTGTGTGGCTATAGGAATAGAAAGAGCAGAAAAGATATTGAGGGAGAATAATTGGCAAATATTTATTTATAGATGAAGCAGAAGGGATCAGGGGGAGGGAAAAATCAAAGAGAATACTTCAGAATTAGTGCAAAAGGATGAAAGCTCATGATTCTAGGGTGACATATTAATTACACATTACTGATTACAAATCATCATGTTCACTATTACCAAATTAATCTTTCTGATGTATATCTTTATAAGCATATCAATTCACTGCTAAAACAAACAGCTGAGACAACTAGGTGGCACAGTGGTTAGAGCACTGTGGACTCAGGAGGACCTTAGTTGAAAATCTAACCTCAGACACTTATTAGTTTTGTGATCCTGGACAAATCACTTAACCCTGATTGCCTTCCCCATCACCACCACCAAAAAAAACTATTTTAATTACTGTTTATTATCTACCAAATAAAGTCAAAATTCCATTTTTAAGTTTAGTAATGTTTTGGTTCTATATCACATTTATAAATTGCTCCCACTTTGAAACAAGGCTCTTGTAACAAAATTTTAAAAATTATGTAAAACTATTACTACAATGACCTCATCTGAAAATGCACACAAAATTTCTCATCTGCAGGACCACACAAATACAACTCTCTATTAAAAATAATCATATCAAGTGAAAATTCTTTGCCCTGGCTTTAGAGACCTTCCACAATCTCGTTGCCAAAAATTTATCTTGCATTCTACACCTGGAATAACTTTTTCCCCTCTCTGCCCACTGCCATTTTTGGTGGCATCCTCCATTCAGCAATTCAATAAACATTTATGAAGTGTCTGCATTTTAGGAACTCAGAAGTCTTTTGAGTTAGAAAGTTATATAACTGGAGAAATGATATCCAGAAACTATATGAACATGCAATTGAGTGTAGAGATGGTGGTAATGGAATAACTTGGTAGAAGCCAATCTTTTTAGCCCAAATGGATTGTAATTAGTGTCTGTAACAATGTCTTGGCAAAGGGAAGATATTCATGCAAAGATGTTCCAGAGAGAATTGATGAGACTTGGAGAATGATTGGATATGAAACATGAGAGAGGAAAGAGTCAAAGCTACCTTATGGTCTCAAGCAAGGAAAGCTTTTATGGAAATGCTACAGATAGAAATATTAAAATAAGAAGGAACAGCAGATTTTTTAAAAAAGATAATGAGCTCATTTCTAAGATATTTTTGGAGGTTTCATGGGAAGAATACTGAATTTAAAGTTAGGCTTTCTGCCTCAATGATCTTTTACAGACCAAGATTTTCTGGGTCTCAGCTTACTCAAATATTAAATGAGGAGTTTTAACTTGATGACATCCAAAGTCACTTCGAACTCAAAATGCATTAACTTAATGGCCATTAGATGCCTATATTATTGTGTGCCTGTGGGAATAGAGAGGAAATTAGAAATGTTGAGGATGTACAATTAACTTTACTTCGTTACAACATAGATATAAGTGGTCAGGGAGAGAAAAAAGTCAAAGAAAAAGTTTCCAACATGAGATATCATGGTGAATAACACTGCTTCTAAAAGAAATAGTAAAGTAATAAGAAAAAGTAAGTTTTTGACACATTAAATATGAAGTGCTCATGAGATATCCAAGAAAATATATCTTATACATTGGGAATTCAGAAGAGCATCAGGGCTTTAAATAGAAATATGGCATACATACAAACACAGACGTACATATGTGTGTGCATGCATATATACATATTCATATATGCACATGTGTATACATATATGTACATATATACTTATATTTATATGTGCATATATGTGTGTGTATATATGTATGTGTGTATATATAAAATTATGATATATTAACTAAGAATGATTGAGATTGCCAAGGGAGAGTGCAGAATGCAAGGAGAACATGTTATGGCCAGTCCCTCAAATATACCTGAGGTTGAGGGGTTAGAGCACCCTATCAGAATTGCAGATTGTATTGTCTCTTAAAGAACTTCTTATCAGAGTTGATGGATAGCCTTAGGAGAACATTGATGTGGGAATTTGACTTCTGGGGGCTAACGTGGCAGAGTAAGCAGGAAGCTGCTCTCACTTCCTCTTATTGATCTCTAAAAATGGACAAAATATCACCCCAGGAAAAATCCTGGAACAGCAGAGCATCAGAAGGATGTGGTACAAGTGTCTTTTAGTCTGGGAGGTTTGGGGTATTAACAGGAAGGTCCCTTTCACTCTGATAGAAGGGAAGCACAGTCTAAGATGGGCAGCATCCTAACAAACCCAAAGTCAGCAAACCATCAGGAGAGCCTGAGCCCCAGGGCAGTGGAACAGGGAAGTACCAACATGAGGATGCTCATATGCCTTGGCACAGTCAGGGGAGCCAGTACTCCAAGCTAAGAGAACCACAACATGTGCCAGTGCACAGGCATCCTCCAGCAGCTGACACCTCACATGCTTCAGCACAACTTCGAGTGAGCAGGAGTCCACTAGTGGACAGATCTCCCTGGCCCCAAGCTTCAGTGTAGCCCTGGGGAAATGCAGAAAAACTACATCAGGCCTCAGCACATGCCAACCACCATCACTGGGATCCCAGCTCTGCACCAGGTAAGCTGCCAGCCTCCAGGTGCCAGCATCTCAGGCCCCAGCACACAAAGCCAGTCATCAAGTCCCAGGCTCTCAGCACAAGAAGCTTGAGACAGTCGCCCCTGTGCTCCAACAGGAGAGGTCAACTTTAAAAGTCAGGAAATAAGCAAACATCACAAGCAAAAAGCAGAAACAGACATTAGCCATAGATTCTTTCTATGGGGAGAGGAAAGATCAAAACACAAATTCAGAACAGGACAACATTGTAAATAGAGTTATATCTGAAACCTCAAAGGGGAATATGATCTGGTCTCAAGCCCAAAAAAGCCTTCTTGGAAGAGCTCAAGAAGGAAATTAAAAGTCAATTAAGAGAGGTAGAAGAAAAATTTGGAAAAGAGAAGCATGCAAGAAAGAGTCAACACCTTGAAAAAGGAAGGACAAAATTAACCATAGGAAACAATTCCTTAAAAAATACAATTGACGGAATGGAAAAAAAATACAGTGAAGAAAATGACTCCTTAAAAAGCAGGGATTTGGCCAAATGGAAAAGGATGTACAAAAGCTAAATGAAGAAAACAATTTGTTAAAAATTAGAATTGGGCAAGTGGAAACTAATGACTCTATGAGACATCAAAATTCACTCAAACAAAATCAAAAGAATGAAAAAATAGAAGAAAGTGCAAAATACTTCATTGGAAAAAGAATTGACCTGGAAAATAGATCCAGGAGAGATAATTTATGAATTATTGGCCTCCCTGAAAGCTACGATCAAAAAACACCCTGGTGAGCATTTTTTTAAAGAAATCAACAAAGAAAACTGCCCTGAGATCCTAGAACCAAAGGGGAAAATAGTCATTGAAAGAACCCAGTGATCATCTCCTGAAAGAGGTTCCAAGTTAAAAACACCAAAGAATATTGTGGCCAAATTCCAGAATGATCAGGATAAGGAGAAAATTCTGCAATCAGTCAGAAACAATTTAAATATCCTAGAGCCACAGTCAGGATCACGCAGGACCTTATAGCTTCTACATTAAAATATTGGAGGGCTTGGAAAAGATCTTGGATTACAACTAAGGATGAACTACCAGGCAAAAATCAGCATAATCTTTCAGGGAAGGAAATGGATATTCATCAAAATAGGGGACTTCCAAAACATCCTAATGTTCAGAGCTCAATGGAAAATTTGATCTTCAAATACAAGACCAAAGATATTCATAAAAAAGGTAAACAGAAAAGAAAAAAAATAACAACAACATCATTTTCAATCAGGGAACACTGTTTACATCCCTACATGGGAGCATGATACTTCTAACACCTGAGAGCTATATCTTTATTTCAATATATAGATGAGCTATACATAGACAGAGGGCATAAGTATAAGTTGACTTTAATGTGAAGATTGAAAAATCTAATTAACTGGTGGAAAGAAATTGTACTCTGAGAAGAGTAAAAGAAGAGGCAAAAAAGAGTCAATTTAATCACATTAAGAGGAACAAGCACCTATTACAGTAGAAGGAAAAAAGGAAGGGGGATGAGCATTGTTTGAACCTTACTCTCATCAGGTTTGGCTCAAAGAGAAAATAACATACTCAATAATACATAGAAATCTAACATACCCTATAGGAAGTATGTAAGAAGTATATACAAGAAGTAGTAGGAGAAATGGGGAAAAAAAGACAGGGAGTGATGAAGGGAGGGCAGATTGAGGGAGGCAGTGGTCAAAAGCAAAACTCTAGTGAGTAGGGAAAGGGAAAATGAGTAGGAAAAAACACATTAAAAGAGGGAGGAATAGGATGAAGTGAAAGACACAGATAGTAATCACAACTGTGAATGTGAAGGGGATGAACTCACCCATAAAAAAGAAAGCAATTAGCAGACTAGATTAAAACGATAATCCTACAATATGCTATCTATAAGAAATTCATTTGCAGCTGAGGGATATTCACAGAGTAAAGGTCAAAGGTTGAGGTAGAATATATTATACTTCAACTGAAGGAAAAAAAAGCAGGGGTAGTGAACCTGATCTAAGACAAAGCAAAAGCAAAAATAGATTTAAATAAATGAGAAACCATATCCTGCTGAAAGGTACCATAGACATTAAAATAATATAATTACTAAATATATTAGCGCCAAATAGTAGAGCATCCAAATTCTTAGAGTAGAAGTTAAGGGAGTTATAGGAAGAAACACACAACAAAATTATACCAGTAGGGGACCTGAACCTCCACCTGCTAGAACTAGACAAATCTAACCACAAAATAAACAAGAAAGAAGTTAAGGTTGTGAATAGAATTTTTGAAAAGTTAGATATGGTAGACCTCTGAAGAAAATTGAATGGGGGACTTTTGGGAGTCAAGATGGCAGATTTAAGCATTAGGTTGCTCTCACTCTTCTTTACTGGTCTTTAAAAATCCAGAAAATACCACCCCAGGAAAAATCCTGTAACACTGGAGCCAGCAAAAAGATGGGGTGGAGCAATTTTTTAAGCACAGGAGTCTAGAGAAATTAACAGGAAAGGTCCCTCTTTCTGTGGCTGAAGGGAGCCATTACAGAACAAGAGGCATCAAGGCAAGCCAGCAGCAAGCCCCACCTCAAAAAACCAGCAGGAGATCCTCTGACTCAGGCTGTTAGAGCCAGGAAGTGTCAAAAACACGACCACATACATGCCTTTGCACAGCCAGGGGAATCAGCAAACACCAGTGCAGAGAACCACCACTTGCACAGAGGATGAGTATCCACCAATGGCTCAGCCTACCTAGGCTCTAGCACAGCCCTGGAGGAGAAGGATACCTCCAGCAGCTAGGCTACTTCTCCCTCACTTCTCATACTACAAGCTTCAATGTCACTACAAGGAAACTCAGAAGGCTCTCACCTGGCATCAGCACACATCAGCCAGCTCCAGATTAGCACCAAGTAAGTTATAGCATTATACAGCAGTCACCTAGCCTCCAGAACAAGAAATGTGAGACAGAGCCTCCTGTGCCCCAGAAGCAGGGATCCTCTTTAAAAGCCAGGAAAAGGGCAAACGCAATGAGGTAAAAAGCAACTTAGAAAAACAAAGACTGTAGGTTATTACTACGAAGACAGGGAAGATGAAAATACAAATTCAGAAGAGGACAGCATTGTCACTATACCCACATCTGAAACCTCAGAGGGCATATGAGGTCTCAAGGTCTGAAAAGCATTTTTGGAAGAGTTAAAGAAGGATTTTAAAAGTCAAGTTAGGATAGAAGAAAAACTGTAAAATTCCTTTAAAAATAAAATTGACAAAATTGAAAATAAAATTACTGAAGTAAACAAAGCCTTAAAAAGTAAAATTGACCAAATGGAAAAGGGGTATAAAAGCTAGCTAAGGAAACAATTCATTAAAAATTAGAATTAGTTAAGTAGAAGATAATGACTCTATGAGGCATCAAGATTCACTCAAACAAAATCAAAAGAATGAAAAACGGAAGAAAATGTGAAATATTTCACAACTGACCTGGAAAATAGATCCAAGAAAGATAATTTAAGAATTAGTGGTCTACCAGAAAGCCATGACAAAAAAAGAGGCATGGAGAGTATCTTCCAAGAAGTTTTCTTCCAAAACTTCCAAAAGTTTTCCATCAAGGAAAACTGCCCCAAGGTCATAGAACCAGAGAGTAAAAGAGTCATCAAAAGAATCCACCAATTAGCTCCTGAAAAAGATTCCAAATTGAAAACACCAAGGAATACTGTGGCCAAATTTCAGAATTATCAGGTCAAGGAGAAATTACTGCAAGCAGCCAGAAAGAAATATTTCAAATATCATGGAACTACAGTCAGGATCACTCAGGACCTTGCAGATTCTACAGTAAAATATTGGAGGGTTTGGACTATGGTACTCATTAAGGCAAAGCAGCTCAGATTGCAACCAAGGATCAGCTACCCAGCAAAACTGAGCATGACCTTTCAGGCAAAGAGATGGACATTCAATGAAATAGATTTCCAGATATTCCTCATGAAAAGATAAGAGCTCAATGGAAAATTTGGTTTTCAAATACAAGACTTGAGAGAGGCATAAAAAGGTAAATAGGAAAGAAAAACAAACAAGCATGTTGTTCAGCATGGGCAAGCTGTTTGCATCTCCACATGGAAAGATGATACTTGTAAGTTTTGAGAATTGTATATTATGACATTTAAAAGGATATACATAGACAGCGGTGTGAATATAAATTAACTGAGGTGACAATACAAAACCTAATTAAGGGATTAAAAGGACTGTTTTATAAGAGAAGAGGAAAGCAAGAGGCAGAAAAGGGTAAATTACACCACATGGAACAAAAACAAACTACAGTAGAGGGAAAGAAGGGAGGGAGATAAGCACTATTGAAACTTTCATCAGATTTCATTCAAGAATATACAGAAATCTAACTTTCTCTACAGGTAGAAGGACAGGAAAGGAGAAAGAAAAAGGAGGAGTGGTTAGAAGGGAGGGAAGATTGAGGGATTTGGTGGTAAAAAGCAAAATTCTTTTGAGGAGGGAAAGAAGAATGGAGAAATAAAAGAATAAATGGAAGGAATAGGATGGAGAGAAAGACACAGATAATAGTGATATCTATGGAGGTAAAAGTGATAAAGTCTCCCATAAAACAGAAGCAAATAACAGAATGCGTTAAAAACCACAATATATAATATGTTGTTTACAAGAAACACAGTTGAGGGGCAGCTAGGTGGTGCAGTGAATAGAGCACTGGCCCTGGAGTCAGGAGAACCTGAGTTCAAATCTGGCCTCAGACATTTAGCACTTACTAGCCATATGATCTTGGGCAAGTCACTTAACCCCAATTGCCCTGCCTTCTCCCCTTCAAAAAAAATTTTAAAAAAAGAAACACATGTGAAATCAGAGAATACACTTGGGGTAAAGATAAAAGGCTTGAGCAGAATATATTAAGCTTCAGCTAAAGTAGAAAAAAGGATTGGTAACAATCCTAATCTCTGACAAAACAGCACTAAAAATAGATCTAATTAAAAGAGACAAGGAAGGAAAGAGTATCCTACTAAAAGGCACCACAGATAATGAAGTAATATCACTACTAAACAAATGTGCACCAATTGGCATAACATCAAGATTCTTTGAGAAGTTAAGGGAGTTATAGGAAGAAAGAGACAGCAAAACTACACTAGTGGAGGACTTCAAAATCCACCTCACTAAACTGAATCTAATCTCAAAATAAACAAGAAAGAAGTTAAAGAAGTGAATAGAATGGTAGAAAAGGTACATATGGTAGATCTCAAGAGAAAATTGACTGGGAATAAAAAGGAATATATTGAAGTTGGATGGAGTCAAGATAGTGGCATAGAAGCAGGAAAACTCCATGAGCTCTCCCCATAACCACCTCAAATACCTAGAAAATATGACTCTAAACAAATTTTGGAGGGCCAGGAATCCACAAAGTGACAGAGAAACACATCTCTTACTGAAGACAGCCCAGCAGACAGGCAGGAAACGTTCATCATAGCACAATGGGAGCCAAGCCCAGGCCCTCATGAGTTGCAGTTTTAGCCCTAGAGTGGCCAGGACCAGCTATGGCTGGAGCAAATAGGAAAGTTGATAACTGGCAGCTGTGGTGGTTTTCAGAATTATCGACCCATAAATGCCAAGGACAAAGTGAAAGGTCAGAGGAACTTAGCTGAATTTTGGGGGTGGGGCAGATGAGAGAATCTGGCCAGAATCTGGCCCAGAGCCAGAAGCAGCAGAAAAGTGGCCCTGCAGCTGCCTCCATGTGGCTGCTTCAGAGCTCCCAGCCTGCAGGTTGCAGAGGGACCAAGTGGCCATTCAGAGGCTAAGTACCATTGCCTTAACTTGCCTGGATGAGGATCGTGGTCTTGGGTGGTGTTCCTGAGGTATGTGACTAGTGAGCCAAAGCTTGTGGGGGCTGCAGAGACAGCGGCCTCCTAATAGCTCTGGCAGCTGTGAAAAGCCCAGAGATTTTGGACAAAGCTCTCCCCTTTGAAAGCAGAGTTCTTCTGTGGCAAAAAGCTCAAAAGTCGAGTTGGTTGACTAGCAAAATGAGCAGGCAAAGGAAGCAAAGCAAGCACAGCAATTCAACTTTAGATTCTTTTTTGGGTGACAAAAAGGATCAAAGCATGGAACAGGTGGAAGACAACACAATCAGAACTCTCGTGCCAAAAGCTTCCAAGAAAAATATGAACTGCTTACTGGCCATAGAGGAACTTAAGAAGGATTTGTAAAACCAAATAAGAGAAGTGGAGGAAAAATTGGGAAGAGAAAGGAGAATGATGCAAGAAAATCATGAAAAGAGAGTCAACAACCTGACTGAAGAAAATAACACCTTAAAAAATAGACTAATTTAAATGGCAAAAGAGGCCCAAAAAGCCAATGAGGAGAAGAATGCCTTAAAAAGCCTAATTTGCCAGGTAGAAAAAAACATATCAAAAGCTCACTGAAGAGAATAATTCCTTCAGAATTAGATTGGAGCAAATGGAAGTGAATGATTTTATGAGAAATCAAGATACTATAAAACAGATCCAAACAAATGAAAAAATAGAAGGCAATGTGAAATATCTCATTGGAAAAATCACTGACCTGGAAAATAGA
>CM053591.1:39690852-39708305 GCA_028646515.1 Pseudochirops corinnae | reverse complement strand
GAAAGAATCAATAACAAATTAAAAAGAGAATAGGAAATTGCAATTAAATCAAAAGAAAATATGTTACAACAAGTAAGCCTAAAAATAGGAATTGGTCAAATAATCTGACGTAGTATCAAAAATCGCAATATTCTAAATATATGTATACAATACACACATACACACATACATATATATATGCATTGATGATTATAGAAATGTATATATGTATTTTTTTTCTGGGAGCTCCAAATACAACCTACTTTCTCATAATACTTGATCTCGTAGTCCAGAATGACTCCATTGGAAAACTCAGGTGCTTGCCATGAGAGGGCAATGCTATTTTGGGATGCCCAGTCCTTCCTTACATTACCTATCAGGGATGGTGCTGAAAGGGAAAAAGAATAACTAAGAGTTAATAGGCAAGCACTTTCCATAGTCTTTTCTCTAATGCTTTTACTTCCCAGAAAAAAGTAAATTTTGGTTGAGGGCAAGATAATGACCTAATAACTTGTTATTTCTTCTTTTTATATTTAAGTCTCAGGGTCTACTCCAGTAACTCTAGTTAAAATATTAAAATATATTTTGAAGCAGCACTAAGGAAACACAGAATAATGACACAATCCCAGATTTTCTCAGAATAAAGAACCCCATTCAGCAATCTACAGCTGCTCCAGGATATCACTGTAAAAAGACTGGTTTGGGCCTGTGCTCCAAAGTTCAACAAGTCTATATTCTCTGCTTAATGACAATTTTAAAAAATGGCAAAATAATAAGAACAATTACAATCTCAAAGAAATTTAGCATTTTCTTCAGATTTCTTAGCACCTTTTAAATCTTAATATCCAACTATTCTTCAGAGTTTGTGATTTTTGATTTGAATTTTGTTTTACATTATTGACAATATTTCCATGACTTTATACCTCTTAGCTTCTAACTTTCATTACCACAAAATATATGGCTTTCTTTTTTATATAATATTATTGAAAATGTTTATGAGGAAATAGAGAATTTACCAAGCTTTAAACACTCTATATCTCCCACCTACATTTCCCTTCTCCATAACCTTATCTTATACACACAATACTCATTTAAAGTGGACCTTGATTTGTGCCTACAATCATAACTATATAAAGCATAAAAGTTCAATCACATCATTTAAAAGTAGTATATTCAAATAAGTGATTTCTATCATTTATTATGAAATGTCTTGTTTAGTTTATAAATTGTACCTAAACGGTTAAAAATAGGTGCTTAAGTGATAGTGGCAGCAAAGGGATTGCTTACTAGGTAATTATTAGTTAATATAAGTTATTGTAAAATTTGATATCTGCTTTCAAGCTTTAATCATTCAGGTTAGCTATTTATCTGGAATTAACCTAAAATAAGTAGATATTTTTCTTAGCTTTGGTTATATAGTCCTATTTAGAATTTAAATAATGAAGTCATTCCACTACATAAAAACTATCAATCAAGTGATTGATAAGCATTTATTAACTTCCTACTGTTGTGGTTCAAAGGCATCCCCAAATGTTGGGGTTACCAGAATGACCAGGGATAGACATGTAGGTTGCAGCATCTTAAATAAATTCACTTGCACCATCTCCAAGTTAAAAAAAAAAAAGTGTTTTTTGTGGTTTATTGGTACTCTGTTCAAACACCATTGAGGCCTTGATCCCCATGGGAGAGAGAGTACTGAACCAGGCTATATGTGTGTTCTATACATAGTTTAGCTGGATAAGGGGTGGGAAACTGCTACAGTTTAAGAAAATGAGAGGGCACAGGGAAGGGGAGGGAGAGCGCCACTTTGTGAATGCATACAGATAAACAAGGGAGGCAGGAAAGGAGTACACATAAGTGGGAGATGGGGGTATCAATGCATAGTCTTATGGATAGCTTTTCTGACTGGTCACATCCTACATTTTATCTCATATCTCACATCCTTCATCCTGTTTGTTCCATCTGCCTTGAACACTCCTTTCTGCTTTGCATCATCACTGCTAAATACTAGTCACTGTGCTAAGTTCTGGGAATACAAAAAGAGGTAAAATTCCTTGCCCTTAAGAACCTCACATTCACACCAAGAAGACAGCATGCCAATAAGCTGGTAAATACAAGATATATACAGAATACATCAGAGGTAGTTTCAGAGAGGAAGGCATCAGGAGCCTGGAGGATTAGGAAAGGCCTATTGCTGAAAGTGAGATATCAGAGGAGATTTGAAGATAGCTAGGAAAAGTAAGAGGTAAGAGCACATTCAAGTCTTGTGAATCAGCCTGTGGAAAGCACAGAGATAAGAAATGATGTATTGTGAGTGAAAAATAGCAAGTTGATTAGTATTACTTGATAACAGAGTACATGGAACAGACTAAAATGTAAAAAAAAATGGAGAAGTAGGAAGGGGTCAAGTTATGGAGAGTTTTAAATTCTAAGCAGAAGGCACACTCTGCTGAAAACATTTTGGCCATTATTCCCTTTTCATCCCCAGAAAAAGCTCAGATTTTGCACCTGGAACTATCCTGGACTCTGATAAGAAGATTTTAATTTCATCTTGCCAAGAACCAATCCTCAATCCTACATTCTGGATGTCTTCACAGCGTGCCAGTGCAATCACCTCCCTCTCCCCAGTTATGTGTTGCCTTTCCCCATTAAAATGTCATATCCTTGCGGCCAGGGTTTCTATTGCTTATTTATATTCAAACTTATAACACTTGGCACTGCCAGGAACATATTAAGCACCTATTAAATGACTATGAGTCCTAAGCCTCCTATCTCCTGCTATGCAGCTTTGACTTGCCTCTCCTACTGTACCCTTTCCTGCCTAATCACCCTACAGAAGAAAGAGGAATAGTGAAGTGATACCTCTCATCTGATTATCTGACAATCTGCCTATAATTTCATCCTGCACTTGCCTTCAGTCTGTTCTCCACTTCCCTTTGGGAAGTGGAATGGCAATCTTCATTCTATGCTAAACATTTTCATGATTGCTCATATTTTTCATACTCCAATTATCTTTAATGATGCCCTGAAGGTCATAATCTAAAACCCATTACACGCTCCACCATTTCAGTTCCTTATTCCCACCCCCTTCAACCAAAATTTCAACTGGACACCACCCAGTCCTTCCATTGTATCTCATGGAATGCTTGTTCCATGGGCAAGAAACTTTCTTTCATCTTATATCTTTTCTTTTTCCATTCCTTTCATTTATTAGCTAATACTGAAATTTTGCTCCCCCCTGATAACACAGCTAATTTGGTCAGCCTTTCCAGTACTTGCTGTACTCATTCCCTTCAGCTCACTGGTCAAGGAGGGGGAGTTGTAATACTTTTTGCTACTTTCAGTTTCTTCTCCTACCTCTATCACTCTTCCTTTGAGTTTCATGCTAGTCATATCTACCACCCAATAAAAATCCTAGCAGCTGATGTCTATTCATCTGAGCTGAGTTCATTCCTCATGGCTTACAATTTTCCTTTACACCTCAAATTCTTCCCTCTTACTATGGAAATTCAATATGCATATTGATTCTCTCTCTAACACCCTAACCACTCAATTTCTCAACCCATTTTCTTCTCATGAACTACTCTTCCATCTCCATCCTACTCAGCCACACACAGACATGGTCACACCCTTGATTCTGCCATCACTTTCAAATGTACCATCTCTCTGTTCAAGAAATCTGAAATTACATTATCTGACCATAATCTGTAGACTTTTCAGTTCTCCATTTGCCTTCCTTTATAAAATCCTGCTCTTTAGATATACTGTGACCTCCAATCCCTTTACTCTTCAATTTTTTCCCAGTCCTTCTCCTTCCCAATACTAGCCGCTTTCTCCTCTTTTCTCTTTCTTTGACCCCTTCATAAATAGGCTCAACTCTACATTGTTTTCCTCTCTTGATTCCATATTCCTCTTATCATTTCTCAAATTAATTCCTGCCATGCCTCAGCCTTGGATCACTCTCACCCTTCACCACCCTCCCTCATACACATATGCTGGTGGATGAAAGTAGTGAAAATTAAACAACCATTCTGATTGGATATAAATTTATGTGATACAATCTCAACTCACTCTCATTGGTGCTAGGTAATCCTTCTATACATGTTTTATCAACTTACCATCTTTTTTTGTCATAGGGGATCTTCTGAATCTTTTCATCCCTTCTCAAACCTTCCATGGGGTTTCCTTTTCCTTGATTCTGTCAGCTGAAAAACTTGCCTAATGTTTTACTAAAAAAATTGAGGCTACTTGACATGGGCTACTTCTTATCTCCTCTCCCTGATCACATATCACTCAGATGCTTTCTGCCATTATCTCCTCCTTCATCCGTATTTAACATGATGATATGGTTTTACTCCTTATCAAAACTAACTCCTCTACCTGCTCAAGCAATCCCATTCCTTCCCATCATCTATGGCAGTTTGCTCCACCTGACTTTGTTACTCTATCACTTATTTTCTCTTTATTTATTTATTTTAGTTTTCTACATTAGCTTTTATGTTTTTGAGTTCTAATTTTCTCTCCTCCTTCTTTCCCCCCTCTACAAGAGGGCATGCAATGTGATATAGACTATACATGTATGATCATATTAAACATATTCCACATTAGTCATGTTGTCTATCACTTATTTTCATTCTCTCCTTGTTCACTGGCTCATTCTCTACTTCCTACAAACATATATCTCACATGCTGAGAAAAACAACCAATTCTCACTTAATCCTTACGTCCCCAATACCTACTGTCCAATATTTCTTCTACTATTTCTGACTAAACTCCTTCAAAAGATTGGCTGCTTGGAGAGGAAAGAACCTTCAAGGGATGGTAGGACTAGGAGTAGTGAGCAACTTACCATATAATTTTTCAGCATTTATTGAAAGTTAAAATGTATTAACCTCCAAACTCCTATTTCCTTTCAGGCTGTTATTGTTCTTGGGATCATCATACTGAGCTCCATACCCTGCATTAACCCTCAAGTAATATAGACTTTATTCTGTCTCTAGGAATTAGTTTCCCCAACCAGAAGGAAAAAATATTATCCCAAGGGACAGTTAATGTGACTTTAGCAGAAGTTGTTTTGATTTATGCAACAGGAATAAGTGAAAACCTGACTTGTAATGGTGAAAACATTGATTGATTTGTACCAAATATGTTAAGAATTTCCTGAATTGCTTCGTTTTTAAAAGTACAGAGAAAGGTTTACTCCAGTCTAGTAGGAAAAGCACTAGGTCTGCAAATTTTTTTTTTTTTTGGTAAGGTCTGATATTGACTAGCTACATGGCATTGGCTAAGTCACTTGCCTGTTTCATTCTCTGTTTATGTAGGCATTCTTGCTTTATCAGCTTGGACAGTATGAAGATAAAAATGAAATTATAGACATTAAAGTGTTTCAGTAAATTAAACATGAAAAAGACTGAATACTACTAGTGTCTTTATTTTCTCTCCTCTGACTCTATTCTTATCTCCTAACTGTCCAGCTTGTGACCTTATTATTCCACCAAAACTGCTGCCTCCAAAGTTATCATTGATCTTTTAGTTCCCAAATCTTTTGGTCTTTGCTCAATTCTCATTCTAATAGACCTTTCTGAAATATTTAACACTATTGATAACCTCCTGCTCCTTGACACTGTCTTCTTTTCGTATTTTCAGGGCATCACTCTCTCTTGGTTCTCCTCCTACTAAATGACTGCTCCTACTCAGTCTTCTAAGCTGGTCCCTCATTCAGAACATGCCCTGTAACTATAGTATCCCACAGGATTATGATCTGGATCTTTTTTCCCTCTTGATCTCATCAACTCTCATAGATTCCATCACCATCTCTATGCTGATGACTCTCAGCCCCAAAGTCTATCCAGACCTCCAATATCACATCTCTATCTGCCTTTTGGACATATCAAATTGATGTCCAGTAAGCATTTTAAACATAAAATGTCCAAAACTAAACTCATTGTCTTCCCCACCACTCATCTCTGCCTGATGGCTTCCTGCAAATCCCATCTAAAATCTCATTTTTGACAGAAACCATTTCCCAAATCCTTCTAATTCTAGTGCCTCCTTTGTGTCAGTTATTTCCCATTTATCCTGTTTATAGCCTATTTACGGGTATTTGTTTGTTTATTGTCTACCTTATTTGATTGTGAAGTCCTTGAGGTCAGGTTCTGTCTTTTGCTTCTTTTTGTAGTAGGCACTTATAAATGTTTATTGATTGATCATTATATATGTCTGTCTTTCTGTATCTCTCATTTATCTATCTATCCATCCATCCATCTATCTATCTATCTATCTATCTATCTATCTATCTATCTATCTTTCTGTCTATCATCCATCTATCCATCTATCTATCTATCTATCTATCTATCTTTCTATCTATCTTTCTATCTGTCTATCTATCATCCATCTATCTATCCCTCTATGCATCTATCTATCTATCTATCTATCTATCTATCTATCTGTCTGTCTGTCTGTCTGTCTATCTACCTATATATCTATCTTTATTTTGGCTGGTGTTTACTGGTGGAGATTGAGGGAGGATGACATTTTCAGCTCTATGCTTTTGGAAAATCATTTTGTTAGTTGAATAGCTGATGAATTGGAGTGGATAGAAACCTGAGGCATGAAGATCAATTAAAAGGCTAATTCCAAAGGAAGACCTTGTAGCTCATGACTGATATCCCCGCCCCCAATCAGTGCCCTAGATGTCTACACTGCTGGGTAGTAGAAGGTCTTCCCAAAAGAGGAACTGAGGGTGGTGCCTAGGCACTTGAGGGGAGGGGAGGTAACACCAGGATGCAGAGAATTTTATCTAATTCATCTGATATCTTCAATAATCACCTTAAAACTCCATCAAAATGGAAAGTCATTCTCCATTTCCAAACTATAGTTATTCACATCCTCTATGGCAAGCAACAATCACTATTCTCTCCCTTTCCAATCCCTATGATACTTAATTGTCAACTACCTGAGACTAAGTCATCCTTCTCTCCAATCTCTGTCACTTGTTTTCTTATTTAGTTTGCCTGCCACTTTCATTGTAAACTCTAGAACACCTCTTCTTCAATTAACAAACTTCCCTTTACTTTAAATTTTTTCCTCTTGCTTTTTCCATATTCTAGCACTCATAGAGGCTTAGCTTTCCCTAGATGATATTGCAGCCTTGGTCATGCTCTCCAGGCCCAGAATTACTTTTGCACACCTTTCAATATAATTTTCTCAAAAGAGGGAGCATAGATATTTCTTACTCCCTATTGCCAAACTTTACCTGTGCTTCTATCACTCAACCACCTCTTCTCTTTTGAGAATCATACCATGCAAATTCTACTCAATCTAGATCTTGGCAGCCATTACTTATTGGCTGCCAGGCCATTTTCTCTCCTTCCTCAAAGAGTTCAATATCTGTCACACAGTCTTTCTCTTCACCTAAGCCTCCTTTCTTATAGTAGTGGAGAGCAACATTAATTTTCCCCTCAAGCTCCTGAACTTTCCACTTGTTTATCCTCCACAACCCCCATGACCTAGCCTTCCATTCTACTTCAGATTCACAGAGGTCACACTCTGACTTGGCTCTTAATCATAAGCATTCCTTTTCCATAAGCAAGAACTCCAAAATTAATCTCTCTGTGCTGTAGTTCTCCTAAACTTATTCTTCATTCTCACTGCGACTTCCAATCACTCTGTGCTTTGGTATTGTCCTAGGCCATCACCTCTTTTCTGACTTTGCTTTCCTCCCTTCTTGATCTTGAGGATATAGGAAACCACTGCAACCTTGCTTTGTGCAAGGTCCTTTGTACTATTTGTATTCACACTTTGCCAGTCCAGTCCTGGATCATTTTTGTCATCTACCTTCCTGGTTCCGACTTAATGTACCGCTAAACTTTCATGAATCCTGTTAACCTTAAGATCAAATGTAAACCCTCTTAATATTTAAAGTTCTTCACACCATGGCCCCAATATACCTTGCTAATGTTCTTATATAAATACATTGGTGCCCTTTCTAGGTCAGCCAGATGGGCCTTTTTGCTGTTCCTCACATATAACACTGTTTCTCCTGCCTCTTCTATATACCTAGAGTGAACTTTCCCTTCCTCTCCTCCTTCCTGCTCTTCAAAACACAGTTGAAGCTCTGCCTTCTACATGAAACCTTTCCTGATGTCCCAACTACTTGTACCTCCATACCGCCAAATTGTCTTGTATTTAATTTGTATCTGTTTTATATATATTTTTCTATATACATGTTGATTGCCTGATAGAACATAAGCTCCTTGAGGGCAGGAACTGTTAGATTTTTTTCTTTGAATCTACAGCACCTACCCAGTCCCTGATGTAGAATAGATAAAAAATGCTTGTTGACTGATTGTTGGTGGATCTACTCCTCATGAGGATTCAACTTTTTCCTCATTCACCTAGCAATCCCATTATCATCTGCCATTACTCATTAGTAGGGAAGAATATTTTGGTCAGAGCAGTATTCTGTTTTGATGTATAGTCATATTTCTCATTGCAAATGTTTAAATTGATGTGTTGGTCTGTATATTATTCTCTTTTAAGTGTGCTTAGCAGGAGTCTCTTCACCAAGATGTGATTATTTCTGGAGGAACTGATAAAATTGAGCTCCTCAATCTTACATGTTTCCCCTTTACTTCTGCAATGACATTTGAGGAGTGAAAGGAATAGTGAAGAGGGTGCTGTGATCATTCCATTTTGGGCCATCTGTAAGCAATAATTTAACTCTAGGGACTCTAAAAGTTATATTCTTATTTAAGTGTTCCAAATAAGATCTGGAAGAATTGTAATGCACATAGATCAAAACATTGGAAGCAGGTTGTTAGAGTGGAAAGATCATTGACTCTGGAGTCAAAAGCCATGGATTCAAATCTTACCTCTGATCTTAACTTATTGCCTGTGTGACCTTGGGCAATTCACTTAACTTTCATGAGCCTTAGCTTCCTAATCTGTAAAAGGAAGGGTTTGGTCTCTAAGATCAATTTCAGCTCTAGTGCTATAATCCTATGATTATAGATTCCTTATAAATGAAACCAAAAGATGTAAGGAGATTGAAGCTTCTTAGAAAAAAATGACTCCCAGATTCCTCAAGGAATGAATAAAGAATTTTTTGGATTTCTTGTTGCTGTGAGTCCATGGGCAAAAAAAGAAACAAAACAAAAACACACAGTACATGAAATTCTTGGTCATCTCTTTGCAGTGCTCATGATGAGAACAGGCAAAGAGTCCACCATAAACATAGTTGCAACTTATATGTCAACATCTGTTGTTAGGGATGATGAAGAAGTACAATTCTAAGATAAGTGGATGATATAGCTTGATAAAATACTACTTTAATGATGTGGTGAATAGTATGCTATAGAATATGGCCTGTGATTAAAAAGAGAACAAAATTAAGATTTCTATATTACTTCTAAGACTTACATTCACACACCATGTATATTTTCTTTAAGAAGTCAGTTACAATTGGCCAAATGGAAAACAGTACATACAACTCCTTAAAAAGTAGAAAATCGACAAAATGGACAAAAAAGAGGTACAAAAATTCACTGAAGAGAACTCCTTAAAAAGTAGAATTGACCAAATGGAAAAAAAGGAGATATTTGTAACTCTAGAGAACTGTACCTTTATGTTAAAAAGTTAAGTATTGTTTTAATTCCAAGCAAAGTACTACTCAAGCTCTTTCTTTCAGCTATTCAAGTGCATTTGAGTCCTGCTTGTGATTATATCAAGTCTTTGTTGGAAACAGTATACATTGTGTTGCCCTTAATAGGCCTAAGGGAGTTTGGAGATTTTCCCTGCCCTTAATAGGCCTAATATTGTCACATGGATCCCCAGGTGGGAGGAACTTACACAACAAGAAGGATGCAACAGGAAGGGTGGAACAGGAGGGAGAAGAGCAGATAAATGGGCGTGCATACACTGGGACCAAGCAGAACGATATTGAGAATGTTTGTGATTTCATCATTCTGTAGCACTCTTGTCTGTTGCTCTGTCAGACAAAAAACTTGTCTGTTGTTTTAAGACAGAAGTTCCAAAAGAGAACTTTACTGCTGTTTATAGAAGCTCTGAAAGAAGGTTTTACTGCTATTTACAGAAGTCCTGGGATTTTACTGCTAATTTGTGTTTGATTTCTCAGGAAGAAGCTTTGTCTGTTGGTTTGTGTTACTTTGTCAGACAGAAAGTGAATTAAGATGACAGTGCCAACAATGTGTGTGAATATTGTTGTAACTCTGCTAAGCTTAATGTGTTTAAATATTGTTGTGACTCTGCTAAGCTTTGTCTTCCTAGAAATAGGAACCGTGAAGGGTTTTGACTAGTCACCCTGAGTTGCAATTATACAGCTGCCTGCCTGTGAATCCAGGCAAGAACTGGAAGCCTGGAAGAGGAGCCATGGTGTTTGGAAGTCAGTCTCCAGTTAAGATGAAAGGACCTTTACTTGAGTACTCAGTGCTGACTGATGAGATTGCACCTTACTTGTGACCTAGGGCTGGATGGCCTCTGTAATTCCCATGACCCCTTAACAGGGTACTTAGTAGTGACTGAAAACATTGTAACTTAATTGTGACCTAGGGGTGGATGGCCTTTGTACTTTTCATTATCTCTTAAGCATGATTGATTTAAGGATGATCACTCCTTAAGAATGATTAGCTTAAGGATGATTGGAAGCCAACTTTTACTTAAGGATGAAACCTTGCTTGGGTACTCAATACTGATTGATAAAATTGTGACTTACTGGGTGATGTGTTTTGTCTAAGATTATGTGACCACCTCAGTAATAAGTTGTTATATGATATCTTTGTGAATGTTTTGCTTTAGTTTATTGCTAAATAAATAAAGTTCACTATACTATGCAATCAGAACCTTAATGTTATTCACAGCAGCAGTCCTCAGGAGAGCTGCTCATGATTGGCTTTACAATTGTCTACCCAAAACTACCAGCAAGCATTGTTTGTAATGGGGATAAACTAGAAGCCTTTCCAACAAGAACAAGGGTGAAACAAGGATTTCCATTATCACCATTCTTATTCAATATTGTACTAGGAATGTTAAATTTAGCAATAAAAAGAAGAAAAAGAAATTGAAGGAATTACAATAAGGAATGAAGAAACAAAGCTATCATTCTTTGCAGATGATATAATGGTATTTTAGAAAATCCCAGAGAATCAGCTAAAAAGCCACTTGAAATAATTAACACCTTTAGCAAGGTTGAAGAATACAAAATAAACTTACATGAATCATTGATATTTCTATATATTACTAACAAAGCCCAACAACAAAAGATAGAAAGAGAAATTCCATTGAAATAAACTATAGGCTATATTAAATATTTAGGAGTCTACCTGCCAAAAAAAATCCAAGAACTATATGAACACAATTACAAAGCACTTTTCACACAAATAAAGTCAAATTTAAAAAATTGGAAAAATAACAGTTACTCATGGGTAGACAAAACTAATATAATAAAAATGACAACTCTCCCTTACTTATTCATACCAACTGAAGTACCAATTTAAAAAATTGATAGAGGCAGTTTTTTTCCAGCTTACATTAAATTTTTTTCTAATAATTTATTTATTTTTAGTTTGCACATTCACTTCCATAAGATTTTGAATTCTGAATTTTCTCTCTGTCAATATAATCCCCTCTCCCCAAGACAGCATGCAACTAACATAGGTACTAGTCATACATTCATATTAAAATGTTTTCATATTAGTCATGATGTAAAGAAGAATTAGAACAAATGGGAGGAACCATGAGAAAGAAGAAATGAAAAAAAGAACAACAAAAGAAAGTGAGAGCAAATAGTATGCTTACATCTGCATTTAGATTCTAAAATTCTTTCTCTGGATGTGGATAGGATTTTCCATCATGAGACTTTTGGAATTGTCTGAGATCCTTGCATTACTGAGAAGAGCTAAGTCTATCAAGATCAGTCATTGCACAATGTGGGTGTTACTGTAGTCAGTGTTCTACTGGCTCTGCTTATTTTGCTCAGCATCAGTTCATATAAATCTTTCCAGGTTTTTTCTGAAATTTGCCTGTTCATCATTTCTTATAGCACTATAGTATTCCATTAAATTCATATACCACAACTTGTTGCATCATTCCCCAAACAGATGGACATTTCCTCCATTTCTAATTCTTTGCCACTACAAAAAGAGCTGCTATAAATATTTTTGTACATGTAGGTCCCATTTCCCATTTTTATAATCTCTTTGGTGGAGAGATGTAGAAGTAGGATTTTTAGGTCAAAGGGTATACACAATTTTATAGGCTTTTGAGCATAGTTCTGTAAAGCCAAGCACAAGCAGCTTTTCAGAGGACTGATGCTAGGAACAGCTTTCAAGTTTCTGATTACATAGTATAGTGAACTCTCTATTTATTCAATAACAAATTAGAGCAAAGCATTCACAGAAAATCAAAATACAACACTCACAATGTTACAGCTTATCACAGAAAATCAAAATACAGCATTATACCTGTCACAACTCAACAACTTATCACTAAAACGGCCTCATAGTTTTCACCAAAGTAGTCACATAGGTTTAAACAAAGTACATTCATTTAGTCCAGTGGTTCTCAACCTTCCTGATGCCGGGATGCTTTAATACTCGTACGTGGGAGTACCTGCATGTGGGTGGACCCGCCCGGAGACAGATAGAGGAGCAGTGTCTCAGTTCCTAAGACCATCAGAAATATGTGTTTCCCGATGATCTTAGGCAACCCCTGTGACAAGGTCATTTGACCTCCCCAAAGGAGTTGCAACCCGCAGGTTGAGAACTGCTGATTTGGCCAATCACAAAATTCTTAATAAGACCACAAAGTAAAAAAGTGAAAATTCTCCACTCCTAGGTCACAGTAAATCATAATCTTCTCCCTCAGTACACAGTATCCAAGTAAAGTCTTCTTTCAGCTTGACTTGAGGCTGGTTCTCAGTTTCCATGGTTACTCTTTCATGGTCCCAGGTCCAATTATCACCTGGGTTCAAAGGCAAGCAGCTCCCAGTTCCTTGTCCAGCTTCTTGTCCAGTTCTTTGTATAGTTCCCATTCCATACTGAAACTCAGTGTCCAGTCCATGTCAAGTCCTTCACAGTTCCTGTTTCTGGGAAGACAGAGCTTGACAGAGCCACAGTAATATTCATGCACATTGCCAGTACCATTATCAATTCACTATCTTCTTGTGAAATCAACACAGACCCACAAACAAGGTCAGCACAAATTATCAGTAAACTTGCAGGACCTTCTCTTTCAGGGCTTCCAGTAAGGCCCCAGGGCTTCTGTACACAGTATCACAAACAAACATTTATAGTATTGATGATTTTTGTGGGCTTATTTTATATCCTGCAACTTTGCTAAAGTTGTTTATTATTTCAAGTAATTTTTTCTTGTTTCTCTATGATTCTCTAAGTACACCATCATATCATCTGCAAAGAGTGATAATTTTGTTTCTTTTTTGTGTATTCCAATTATATATCTTATATAGATATTACAAATATATTAAATACACATCTATAAATACAATAAAAATTATAAATATATAATAATATATTTACTGAGTCAAATTTACAAGAATCCAAGTCATTCTTCAACTGATAAATTGTCAAAGCATATGAGTAGGCAGTTTTCAGAGGAGAAAATTAAAAATATCTAAAGTCATATGAAAAATGTTCTAAATTGCTATTGATTAGAAAATGCAAATTTCAACAAATCAGGGGTGCCATATTATATTTATCAGATTGACTAACATGACAAAAAAGTAAAATGATAAATGTTCAAGAAGATATGGGGAAATTGGAACACTAATACATTGTTGGTAGAGTTGTGAAGTGATCCAATCATTCTGGAAAGCAATTTGGAACTATGTCCAAAAGGCTATAAAAAATGTATATCCCTTTGACCAGCAATATCCCTTCTAGTTCTGCATCCCAAAATTATCTTAAAAAATGGAAGAGGACCCACATGTACAAAAATATATAGACCATCTCTTTTTGTGGTGGTAAAGAATATTTAAATTGAGGGGAAGCCCATTGATTGAAGAATGATTGAACAAGTTGGTATAGAAAAGTAATGGAATACTATTGTTTCATAAGAAATAATGAGCAGGTAAATTTTAGGAAAACATGGAAAGACTTACATGAACTGATGCAGAGTGAAATGAGCAGAACCAGGACAACATTGTACACAGCAACAGCAATGATTGACCTTGATAGACTTAACTCTTTTCAAGCAAAGCAAGGATCTAAGACAAGTCCAAAAGATTCATGATGGAAAATGCTATTCACATCTGGCGAAAGAATTATGGGGTCTGAATGCAGCTGGAAGCATACTATTTTCTCTCTTCTTTTTGTTTCTTCTTATGGTTTGCTCTTTGGTTCTAATTTTCATTTACCACATGATGAATGTAAAAATATGATTAAATGATTGTACATGTATACCCTATATCAGATTGTATTCTCTCTTGGGTTGAGGGGAGGAGAGAGACAAAATTTAGAACTCAGAAATCTTTTAGAAGTGAATGTTGATGCTAAAAATAAATAAATACAAATAAAAAGAGAATTTACAACATATGAGACACTGTGAAAAGCACTTGTCATACAAAGAAAGGTAAAAAGAATGCCTGCACAATTGCCTCCAGAATAAACTCTTAAACAACTGAAGAGAAGTTGACTCAGTAAACCCAAGTAGATTAAGAATGCACATTGCCCAGATCACGACATGTAACTGGATGGTCAGCCTACTGAGTGAGTCCTTTTAGTACATGTATCTTTTTCTCTTTTTTTGATTGGTGTATAAATTAGTTTTGTATTTTGACCTATAATTCGTAAAAATATTTCAGATGGATATAGAACTGAGCTTTAAATTGAATAAGATGAGAGTATGTTAGATAGCTTTTAGAATACAGTACATCACTTCTGAATAATCCTAAATCGCTAATTTATTCTCCTGGTGGTGCTAGATGGCTACAAAGCAAGGAATACCACTACATCAGCCTTTACATTTATCCCTACTAAATGTCAGTTTATTAGATTTGGCCCAATATCTCAGGCTATCAAAGTTTTTGAATGTTGGCACTGTCATCCACTGTTTCAGCAATTACTCTTAGCTTGATGTCATATACAAATTCAATGATGATTGCATCTATTCTGTTCTCCAAGTCATTGATAAAAATATTGAACTACCAAAGCTCCAAAGGCATTTCCCTGGAGTCACTGCACCCTGGGAGCATCACGTTTTGCCAAAGTGAACTCCTAATCTGACAGGCCATCATTTAAAATATTTAGGGTCAAATGTATTTTACCTTTTCTCCTTTTGGAACAAGGCATGTCAGCAGCAAAATAAAAAAAAAAAATGCCCTGATCTCTTCTAGAACTTATATTGCTTGACCTGCTCTTGAAATAAGTGTAGGAACAGTAGGAACTATAAGGAAGAAATCATTTAATATTGGAAATCATTTGAAAATCATTTAATATTGATGAGGAAAACTGACAGTAGCAGAATTGAATCTTGAAATATATTTTGAATTGTGATCATACGTCTAAGAACAGGTAAAAGTTTATCTTTCTTAAAAAGAAAACAACCACCATTTTTCTTGTTTTTCTCATATTTTTCTTTGTCCAATCTATAATTTTTCTTAAAGATGACATGATATAACTGTCATTTGAAGCCAGAGTAAAATTAATGCATTGGCAGAATAGGTAGTCAATTAGGCTATTAGTTGAAAAGAATCTCAGGGAAAACGCTCTGTTATTAAAAAAAAAAAAAGAAAATCTTAAAAAGACATAGAAAGACTCTCTTTTAAGATGATCAAAATGAACATTTAAAATGAAAAGTTAGTATTTTTTTTGCAAAAGAGAAACAAAAGAACTTTTCTTGATAGGAATAAAGTAATTTGCAACTTAATTGGCAAATTTCTAGAAATCTTGCCAATAGGAATAAACTTACTAGGAAGAAACCGAGGATAGAAATATGTATAGAGAGGATATTAAAATCTCAATGAATGAGGCAATAAACTAATTGATGCAATTAACAGATTCACTAAAATAGCTGTATATAAAATTATAAAAATCAACAGCACATCTATGAGGTACCATTATAAGAAAATTAGGAAGAAATGCCATTAAGAAAGATTCTATTCCAAATGTTAATGAATGGTTACTTAATCTACAAAAACACATAAAATTTATATAAGTGTAATTATAAAGCACTTTTTGAGGAAATAAAAGAAGATAAAATTAGGGAGACATCCAGTGGTACATGATTAGCTTGTACCAAAATATCAAATCACAAAATGATTATACTACTTAAATTAATATTTATGTATATTGTCATGAAAATCAAACTGTCAAAAATATATATTATAGAACTAACTAGAATAATACAATGCATTTGCAAGAATAAAACGTACAGACTCTAAAGGGAAATAATGAAAACAGGGGGCCATAAAATTACTAAGCCTCAAACTGCTATAAAAAAGTAATTATCAAATTACCCAGAATTATTTAAAAAGAAAAAAATAATCATCAATTTACTAACAAAGGAATGATGGATTGTTTTTTGTCTCTGAAATGTTAATTTTATTATCTCTTTTGACTCCTTCTAATTTTACCCCTTATATACTTTTCTCTTAGATATTTGCTCTCCACATGCACTCTCCACAAGTGTTTTTAATTCACAAATGTATATATATATATATATATATATATATATATGTATATATATGCATACATATATATACATACATATATAATAAATCTTACAGCCTACATACAAAAACCTTGTCTATTCCTGACTCAAAATTTTTCATTTAATTTCTTAGTCTTAATTGTTTTTGTAACATATTTACCTTTCTTCTATCTTATGAATTTGCATGCTGAGTAATCTGCTTTCCAAGAAGTTCTTTGTCAAACAAATATTAGCCAATATTCTTCCCTTTTGCTAAATGTCCAAATATTTTCATTTGCATATGAGTCAGGGTACAGTGTAAGATGGAAATATCTAATGCATTGTGAGAAGGTACATTGTTGACTAATCTGTGAATTAGTACACATATGCTAAAACTAATTTAGAACATTGTGCAAAAGTTGCCAAAATGACAGAAAGATTCCATACATGTATCAAAATATTTACAGAAATTTTCTCTGCAGTAGCAAAAACTTGGAAACAAATTATGTTTGTGCCAAATGGGGAATGCCTAGGCAACTATGGACCCATTAATAGTATGAATCATAATTACGCTATAACAAGCAATGAATATTAAGAGTTCAAAGAAGCATGGTGTTATGGGAATCTAAAGATCTTCCCTGCCCCTAGGCCCTTTGCTAATGTGGCTACGTGACTCTGAGGACCCTTGGATATTTGAAAGTATACTCTGTTCCTTAATAGGCTGAATGTGGTCACGTGGAGCCTGTGGCGCCAGGCTTGTTTTCCAGGAATGCCCGTGCCTTGTAGCTTTGTGATTGGGCAGTGGGTCTAGA
>CM053591.1:39679770-39690352 GCA_028646515.1 Pseudochirops corinnae | reverse complement strand
TTAACCCATTTTGAGTTGCTTTCCTTTAGAAAAGCAGATCTAAGAACCTGTGCTAGTAGCTGCCCTAGGCATGCTAGGGTGCTTGCTGTTACATAATGGGGAGACATATGAACTAATGTAAAGAAAAGACAGCAAATTTTAAAAAATAGTACCCACAATGATTGTAATACTGTAAGTGGAGACAACACTAAAAACTGAAAGGATTCAGGTCAAGTACAATGGCCAATCCTGGTTCTGGATGACTAACATTAAAATGCACTTTCTTCTTTTCTGTTTAAAATTCCTAACTACACAACGTTAGTGCATTATGTCAGTGTTTATTATTTTAGGTGAGTAGTGGAAAGCACTAGTAATTGGGTAAAATGATCATTGACTACCGAAGCAAAAATTATGAATAATTATTAGATAGGTGGGTAAGTAAGTCAATGAGTAATGAAATTAGCAGGAAAAAGAAATGGATGTGATACTTAAAAGGACACATAAAAACTAAAAGGAATTATTCATCATGTTGAATGAGGTTCTGAGAGAACATAAACTGCTCTCCATGAATGATCTGGGCACTGTTGGAAATTACATAAATTCATTCAGGCCTTTGAAGTAATCATTTATTAAATGGTATCCTATAGAGAAAAGATAGCTTCAAAGTTAACTACACAAATTAGTAGATTAAATATTAAGATTAAAAACAGTTTTTAGTACATCAGTCCTTGGACCTCTTTAAAATATACTTTTCCTTAATGAATTCAAATTGTCCAACAAAAAGACATAAGAAACAATATTATATAGGCAGTGAGGCCAGGAGAGCACATTATGCATATGAGGTCTAGTGAGAAGGGTCTAATACAAGTTATAGATTTCAAAACCAAATTATATTATATTATTATGTTATATTATAAAACATGAGCTCTTTTAGGGAAGACATTGTAATTTTTGGATTTGCATTTAGGTCATCAGGGCCTAGCACAGTACCTGGCTTTCAGTGACTTCTTGTCACATTTAGTGGAAACTTCTTTAATAGGAGTTGTCCAGCATGTGCTGAAACCTAGTTATGTTTGAATGGTTAAATCAATTTATTCCTATCTGACAAAGGTAATTTCTTTTGAGAGTGAATGGGATAATCAATACACTTTGATTCTTATACATAAATGAAAATATTTGGAGATTTAGTAAAATTGAAGAATGTTTGCCAATATTTGATTGACAAAGAAATTCTAGGAGTGCAGATTGTTCAGCACGCAAATGTTTAGAAATTGATTAACTAATACAATTCTAAAACTTCTAAAACCAAAGAGTCTAGTTCATTGTTCACTCTCAGGACCTCTTACTAATCTGGCTGGTTGCCCCTATACAGATGAAAAATGTAGATCTCAAGGTATTATACTCTTCTTTGCAAACACAGAGGCTCATGAAACTCAATGCATCAGTAGCTTTATTTTAAAAGTAAGGGAAAGATTCTTCAGAGAAGGTGAGGGCCTCCCAATGCACCTCTCAATGTTATGGCATTGGCCTGGGTACAATCAAACCTTAAGGTATAGCAGTCCCTCAAGGGAAGAGATCTAAAAAGAGTTCAAAAGTGATTTATCTAATTATCAAAATGAACAAAACTAAGTGGATGAAGGACACTTGTTACCTAAATTATGATAAACAATTAGAAGGACAACCCTAGGAATTCATTCAACAATAACTATGCCTGGACAAATACTACAAGTGGAAACTTTGAAGCTCCTTTAAAAGCCCCAGATAACTCTCAGAAGCAAAGCTTCATATTTGTGATAACGGTATTCTATTTATGTTGTTATGTGACTTCATGGACACCATAGTGACCAGAGAATTCAAAATAGGTATCACAGATGTTATTGTGCAGGCACATAAGAAGTGGACATTTGTGCATGCATGTGTATATGTACACATGTGATGCATAGGTTGAAACAAAGAGGTGAAGGAACAATAAAGAAGAACCAGAATAAAGAATATTATTTTTAAATGCCTGAAGGTGGACATATCACAATAAAGAATAACTGAAGGATACCATGTGTGCTCCACTGGTGTCCATTCCACTCCATTCTTATGTCAAGAGGATAACACTTTCTTGTGTGCTCCACCTCTACGTCGGCTATCTTGTCCTTCTGAGGATGACTATGTCTTAAGACCAACTGGAGTGGTGAATGCTTGTCAGGAACCACCATATCATCAGAAGTACAGCCATGCTGACTCCTTTCTTTGGCTCAAAATCCAAATTGTACTATCTCCATATTGATTGCCTTGTCTTCTTTATCATTATTTATATCTACCCCTTTATATGTTATTCTTCCCCTATTAGAATGCAAGCTCTTTCAAAGTAGGATCTGTCTTATTGTTTTTGTATCTCTAGTGTTTAGCACAGTGTCTGGCATGAAGTAAGTGCTTAATAAATGCCCTATCCATCTATCTATCTATCTATCTATCTATCTATCTATCTATCTATCTATCTATCCATCTGTCTGTGTCTGTCTGCCTATTCATCCATCCATCCATCCATCCATCCATCCATCCATCCATCTATCTGTCTCTCTGTCTGTCTGTCTATCTCAAAGTCAGACTGCCAAAAAATTGGACCACTTTGTGGTGAACTTATGAACCAACATAGGTAAGAGTTGCCTAGGATAGCAGGAATGGAAGTAGATAATGTGGAGAGAACAATGCATGGCTGGAGGGAAGATCCACATTTATGAGCTCAGATATCGATTCAAATACTTTAGTTTTGGACTCAGAATCCTGTGAATGGGGACTTGCTATTAAGTAATTATGATTATTTAATAATTAAATAAAATATTTAATTTGCATATTTTTTTGAAAATTTTATTTATTTTGTTTTCAATTTCTGGAATAAAACACACATTTTTATAATACAGTATAATAAAAAAGATGATTGCACATGGAACTATAAATCTGTTACGGAAACTCAAAGTCGACCATGCCACTATACTATAATTGGGAGCCTGTTCTGAAGTCTGCACTATGAAATCAGTGCATAATATATGCCCCCTACCATTATTTCCTAACCTTCCAACACTGAATGAAATCACAAATTTCAAGAGTAATTATTTGCATTTAGAGAGAGTAGTCAGGTTTTATGATGTGATCCTTATGTTTGTGGATTTGCATTGATTATATACCAATTGGAACCTAGATTTAGGATTGTAAGGTACGTTAGAATTTATCTAGTATAACAACAACAACAGAAATAATAATAATAAGTATTTATATAGCCATTTAAGGTTTGCAATATAGTTTACAAATATTACCAGATTTTATTCTCCTTGCAGCTTGAGTGTTATTATGATTCTCATTTTACAGATGAAGAAACTGAAGCAAATAGAGAATACATGACATGCCTAGAGGCATTCAGCTAGTGAGTTATCTGAGGGAAGATTTGAACTTAGGTCTTCCTAACTCTAGGTCTTTCCAATGTATCACACAACAACCCCTTGATTTTTATAAATGAGAAAAATGAGAACCAGAGAGGCTAAGCACTTTACTTAATGTCATATAGCTAGTAAGTGGCAGGTTAGAATTAAAATCCAGATCCTCTCATTTCAAACCTAGTGCTTTTTCCAATATACCACATCTTTTGATGATTTACTAAGTACATTAAGATGTAGGTTTAGGGATATGTGGTTGTTTTGCAAGATTATATTACAGTATAAGCTCCTTGAAGGCAAAGGGTCTTGCTGTGTATTCCAGGAAAAGAACAGTCTAGTCATTCCCACTGAAATTTTATTACTCATAAACTTTTGTAATAACACTTCATATTGACTCCATGAACCATTATTGCATTTAGCCTGGGAATATTTCTTTCAAAACTTCCTAAAGTCTTTCTTGGCACTTCTCATTTAAATTTGCATTGTTGGGGCATGCATAATATCTCCAAGTAATATGTACCTTGGGGTACTTTTTTCTTGTCAGAGTTTAATGCTCTGCAATTTAATGCAATAATGCACATTGTTACCTATTTACTTCTATGGTTTCTATCTATAGTATCAAGGTTTTCAGGCATATATTAGATTAATACATAATAAGCAACTTGTCTTATTTTCGTCTTCTTCACCTGTCACAGTATTTGCCTCATCATTCATATCTGTGAAGACAATTATCCTATTTTACTCAAGAGTCATAGGAAGCCTAATGCCAGATCCCAAACAGCTTCACTTATGTCAGTATATTTCAGCTAAAATTGAAACACCGAGCTCCAAACCATTTTGTTACCTTTTTTAAAACATCCATCTTAAAAAAAAAATCTGATTTTCTGGCCTACTCCATTTCATGAAAACTAAGACTGTTTCTTTAAACATATTTTGATCCCTTTTAAGATTTTTCTTCTGATCTTCATCTATTTGCCAAACTTGTTTCTATAATTTCCCTCCTTTTTTCCAAGTCTTTCCTCTAGATGAGTTTCTTCTCCATGTCTCTCCTTCCTCTCCTCTTTTCTCTTCTTTTGTGCTCTCCTCTCCTGTCCTCTTTCTTTTCATTTCCTCTCCTTCCCTCTCTTTTCCCTACCTTTCTTTCCCTCTCTTCCTTGCCTTTCCATTCCCTTCCAATCCTTCCTCCCCCTTTACTTCCCTTTCATCTTTCCAATGGAAACTCATTACATTAATGACTCTTGAGCTTTCTTTGATGTTGCTGGTTGATTTCTCCTACTTCTCTGTCTCTCTCACTATCTCCCTTTTCCATATTTTTGAAAACATGAAACACATCAGATGAATAAAATATTAATTTTTAAAAGACATAGTGGTCACTCTTTATAGTCATTCTTTTTGTGAAAATGGGATGCTGATGTAGCATGACATGATGCTAGTGAAAAATGTGTGTCAATGTCCGCAATGAATACTCAGCTTTAACTACCTGTGGAGCCCATGATAAAAGTCACTTTATTAACGATGAGTCAAATAGTCTCAGCAGTGTCAGCATTTGTCTAGATGCACTTGAGACTTGCTGTTTATCTATGAGCATTCTTTTGAGCACAGTCTGTTCCTTTTTTATTTTCCTCTTATTGGTCCTAAGACGGGATGATTTAAAACATTCCCTGTAGCTTGTCTTTACTCTGCTGTTTTCAATAATTTATAAAACAGACTACTGCCAAATACTATTTAATTCAGCAAAGTCTTTTGAGACACTGTTTAATGTGACAGATGTTATAAAAAAGCTGTAATGTACTATGAAATATAAAGCAAAAAAGGTCCTTGCCAGAGCATCCAGAGAAGCTGCTGACCATATTATTATTACTTGTCAAAACTGAATAAAAAGAGAATGTATCATGTCAAGAGTTTCCTGGATTTTAATATAGTTTATTCAGGACAACCTCAGGAGAGATTGAGGAAATCACTTCAATGCTGAATTTGAAGAATTCCAAGGGAAATGTGACTGGCTGCAAAACAAATAAAAAAAGGAAGAAAGATAAATTCACTCCCACCACCTTCAGTCTTGCTGATGTTCAGCCATTCAGATGTTTCACTCCTCATGACCCTATGGACCACAGCATGCCAGACCCTTCTATCTTCCACTATCTCCTGGACTCTGTCCAAATTCGTGTTTGTTGTTTCCATGACACTATCCATCCATCTCATTAATGGCCATCACATTTGCCTTTTATCTTCAATCTTTCCATCAGGGTCAACATCCAATCTTGACGTTGGGGTCAACATTTTCAATTTAGAAGTCTTATTTTCTTACTTACCAGGTTCTACCATAGCTTAATCAGGAATGATGGTTTCTACTGATCCCACTGTGGAAGAGACAGTTGCATGTCCATTCTACTTTTTGATAAAATCCTACTTCAGTTTAAATATTTAGTTTTAAACCTTTGCCTGATAAAATGCTTTTATGTAATGATTTTTTAAATCCTTTAGGATGAGTCAACTAAAAATCAATATATCTTCACTAAACCAGAGCGCTGGAGAGATCCAAAGTTTAGATAAGACACTGACTATTCCCTCATTAGGCACTAACTCAGACAGCTATTATATCTAATATTAGATAATTATCACATAGAGCACTGGGGAGGTCCAAAGTTTAGGTAAGATACTGACTGTTTTCTCAAGGCCTTTATAATCCTGGAGGTGGATTAGAAAGAAACTCAGGTAGTTATTGTACCTAATATTAGATTATTAACATAGTATATAGACAATTTCCTATAGTGGATAATAAGATCATAGCTGCAGAGCAGGAAAAGACTTCACAGGACATTTATAATGTTTTCACTTTACAGATGAGGAAATTGAGTTGTGGAAAGGCTAAGTGATTTCCTTAAGGTCCCACAGTCATGACAGTAGCAATCTGAATCCTAGGTCCACTAACTCTAAAGTCAGTGCTCTGTCCCCTGTACCGTGCTGCCTTTTCAAAAAATAAACTGCAAACAAGTAAACACATTAAACAAAGTGCTAGATCATATAGGATTCTCAGGCTCTTTATCTAGTCTTTAAAAGTAAAATCCAGGGGATAATAATGTCCTTACCAAATGTTCAGATTTGTAGAATGCCTTTTATATGTTTCTCATAGTTTTATTTGAATTCATATTTTTTAGAGAAGTCAGATTTCACTAACGAAAATGTAAATGAATTATTTTCAAGCATGATTTATGGAAATCAGCATTATTACTTTAAGATCAAACCATGTATTAAGCCTTTTGTGACTTATGTGATTTCTCAAATTGTATCAATAAATGTTTGGAAGAATATTTGCATCAACTTTGTTTTCAATAAAAAAAAAACTTGATAAGAATTGGTCCCTACAAATTGATGTTTGTATTATTTGTTGTGCTTTTTAAGGAGGAATATATTCCATCATTCCTTCTATTCAACCCCTAAGGTATATCAGCAGAAAAAAATAATCTGAGTCATTTTAGAATGATGAAATAACCAGTCACTAAAGACACAAAGAGCTAGATTCATCAATTCTTTTCTCCATCCTCTTCCCTATATGGAATTACAGATAAAGGAAAACACTTAAACTCCCTCTTTCTTGACACAGGGTCCTTAAATATTTGTTCATTCTACAAAAAAAGCCTATTTTCTTCTGAACTTTAAAAATCATTACAGAGATAGAATATAGAAAAAAAGAACACTTCTCTGGAATTCAGATAGTCTGGGATTTCAGCACAGGATATAAAGCTATGTGAATTTAGTTAATACAAGCCACAATTATCTATAAAATGGAGCTAGATATGGGCATGTTGTGGAAATAGCACTGAACTTGGAATCAGGATAGTTGGTCTCTGTTCTGTGGCCTATCAGACATATGCTTTTGAACATATGCTTTCTTATTGGGCTCATTATTTTCCTCCACAATAAAATTAGAAGGTTAGATGATATTATCTGTGAAATCCCTTTCAATTCTGAGTCTGTGGCTCTATAAAAACTTGCACTATAGGGGCAGCTAGGTGGTACAGTGAATAGAGCACCAGCCCTGAAGTCAGGAAGACCTATGTTCAAATCTGGCCTCGGACACCTTGACACACTTGTTAGCTGTGTGACATTGGGGAAGTCACCTAACACCAATTGCCCTGCCTTCTCTCCTCAAAAAAAACCCATAAAAACAAAACAAATCTAATCCCAGAAGCCCTGGGACCTTACTGGAAGCCCTGAAAGAGGATTTTCTGGTTGTCTGTTTATAGAAGTCCTAGAGAAGGGTTTCAGAGGACCTGGGACTGTACTGATGATCTGTGTTGACCTCTTGGACCTTGTTTGTGGGTCTGTGTTGATCTCTACATTGATAATTTGTGTTGAGTTCACAGACCTTTTTGATGGGCCTGTTTTGATTTCACATAAATTAATGATGGTGCTGGCAATGTTTTTGATATTATTGTGACTCTCTTAAGCTTTGTCTTCCCAGAAACAGGAACTGTGAAGGATTTGAGGTGGACTAGACACTGTGAACTTCAATGTGGAATGGGAACTGGATGAGGAACTGGACAAGTTGCTGAGAGCTGCCTGCCTGTGAATCCAGGTGACAGTTGGATAGATTTGGACAGGAGCTAGGACCATGGAAGAGGAACCATGGAATCTGGAAGTCAGCCTCCAGTCAAGATGAAAAGACCTCTTCTTGGGTACCTAACGCTGACTGATAAGATCATGATTTGCTCTGACCTAGGAATGGAGAACTTTGATCTTTGTACTTTGTGTCCCGTAAGGAGGCCTGCTCCTTAAGGATGATTGAGTTAAGGACTTACTGAATGATATCTTTTGTTTAAAAATACATGACCACTTTAGTGAAAACTATGTGTCCACTTTAGAGAGAACTTGTTATGCTATAACATTGTGAATGCTATATTTTGGTTTCTGTCAATGTTTTGTCTTAGTGCTTTACTGAGTAAATAGAGAATTCAGTATACTATATAATCAGAACCTTGAACCTGTTCACAGGAGCAGTCCTCTGAAAAGCTGCTTGTGCTTGGCTTTACATCTATCCACTGAGTCACCTACCTGTATTATACAACACGCAATATTAAACTTTAATAACAACAACTTGTAGGACTTTGTGTTGCTCTATGTAATGACACCCCTGAAAACAATAGAAGGGAATAAATGTGGGTGATATTATGGTGGTCAGTCTACAGGACTTTGCAACTGATTGAATATAGAAGGTAGGGGGGTGGTTTGAGTAAAAGATAACTCCAAGGATCTAAGATAGGGTAACTAGGAGAATAGCAATACCTTTGATAGAAGAAATTCAAGAAGAATCATTCTGGGTATTTGAAAGATGAATAAACTTAATGACATGTTTGAGGTACCATCAAGATGTTCACATAGAAATGTTCATCAGGCAGTTGGAAATGTGAGACTTGATTTTAAGAAGATAGTAAAGACTGAAGATCTACATTGTGGAATCATCCGCAAATAGTATTATCTTAAATTTATATAGCACTTGTGATTACCCTGCTAAAGAGGTTATTATTTCCATTTTGAGGTACCATTAAGTTATCTACCTGGGATCGCATAGCTGGTGTCAGAATTTTAACTTGATCTAAAGCCTCATTACTTCAAGACCATTGCTCTTTCTACTACCCAAATTCTACTAAAATATTCCAATAGAGCTATAAATTTATTGATATTGAAATATTTCTATTGTTGTACGTTTCAACTTATCCATACTTGCCTAGTCTCTTGTCCTCATCCTCCTTAAAATTTTCATAGGTTTTCCAGAACATCAAGGATAGTTATTGAAACCTTAGAAATGTATTCAATGATTAAGGTAATAAAAAAGTTTACAGAGAAAAAAATATAGAGGATACAACTTTTAGAACTCTGTATTCTTAAAGTAAAGAAGGAAGAGGGAAAGAAGGAGAGAGAGGAGGAGGAGGAATTCAGAAATTTGAAATGACTAGTATACTATAGTTCCTAGGAGAAAATTTTAAGAGGGTCATGTCAAATGTCAAGAATACAGACATCAGTTTCCTTGGGAGCAGAGCCAAGATGGTGGCATAGAAGGAGGAAAACTCCACAGCTCCCACATAGCCACCTCAAATACCCATAAAATATGACTCTAAACAAATTTTAGGGCTCCAGAACTCACAAAAGTACAGAAAAACACATCTCCCACTGAAGGCAGCTCAGCAAGTGGGACAGGAAGGGCTCATGATGGTACACAGGGAACAGAAACCAGCCCGGCCTGAAACCACAGCTTAGCTGGGCATGGCCAGGACAAGCTGCAGCTGGAGCCTTCAGGAGAGTGGATTGGCAGCAGATGTGGTGATTTCCAGAGTTATAAAGCCATAAGAAATAAGGACTAAGTGAAAAGTTAGTGGAACTTGGCTAAATTCCAGGGAAAGAAGCTGGCCAAACTGCCCCCAGGGCAAGGAAGCAGCAGAAGTGGCACAGCCACCTCCACGTAGTTGCTTCAGAGCTCATGACCTGCAGAATGCAGGGAGGCCAAGCGATCATTCAGAGGCTAAGGGCTCTTGCCTTACCTGGCCTGGATCAGGATTGTGGTCTTGGGTAGTGGTCCTGAGATGCATTTTCGATGAGCTAAAGCTGGTGGGGGCTACAGCAGCCTCCTAAGAGCTCCAGAAGCTGTGAAAACCCCAGCAATTTGGGACAGAGCTTTCCCCTTTGGAAGCAGAGTTCCACAGAGCTAAAAAGTCAAGTAATTGACTGGCAACATGAGCAGGCAATAATTAGGATAACCCAGGATCTAGCAGCTTCTACATTAAAGGATTGAAGGGCCTGGAATATGATATTCCAGAGATCAAGGGAGCTAGAATTAAAACCAAGAATCACCTATCCAGAAAAATTGAATATAATGTTCCAGGGGAAAATATGGTCATTCCATGAGGTGGTGGACTTTCAAGCATTCTTGATGAAAAAATCAGAAACTTTGACTTCTATTTTTTCATTTGTTTGATCCAGGAGAAACAATTAAAAAATTATTTTACTACCTGAAAGCCATGGTCATAAAAGAACTGAGGAAGCATCCTTCAAGAAATTCTAATGGAAAATTGGCCTGATATTTTAGAAACAGAGGGCAAAATAGAACTTGAAAGAATTCACTGATCACACACACACACACACACACACACACACACACACACACACATGGTCATAAAAGAACT
>CM053591.1:39668077-39679670 GCA_028646515.1 Pseudochirops corinnae | reverse complement strand
AAGAATTCACTGATCACACACACACATACATACATACATACATACATACATATATATATATATATATATATATATATATACATTTATATTCCCTTCACCTATCCTCATACTGAGAAAAGTTTCATAAGTTACATTCTTCGTTTTTCCATGTTGGCATGTAAATAGTTCAACTTTGATAAGTTCCTTATGATTTCTTTTCCATGTTTATCTTCTCACGCTTCTTGTATTTGAATGTAAAATTTTCTTTTCAGCTCTGAAAATGGCCAATATCACTTAATCAGGGTCATACTAGAAGTAATATAAGGGCTTTCTAACTCATAATTGTGAAAAAGGACTTTGTCAACCTTATAGTTCTATATAATGTGAGCTATATTATTATTTTATTTGTTATATTTAATGTTTAATAATAGGCACATAATAATAATTTAAAGGCTTTTTTCTTTTAGATGACTACTTTGGACATTACTTATTTATGACTATGAGCATACAAAAGATGCTGAAGTCACCATAAACTTTACTTCTCTGCCCAAGTTATCATTTCATCCATATGCCCAAAGATTGTTATGCCCTACACAGGTCACATAAGACAATCTTTTTGCATATAAAGAAATATGCTGTGTAATATCCATGACATTTACTTTTCTAGGATTTTAACATTTCCTGTAATTGGGAGTTCCCTCTCCCAAGCTCCCAAAGGCAGCTTATTTCATTTTGGAATGCTTTAATGAAAAAGTTTTTCTTAGTATAGAGTCAAAATTTACTTCTCTGTAAATCCTCCAATTAGTCTTAATTCTACTCTCTGAAATGTGAAAGAATAGGTGTAATCATTCTTTCCTGTGCAGAATTAGACAGAAGAAAGTAGATATTATAACTTTACTGAAGTTATCTCCTCTCTAAGCTAAACCTTCATCCTCTACCATTATTCATAGGACAGTTTCAAGTCCTCCTGACATTCTGATCTCTCCTGATTAATGAGCACTAGATAATTCTCTTGTCCTTGCTGCTAAATTAGTGTTATCTAGTAGACTTGACATTCACCATATTTGCTCAAAAGATCAAACTAGGATCAGATAAATATTTGCTCATGCAAGTTTTCTTAAACTTTTTGTGTTAAGGACACTTTTTGCAGTCTGGTGAAATATATTGAAATTTTACAGAATAATATTTTAAATGCATAAATACAATATATTGTCTTAAAAAGGAAACCAATTATATTGAAATATAATTATCAAAATATCAAAGAAAAACAGAGTTCATCAATTGTCAGTTTAGAACTCTTGTGTTGAATGTCCTCACATTCTGGATGCCTCTTGCTTTGACTTTGCTACTTTTCTCTCTGTGCTATCTCACTTTCCTGCCATAGAGCAGCTTTCGATACTAACCCCTTTCCATCTAGCACTTATTTTCACTGCTGTTCATTGTGCTTTCCTCTAAACTTCTGAAGCTAGTCTTCTATTTGGAAGGATGAGTCCTATGCAAAACTCAAATACTTGTTTCTGGTTCTACTGGGTAGCTAATTTAAGTGATTTCTGAACCAAATTCCTTTAACTTAGGTAATATGTGGATATGTGCTTGGCCTCACCTGAAGCTATGCATTTGAATATTTTGGTGCAGTTTTATGGAAGAAAGATTTGTAAAAGTTCAAGATTAAAATTAATTAAATAAAACAAGGAAAAAGAAGTGTCACCAGATCAATTAGTTCATGGAGTGAGTAGCAGATAAGATTGAATATAACAAAAACATATCTACTAGTGAATCCTAAGAAGTTAAAATGGTAATTGGACAAACTTTAAACTGATGATTTTCATATATCATAAGTTAATTTACTCTTCATATGAATAAAATGCATTCCCTTTATATTTTTCCAAGATAAATGCATAGGAACTTGGTGGACAAGGGAAGCATATAACTGTCTCCAATGGTGGGCTCTGGGAAAGTGGTGACATAAAAATATATTATCAAGAATAGCCATAGCAGAAGTGCATGAGTGTCACACAATGAGACAGAAAGATAATAGCTTTAGCTGCCACTCAAATCAATTAAGTTAAAAAATATTCTAGGGGCGGCTAGGTGGTGCAGTGAATAGAGCACTGAGTTCAAGTCTGGCCTGAGAAACTTACTAGGTATGTGACCTTGGGCAAGTCACTTAAACTCCCTTTGCCTCAGTTTCCTCAGCCATTAAGTGAGGATGATGACAACACATATCTCCCATGGTTGTTGTGAGGATTAAATGAGCTAATATTTGTAAAGCACTTAACATAATCCCTAACACTTAGTAGTTCTTAGTAAATGCTTATTCCTTTCCCTCCCAATTAAGAAAGTATGATTATACAGTAGTATATTTTAATTGATCACATATAGATCAACATATAACAACATAGACAGATGCAGATACAAGTGATGTATATTTGTATATATATATATATATACATATTGATATATAACATAGGAAAATATACTTAGTTCAGTGCTACATAAATATTAGCAATGATTATGGTGATGATGTTGGTGATGATGCTGATGACCTAAGACTGTAATTACAGAGAAGCAGAGAAGGTACCATTCTGTGCTGGTAAGAATCCTTAGGATGTTAGAAGAAAGTAAATAATAGCCCTCCCAAGCGCACACACACACACACACACACACACACACTACACACACACACATGCACACACTATACACACACATGCACACACATGCATGTATGTTTATACAGATACATACATGTGTGTACACACATATACAAATTTGTGTATATATACATATGTGTACATGTATACACATATGTGTGATTTCATCACCTAAATTATCCCCATTTTAAAGATAAGAAAACTCCATAGATAGAGGTTAAGTCATACAACTAGTACAAGTCTGAGGTTGGATTAGAACTCGTCTTCCTGACTCTAAGCTTGACACTCTGTTCATTGTGTCATCTAGCTGTTCTGATAAGTGTGAGCGTAAATGGTCACTGCTTATTTTTTTGTTTAGCATCAATTTAAGCTTAATCTGTTCATTTTACAAATTTCATCCTATGAATGAAGAGTGTATCCTGAAAATTTGAGTATTTGAATTCATCAGAAAAAAAGAGACTTATAATAAAGATTAAAATCATTGTATCATTTTATATAAGTGATTATTTAAATTATGGTTAATCAAGAATATATCGGGGCAGCTAGGTGGCTCAGTGGATAGAGCACTGGACATGGAGACAGGAAGACCAGAGGTCAAATCTGGCCTCAGATGCTTACTAATGGCATAACCCTTGGCAAGTCATGTAAATTTTGTTTGTTTTAATCCATTGGAGAAGGAAATGGAAAGCCACCCCTGTATCTTTCCCTCCCAAGGGAGCCCCACTGGTATGCTATGGTCCATGGGTCATCAAGAGTCAGACCTGGCTGAACAACTCATTAACAGCAACAACAAAAATAAATGAAGTTGAAGAAAAATGCAAAAAATAAAAGTACTGGGAACACACAGTTCTGTCCATAATTATAATGTGCTATTCCCAACTGTGATTACTATAAAAGGTTCAGAAGATGATTGTAGTAATTAAAGTGTGAAGGTTGATTCTCTGCTTCATGCATGCACAAAGGCACAAGTGCAGCTGGTGACTCTATCTTTTGCAATCACAGAACCTGGTGTAGTCTATAATTTAAAGTCAAACAAAACCTCAACTTCAAACAGACTTTACCACGCTACCCTGAGTAGGGTCATGCACAAAGTATAAGCTCGTGAAATGTTCATTGAAAGAAACTATGACTCTTGAATGGCTGGATAGTTTGCTCTTCATGTTTAAGTTTCTTTTATTTCCTTCAAAACTCAACTCAAATCCAATCTACTCCTGGAGGCCTTTCAGGTCCTTCTAGCTGCTGATACCTTCCTCTCATAGAGTGCCTTCCATCTTCTCTGTACATATCTGATGTCTACTTAGGTTTTTTACATATTATGTCCCTTTTTAGAATGTAAGCTTCCTGAGGACAGTCTGTATTTTTGCTTTTTTGTGTGCTTATCTTAATACTGTACATGGCATATAATAAATGCTTATTGATGACTTGATTATTATACTTTAAAAGTGCTGGTATTTAACTGAATCAATCAATCAGTGATGAAACCTTATATGCTTGATAGCCTGGATTCTTTTCTTGATACTTACAGATTAGCCTTTCTCAAAGAGTCATGCTTTAGAAAGTATTTTGCCATACAATTTTGACGCACTGCAACTCTCCAATCAAAATTAATCTGTGTTTCCTACTACAATCCATGTTTCATACCTGATCAATTCACTCTAGTTTTGTTGCAAAGATCAGAACTTTTTTTTTTTTGGAGGGAGGAAGGCAAGGTAATTGGGGTTAAGTGATTTGCCCAAAGTCACACAGTTAGCAAGTGTGTCAAGTGTCTGAGACTGGATTTGAACTCAGGTCCTTCTGACTCCAGGGCTACTTAGTAAGAATTAAAAATTAAGGATAATTTCTATAATATGTCAGAAACTGCTTTCTTGTGAGACATTGCAAATGGATAGAGATTAGACAGAGAGTTAGAAAGATCCAAGTTCAAGATTAGCCTTTCATATATCATACTGTAGGTGTGAATCTGAAAAAGTAATTTAACTTCTTAGATGATATTATAAGCACTGATAGAGGAAGTTTCATCATGAAGAGTTCTTTACAAAAGAAACATCAAACACAGGCAACACTATTGAATGGATCCAGGACAAGATTAAAATGTAATCAGGAAATGTTTAACAAAATAAATAAAATGCAATATAACATAAATTATATTAATATGTGGTTTTTAAAAATCAATATGTGGTCTTCAGAAAAACTTATATATGATCTAATGGCTTTTATTATTATTTGAGATTAATACAACTGCTCTAGAACAGTGAAGTCACAAGACTAGAAAAATATTAATCTCAAATCCCCCAAAACAAAACCTACCACAATTATTGTGCTGTGAGCTATGCCAGCTAGTAACATATTAATATCTCTAAAACTCTTATTTCCACAGCCACTCTCTAAAAAAGGCTAAACACTGGGCTACTGACTTAGCTCTTAATTTTTAAGACTGGATGACCAAACATTTTTATGTACTAACTACGATGCAGGGGCATGTAGTGATAGAAGTCAGAAAATGTATATGTTTTGTAGGTGACAGTTCTCCTTGGCAATAAAATTATAAATTTTTTCATGTTTCAAAATCATGTTTTCAGATGACTTTCAGTAGAAGAAAAGATTAATCATTTCACACTTTAATCTTTACATCACAAATGTTCTTACTCTGACAGTGAATATGCCACTACCTTAAGATAAGTTATGTTTTTAAAAGTCAAATGAATCATATGCTACTCAGTAACCTGAAAACTAATGTGGCTTTGACTTACTAGCAGGACTTAGTAAAACTTGGTTGAATAAATTATAATCTTACAAATTTGCAAATAGTAAGCACACAATTACATAGGCATTAATTTTATATTTTATTTTATTATAATTTTAAATATACTTAAGAAAAAATCAGGTAACTAACATATATATAAGTTAGTGAAATACATTCTCTTCCTGCAGGAAATTAATAGTCAAGAAAGAAGTAATGACACATGCACACTCAGCTACTTAGATGCACAAATGAATTTGTGATCTCAGTTATTTAGATGTTCCCTCCAACAACGCAGATACCTATTCCTGATGATCCCATAAGATACCTGTCCATGTTCTATAAGTGACCTACCCAATATTCTGTGAGGGTATTCTTCACTTTCTTCTGACATCCTAGGCATATTCCTTGTCTATACTTATTCAAAATCTTGCAACACATTTTTTTTTATCCTAACAATTCTATTGAAATTGTCTTTCCTTTCTTTTTTTTTTTTAAAATAAATTTATTTATTTATTTTTAGTTTTCAACATTCATTTCCACAAGATTTTGAGTTATAATTTTTTTCTCCCCATCTTTCCCCTGCCCCCACCCCAAAATAGCAAGCCTACTGAAGACCCCTTCCTCTAATCTGTTCTCTCTTACATGCTCCCCCATCAAACCCCACCCCCACAACTTTCTAGTAGGGCAAGATGGATTTCTATACCCCAGTGCCTGTACATCTTATTTCCCAGTTGGATGGAAAAAAAACAAATTTTTTAAACACTTGTTTTTTAAAACTTTGAGTTCCAGGTTATTTCCCTTCTTCCCTCCTCACCCACCCCCAATGGTAAGATAAGCAATTCAACATAAGTTGTACACATGTAGTTACCCAAATCATTTCCATAATTGTTACACTGTGAAAAAACGAACTCTATTTCCCTCCATCCTATCCCACCCTCCCACTTATCCTGTTTTCTCCTTTGACCCCATCCCTTTTCAAAAATGTTTGATTCTAACTACCCTCTCCCCCAATTTGCCCTTCCTTCTCTCATTCCCCCTCTAATCTTCTACCTTCCTATTTTCCTGTAGGGTAAGATACCCAATTGAGTGTGTATGTTATTTCCTCCTTAAGCCAAATTCAATGAGAATAAGGTTATCCCATTTCCTTTCACCTTCCTGTTCCCCTCCATTGTAACAGTTTTCTCTTGCCTCTTGTATATGAGATAATTTACCCTAATCTACTTCTCCCTTTCTCCTTATACCAATAAATTCCTCTCTTACCTCTTAATTTTATTTTTTAGATACCATCCCTTCATATTCAACTCATCCTGTGCCCTCTGTCTATTTATGTATACATGAAGATACATATGCCCACAGTCACATATATATTTATATACACATACACCCCCCCATACATGCATAAATGTATATATATATCCATGTATATTCCCATCAACTGTCCTCACACTGAGAAAAGTCTTATGAGTTACAATCATCATTTTTCCATGTGGGAATGTAAATAGATCCACTTTAATAAGTTCTTTATGATTTCTTCTTCCTGTTTACCTTCTCATGCTTCTCTTACTTCTTGTACTTGAAAGTCAAATTTTCTGTTCAGCTCTGCCTTTTCATCAAGAATGCTTGAAAGTCCTCTATTTCATTGAATGACCATATTTTCTACTGTAGAATTATACTCAGTTTTGCTGGGTTGGTGATTCTTGGTTTTAGTCCTAACTCCTTTGACCTCAAGAATATTATATGCCAAGCCCTGCAATCCCTTAATGTAGAAGCTTCTAGATCTTGTGTTATCCTGATTGTGTTTCCTCAATACTCAAATAGTTTCTTCCTGACTGCTTGCAGTATTTTCTCCTTGCCCTGGCAACTCTGGAATTTTGTTATAATATTCCCAGGAGTTTTCTTTTGGGGATCTTTTTCAAAAGGCAATCATTAAATTCTTTCCATTTCTATTTTGCCCTCTGGTTCTAAAATATCAAGGCAATTTTCCTTGAGAAATTCTTGAAGGATGGTGTCTAAACTTTTTTTTTTTTTTTTGATCATGGCTTTCAGATAGTCTAACAATTTTTAAATTATCTCTCCTGGATCTATTTTCTAGATCAGTGGTTTTTCCAATGATATATTTCACATTGCCTTCTATTTTTTTCATTTGTTTGGATCTGTTTTATAGTATCTTGAATTCTCATAAAGGCATTAGCTTCCAATTGCTCCAATCTAATTTTGAAGTGGTTATTTTTTTCAGTGAAATTTTGAAATTCCTTTTCCATCTAGCAAATTCAACTTTTTAAGGTATTTTTCTCCGCATTGGCTTATTGGACCTATTTTGCAATTTGAGTTAGTCTATTTTTAAGGTGTTATTTTCTTCAGTGTATTTTTGGGTCTCCTTTAGCAGCTGTTGACTCTCTTTTCATGATTTTCTCGCATCGCTCTCATTTCTCTTCCCAATTTTTCCTCCACTTCTCTTACTTGATTTTCAAAATTATTCTTGAGCTCCTCCATGGCCTGCAACCAGTTCATATTTTTCTTAGAGGCTTTTTATGTCTGACTTCACTGTCTTCCTCCTGATCCATGTTTTGGTCCTTTTTATCCCCAAAATGGGATTCTATGGTCTGTTTATGCTTCCTGTGTTTGCTCATAATGCCAACCAATTACTTGACTTTTGACGTTGTTGCCATGGTAGAACTCTTCCAGAATGTAGAGAGCTTTGTCTCAAATTTCTGAGGTTTTTGCAGCTGCCTGAACTATTAGGAGAGTGCCATCTCTATAGCCCCCACAAGCTCTGTCTCACTGGTCACACACCCCATGACCACCACGCAAGATGGCAATCCAGATTCACGCAGGTTAAAGCAATTACCCTCTGAATGGTCACCTGGTACCCCTACTATCTGAAGCCCTGGAGCTCCTGAGGCAGCCACATGGTTCAGCTGCAGTGCCTCTGCCTGTTTCTTGCCCTGGGGACAGTAGCTGGACTGAGCTCTTCCTTCCACCCCTGTTCAGAGTTCCATACTGAACTTTATCTTTGGTGTTTATGTGTAGAGATATCTGGGAGCCACCACAGCTGCTGGTAATTCAGTCTCCTGAAGTCTTCTCTGGCCAGTCTGGGTACTGATTGGGGCCACCCTGGGGCCAGAAATACACTACTCCTGCAGGACTGTGCTTGGCTCCCAGCTAGGTGTGATAGACCTTTCCTGTTGGCCGGCCAGGTTCCTTCAGTGGGAAATTTGTTTTTCTCTGTCACTTTGTAGGTTCTATAGCTTTAAAATTTGTTTAAAGTCATTTTTTTTACAAATCTTGGAATTATTTGGGGCCAGGACCCATGCCACATTTGTGCTTCTACTCAGCCATCTTGGTTCTGCCACCTTCCTTTCTTTTTTTTAAAGGTCACCAATAAACTGATAGCTAAGAGTTAGAGGTCACCAATAAACTGATAGCTAAGAGTTAGTGATGGTTTTTTCAATTCCTTAGCATTTTTGACACTATTGATCACTTGCTATTTCCAGATATTCTCTTTTCTCTTGGCTTCAGTCATCACATCTTCTCATTTTCTTCCTATTTCTCTTATTTTTATATCTCTAGCCATATCTATTATTCGCCCTTATCCTACTTGCAATTTTTTTCGTGATTGTGTGATATTAAGTATGCTACAAGATCTTTTCCTTGGAGCATCTTCCTATTAGCACTCTTATAAATGTATAAATGTCACCAGCACGCAGCAAATGATGGTATAAACTTGTTCATAGCTGAGCTGTGCTGGGCTGAGCTCAGGCATAGGCGTAGCCTGACGTGAGATTTTTGAAAGAAATGTGTTGATACTATTATGGGACAGTTAATAGAAGCAGTGGATGGAACACTGGACTTGGAATCAGGAAATCTCATCTTCATGAGATCAAATCTGGTCTCAGATACTTACATGCTATGTGACCTTGGTCAAGTCACTTAATTTTGTTTGCCTCACGTCCTTCTCTGTAAAATGAACTGGAGAAAGAAATGGCAAACCACTGTAGTAACTTCACCACGAAAACCTTAAATAGGTGCACAAAGAGTCAGATATGAAAACCGTTGTTGATCTGTTTAACTTAGCTGGCCAACTTTTACACCACTGAGGAGGCTGACTTCTACATAGAATGAATATATGACAAAGGTGAGCCTACAAGTTTGAAAATGCACTGTCTGGATTTTCCTAACACAGATTTATTCCTATTAGAGGGGAAGGATAGCCTCAAGTGTCAGTATATGTGTCCATATTTCTGTATTCTAGGTGACAGTGCTTGGTACAGTCTTCTTGAGTCAATGTTCTCTCTCTTTTAAAAAAAAACTACTTAATATATTTTTAATTTTCAGCATTTACTTGCATAAGCTTTTGAGTTTTAACTTTCTTCTCTTTCCTCCCCTCCTCGAAATGGTGTGCAATCTGATATATGTTCTACATATACATTTATATTAAACATTTTCATGTTAGGCATGTTGTAAAGAAGTAGTAACAATAGGAGGAACCATGAGAAAGAAGCAACAATACAACACAACAACAAAAAAGAGCAAATAGTATGCTTCAACCTACATTCATAATCCAAAATTCTTTCTCTAGATATGGATAGCATTTTCCATCATTAGTCTTTTGGAGGTATTTTAGATCCTTGCATTGCTGAGAAGTCTATAAAAGTTAGTTATGGAACGATGTAGCTGTTACTGTGGACAATACTTTCCTGTTTCCACTCACTTCACTCAGCATCAATTCAAATAAGTCTTTAAAGGTTTTTCTGAAGTCTACCTGTTCATCATGCCTTATAGCATAATAATATTCCATTATATTCTTATACCACAATTTGTTCAGCCATTCCTCAAATGATGGGTATCCCCTGAATTTCTAGTTCTTATCCAATGCAGAAAGAGCCACTATATATGTCTGTGTACACACACACACACACACACACACACACACACACACACACTGTGTGATATTATACACACACACACACACACAAATTACATGTGGCTCCTTTTCCCATTTGTATTATCTTTTTGGGATAGAGACCTAGAAATGGTATTGCTGGGTCCAAGAGTATGTACAATTTTATAGCCCTTTGGAAATAGTTGCAAATTCTTCTCCAGAATGATAGGATCAGTTCATAGCTCCACCAATAACGCATTAGTGTTCCATTCCCTTCCCCCCGACCCATCTTCTCCAACATTGTAAATTTTCCTGTTTTGTCATGTTAGCCAATCTGATAGAGGTGATGTGGTACCTCACAGATGTTTTGATTTTCATTTCCCTAATCAAAAAAGACTTAAATAATTTTTTTCATGTGAATATATATATGTATATAGCTTTAATTTCTTCCTTTGAAAACAACCTTTTTATATCCTTTGACAATTTATCAATTGGGGAACAACTTGTATTCCCCTAAATTTGACTCATTTCTCTACATATTTGAGAAATAAAATTTTTATCCGAGATGCTGGCAGTAAAAATTGTTCCCCAGCTTTCTGTTTCCCTTCTAATCTTGGTCGCATTGGCTTTGTTTATGCAAAAAATATTATTTAATGTAATGAAAATTATTCATTTCATAATGTTCTCTTTATCTTGTTAGTTATAAATTCTTCCCTTCTCCATAAATCTAACAGGTAAACCATTTCTTGCTCTACAGTTTGCTTATCATATCAGCCTTTATATCTAAATTGTGAACCCAATTTGACTTTATGTTGGTATAAGGAGTAAGATCATCTATGCCCAGTTTCTGTGATGTTGTTTTCCAGTTTTACCAGAAGTTCCTGTTAAATAGTGACTTCTTATCCCAGAAGATGTAGTCTTTGGGTTTATGAAATAGTACATTACTATAGTCATTGACTATTGTGTTTTTTGTGCCTAACCTATTTTACTGATCCACCACTCTATTTCTTAGTCAGTAACAAGTAGTTTGGATAATTGCCACTATATAATACAATTAAAGGTCTAGTACAGCTAGATCACCTTCCCTAGCATTTCTTTTCATTAATTCACTTGATATTCCCGACCTTTGGTTCTCATAGATTAATTTTGCTATCATTTTTTCTAGCTCTATGAAATAATTTTTGGTAGGGTGGTTGGTATGGCACTGAATAAGTACTTTAATTTAGATAAAATTTTCATTTTTTAATTATATTAGCTGGGCGTATCCATGAGCAACTGATGTTTTTCCAATAGCTTAGATCTCACTTTATTTGTGTGAGAAATATTTGTAGTTGTGTT
>CM053591.1:39616565-39659756 GCA_028646515.1 Pseudochirops corinnae | reverse complement strand
GTTTGAATTTTCTTGAGAGAGAGAGAGAGAGAGAGAGAGAGAGGGACAGAGAGAGAGAGGGGGGGGGAGAAAGGGGGGGAGAAAGAGAGAGAGAGAGAGAGAGACAGAGAGAGAGACAGAGAGAGAGAGAGACAGAGAGAGTTTCTCTCCCATCATCTGGAAGCTGACTGAGAACTGAGTTGGAATTTTCCTGAGACCAGAATCTGGTGAATGCCACCTAGAAGGCTGAGAGGGCTTGCCTGGAAGGCCAAGATTTCTCTTGGATGCTAGGACCAGCTAAACTGCTGGAGGACTGAAGAAGCATGACTGGGATAAACCTTTGTTGGTTTGTGGCTTGGCTGATCCTTGAGTTCCCAGCAACGGAAGTGGTGAATGGTTTCAGATGTGCTGAACCCTGTGTGTGTGCCAGGGACTGCCCTGAGGACTGGACAAGGACCTGGGAACTGTCTACCTCTGAGGACTGGATGAGGACCTGGGAGCTGTCTACCTCTGAATCTAGGTGACTGTTTGGTGGATTCAGGTAGGAGCTGGGACCATGGAAAGGCATCCAGGGAATCTGAGAGACTACCTTTAGTCAAGATGAAGAAAAGGCCTTCCCTTGGATGAAACTGAGAATTGCTGGAGACAGAGGGGTGCAGAGTTTGTGTGGTTTTCTAATGATTGTACTTAGTGACTGATTGCTAGATAAGTGACTGATTAAATTAATGTATGATTGCCCCGTGAGTGGAAGATTGATTATTGTATTGTGAATTGATTGAGTGATTAATTAAGGAGGGTTTCCCCCTTAGGGAAACTAGATGATTATTCTTTTGTTCTTTGTTCTAAATATTGTGGCCACTGTGGTGAAAACTGTGTGGCCATTCTAATGTTAAGCTGTTGTGAACACTATATTGTGATTTTCTGTGATAAGTTGTAATGTTGTGAATATTATACTATGATATACTGTGAATGTTTGCCTTGATTTGTAATGGAATAAATGTAGTGTTCACTATACTGTGTAATCCAAAACTTAAAAGCTGTTCACAGAAGCCTTCTTTTGGGAATCTGCTAGTGCATGGCGTTACAATAATTGAAAACTACCAGACATTTAAAGAACAATTAATTCTAGTACCATATAAACTATTTGAAAAAAATTGATAATGAAGAAGTCCTACCAAATTATTTTATGATGCAAACTATTGTTCTGAAACCTAAATCAGGGAGAACAAGTTATGGTATATGATTGTGATGGAATACTATTGCTATTAAACATGATGAGCAGGATGATTTCAGAAAAACCTTCAAAGACTTATATGAAATGATAAAAAAATGATATGAGCAGGACCAGGAGAACCAGGAGAACAATGTAGACAGTAAAAGCAATATGGTAAGGATGATCAATTGTGAAAGACTTAGCTACTTTGTTCAATATAATGATCCCAGAAAATTCCAAAGGACTAATTACGAAAATGCTATCCATGTCCACAGAATTGATGAACTCAATTCATTTTGAAGCATACTTTTAAAACTTTCTTTGTCTTTATTGTTGTATTTGTTTTTTTTAATTTTGTAACTGGCTGATATACAAATATATTTTGTATGGCCTCACATGTATAATTGAAATCAAATTGGTTGCTTTCTCAAGGAAATGGTAGGTGAGAGAGGAAGAGAATTTGGAACTAAAAATGAAAAAAATTATTTTTACATGTAATCAGGGTATATTTAATGAAATAAAACTAATTTTAAAAATCTAAATTGCAAATTTTTTTCTTCACTTTATCTGCAGCTCAGGTCACTACTGTGTTAAAAAATTATGAGCATCTTTTGCTATCAAATATAAGCAAGAATTATCCTCAACCACAATTTCCCAAGAAAAGAAGAAATAGGGCTTATGAAAAATATTTTTATGCCTTCTAATTTTCCTTAGGTTTATTGCCTGCTTTCTTACCTTACACATGAGACAATATTTTGGTGTATTTTTTTTAACTGTCAGAATAAGCACATGTTAAATTGCATGACTGGTACCAAATCCCTGCTGATCTTCATAGCAATTGTTCATGCACCTGGTGTCTTGCATACAGTGATGAAAATTTACCCCTTGTTGTTAAAAAAGATTTGATCACTTGATTGCCTTTACAAAGGATTCAAACTGTTAGACCACCATTACTTTGAAGATGTTATTAGTGCCTAGCAGGAGAAAAACAAAGTCATTTATTAAACACAATTTCTCACTGAGAGCTACAGTAACTCTTATTAATGAATCAAGCTGCTTACTTTGTGCCCCAAATGATTAATACCTACGATATTTTTGTGTTTTTCATACAAAAATGTTATTAATAATAACAAAAGAATTTCTGCTTTCTTTAAAAGACTGAATATAGTGTACCACTGACTACAGAAGACACTTCAAAAGTACATACCCATTGATGGTGGGTTATTTGTGTCTTCTTTAGAGGAAATGTGCTGTAGTAGAAAGAACGGTGAACTTAAAGTCACAGGGACTATAGATTGAAATCTATAAGAGGACCTAAAGATCATTTAGCCCAACCTCTTCATTTTAGAGATCCATTGAGTCATAGAGAAGTTGATTAATTTGTTCAAGTTAACATATAGAGCTAGTAGCAGAGCCATGATTTCACAGGATCAAAGAATCATAGATTTAGAGCTGGAAGAGACTTTAGAGTAAAAGTCCTTCCTTGCCCGGAGGGGGAAATTTAAAACCCAGAGTGGGAAGTGACTTGCCCAAGGTACCACACAGTGATAAATGAAATTGTTTCCAGGTACCCTAACTGCAAAGTCAGTGCTCTTTCCACTGTACCAGTGTTCATCTGTCATCCTTATAACAAATCTCAAGCTCTCTTTCTGTCTATCTGTCTGTCTCTGTCTCTCTTGCCCTGTCTCTGTCTATTTGTCTGTATTTCTCTGCCTCTTTGTCTCTGTGTCTATGTCTGTCTATCTGTCTGTTTCTCAGTGTGTGTGTGTGTGTGTGTGTGTGTGTGTGTGTGTGTGTGTGAGACATGGATACAAAATCTAAAGACCTATAATCAAGAAATTCAAATGAAGCTAAAGAAAAAACAATAGTCACAAAGATAAAGAATGGAAAAACAAGACAAAATATTTCAAAACAGGACTGAAAGCTTTGTGTTCTCTTAAAAGTCTCAGTATTACTAATTTTCAGTTTCCAAAACAAGTTATTATTCAAATATAGGCAAACTAAAATCACCACTACTTGTTCATTTTCAAAGGATATTTGATTGAGTTGGGACCTAAAAGTGCCTCGTGCATAGAAATTCTTAATGACTTGACTCCTATGTGCATTCTTCTGAACTTTCTATTCCCTTCTGTGTATTTTTCAAGATGCTTCAATAGCCCTACTTTTTTCCTTTTTCTTTGACATCATTACCAGATTCCTTCCACCTAACTTACAAATTCTCCCCACCTCCAATAAAAAGAGAAAAACACAATTTTTGTAACAAATAAACATCATCAAGCAAATCAAATCTCTATGTTGTATGTTTATTATATCCAAAAATGTGTGACTCATTGTGCACCTTGAGCCCATCACTCCTATTTCAGGGCATGGGTGTCATAACTCATCACTAATCCTCTGTTATTTTTATTTTTTACACAGCAGTGATCAGAGTTCTTAAGTTTAAGAAAAGTATTATTGAAATAACAGAGAAATGATCATCATCAGAAATGACTACTGTATAGACACAAGGTGAATGATGGGAAGATTATAAGGAGACATAGTAGAAACAACTTGACATGCAAACATTCAAATATTTAGCTTTATATTTATTTTCTTAATTTATATATTCATATGTTACTACCCAATAGCATACCACATTCATTATATTCTCCTGGAATTTATTTTAAAAGGTATATTTTGTCCCTATCATTGTTTTATTCAATAATATATTGAATAGTTGCCCCTTTCTCTTTTTCATTTAATATTGCGCATTATTGAACAAAATAAAAATGTAAATAATATTCAGACTTATGTGACCATTTATTATTTGATTTGTTACATAAAACAGAGGTTATTCTAACTATGAAAAGAATGTTTTGCTAACTATGTAGTCAACTTCATTGATAAAATTCATGAAGTTTTTATACATTATCAAGAATGAAAATATCCTTTCCTATTTCATCAAATGATCACATGCTAACACATTCACTTAACTATGGAATTGCCTTTTTTATTCTCTTTGATGAACATGTAGGTCACTAGTCATGGCAGTTCATGGTACTGTAACCTAGGTGAAAGGAAGCAATCTTTAAGTATAAATACAATTTGCAACCCTTTTTAAAAAATAATCATGAATCTAGATTACATATTTAAACCACCATTCCCAAAAGATAGATTGCTAGGTTTAACAGGAATCTTAAGCTGTGTGGAGCAAACTCATAGTACTAAATGTTATATCCATAGACTATATTTGCTTATCAATACCTCAGGACAAATAACTTTAAACTTAAATTTCTTTCATTTTAATTGCCAAATATTCATTTTTTTCCCCTTCTCTCCCTTCCCACACACACTGGAAAAACTAAAGAAAAACAAAAGTCTCATAACAAATTAAACAAAACACATTCCCATCTTTGCCATGCTAAAAAAAAGTATGGTTCATTGAACATATTAGTCTATCACTTCTTAAAGATAGATGGCATTTTGAATATGATTAAATAAAGTCTATGCAACCAAACAAATCAAGTGTGTGATAGATTTGTTGGACTTGAGGAATTGTTTTTAACCCAGGAGTTCATATCTTGATATGACAATTCTCGATAATTTCCCTTCTCACTAATATAATATATATCTCAGCCCAAATAAATGTAATTTGCCTTATATTGAAATTATAAACTCAAAGAAATGATAGAGATGAGATTTTAAATAAAAAATCAAATAGTTGATGGGAAATCTCTAAGTAAAATGAAACTAATATAGACGAAGTTATTTAAATAATTTATACCAAATACAGATTTTGAGGTATCTGAAAAATCTTTCAGTTCAATCTTTTTTCTTTAGTATCTCTAAAATGGAGAATGTGGAATAGCCCATGAATACCTAATAGAATTAAATAATAACAGCCAAAACATATGTCCTAACATACTTTTTGTTTATAAAGCACTTTTCTCCCAACAACTCTGTTAGCTACAGAATATAAGCATTTTTATCACTGTTTTATATGTAAGGAAATCTGAAGCTCTGAGAAGTTACATGCCTAGACTAAGGTTAAGTGTCTGGCATATAGTAGGTACTTAATACATATTTAATAACTATTGACTACTGAATATTTATTGACCAAGGGGTGTGTGGTGTGTTTAGGGAAGACTCTGATGTGAGGACTGCCAAGCCCTCTTTAGCGTTGCATTCCATCTTTGGTGTTCACCTGTTCCACCAACTCTCATCTGTGGCTCCAAGAAGCTGTAGCATGCACAGCAGCCACACCACAATAAACTGTTTTGGCACAGGGGCTAAACCAGGTTGAGGGTAACTGAGGGTTCTCAAACCCATTGATGAGTTGGGGGATGTCTATCCCAACCTTGTGAAGAATTCCCCTGGGAAAATGCCAAGGTTCATCCAATTTAAATCATTTAACTCAATGAAAATTTCAGCCAAATGTGATTTTCTTGGATCATATTGAATCTCAATCTCTCCATTATGCAGTAACTCATAAGTGTTTTGGGTGTATGAGGTGTTCAGGAAGGATCAACACCTCTGGTATGAGGGCTTTTCAAGCCCTTTTCAGAGCTAGTTATCCATCTTTAGTATTCACCTTCACCCAACTCTAACTTGTGTCTCCAAGAAGCTACAGCATAGCACAGCAGCAACACCCTGGTAAAACTATCTTGGCAGACAGGTTAAACTAGGTTAAGGGTAACCCACAGTCATAAAACCAGTGGGTGAATTAGAAGATTGTCTACTCCAAACATATGAAGACTTCTCCTAGTGGAATGGGTGGGTGACAATAACTTGTTCCAATGGCCATGAAAGCAGCTGAAATTATGGAGAGTTTAGAGTTAGGTTAGACATAGAAGGTGCCAAGGTTATCCACCACATCTTGAGCCATTCCCAGTAATCTTGATTCTGTCATGGCACTGGACTCTGATAACTCTGGAAGAGAGTGAGGCTGAAGACTTTTTTTCCAACTCTGTCTCATTTAAATCCAATTTATGCAAGAATTAAAAGACATAGCCCACATAATTTTACCATTTTTATCTATCGCAAAGTTCTTTGGTGACAGGCAAATGAAGAAACAGCAGGTGTGGATACATTTGGAGCTGTAGTCACATCTCTGCACAAAGGTAGCTCAGGCCATAGGGCTGTCTTCTCACTGGAGGCAGCAGTGGAATTTGGCAATCCCCCAGGTGTCTGAGCAGCCTTTTAATGATCACATTGCTTACCTTCTGGTGTGAGGAAGGGGCTAGAAAAGGTACTCTAAAATTACCTGCTTAACAGGCCTGACCTGATTACTGTGGGAGACAAGGATCCCACCCTGCAGCCAAACATTAAAAAAATGTACAAAAATGTCTGCAAAGATTATTCCAGTGGTGCATGGAATGTGTACACGCTTATAGAAAACACAAAATCCAGTAGACCTGAAAGAACAGCTCTTATAAAAGAACTCAACAGGTATCACATACAAATAGCACCCCTGAGTGAAGTAACACTGGCAAATGAAGGCCAGCTTATTGAAGTTGGAGCCAGATACACATTTTTCTGGATTGTCTGCAGGGAAGGGGTGTGCCATGAAGCTGGTGTAGGTTTTGCATCCAAAACTAATCTAGTCACCAACTTTGGATGCCTGATGAAAGGAGTGAAAAACAGGCTTATAACAATCTGATTGTCACTTGCAGGAAAACGCCACACCACCATCATCAGTACCTATGCTCCCACCATGACAAACTCTGATGAGGTCAAAGAAAAATTTTACAAAGGCCTGGATACCCTTACCATAAATATGCCAAGAGAGGACAAGCTTATAATTCTGGCTGCCTTTAATGCTAGAGTAGGCTCAGACTACCAAACTTGGAAGGGAGTCCTAGGGAGGACTGGAAACAAACAATAATGATCACTTACTTCTGAAGACTTGTGTGTCTCATGACCTTCTCATCACCAAACTGTTTTCCATTTACAAAAATGCAATGAAACTTCATGAATGCATTCTTGTACCAAACACTGGCATTTAATAGACAATGTGATTGTAAGGAGAAAAGACAGAAAGAATGTGAGGGTGGACTGATTACAGACTTATCCTGTCCAAGCTAAATATTCACATTGAACAAAATTGACATCCCCAAGGCAAAATGACATCCCCAAGACAAATTAATGTCAATAAATTAGAGCTGTTATCTGAGCAGGAACCGTTTGTTGCTAACTTGGAGGGAAAGTTAAACCAATATATGGTTGGCAATAGTGGAGCAGAAAAGGAAAGGGCAGTTTTCAGAGATTTGGTGTAAAGTACTGGATTTGCTCCTCTGGGTCAGAACACTCACAAACATCAATACTGGTTTGATGAAAATGATGGAGAAATTCCAAAGTTGTTAAAACAAGGACTCAACAGGATAGTTCATCCATCTCTAAGAAGGGAGCATTTAATTTCATAGAAATTAAAGTACAAGCAAATCTTAGATACAGAACTCTTCGCTCAGCAAAAAGGCAGATGAAATTCAATTTTATGCTGATAGTAACAATCCAAGACACTTTCATGATGCCCTGAAGGCTATTTATGGTCCAAAGACACATGGTTCATCTCAACTACTAAGTGCTGATGGAGCCAAATTGATTAGTGATAAGGACATGATCCTTGGTGTTCTCAAAAGACCATCATCCATCAATACTGAAGTCATTGACTGTTTACCACAGGTTGAAGTAAATCCCTCTCTAGTTGAAGTTCCAACTGAAGATGAAGCTTTGAATGCTATTAGGCTCCTTTAGTGTGGCAAAGCACATGGTGTTGTTTCTTTTCCAGCTGAGATTTACTTGGTAGGGGTTCGATTGCTTATACAAAAGCTGACTGAAATTTTTGGGTTATATGACAAGAGGAAGTTATTCCCCAGGAGTTCAAGGATGCCTCCATCATCCAACTCTATGAAGGCAAAGGGAATAGATAGTCCTGTGACAATCACAGGAGGTCTCTCTTAGTCGTTGCTGGTAAAATTCTTTCCAGAGTCCTCCTTAATAGGCTGATCCTTCACCTGGAAGATGATCATCTACCTGAGAGGCACTGTGGCTTCAGAAAAGACCAAGGACTGATAGAGATGATGTTTGCTGCCTGACAGCTCCAAGAGCAGAACAGGTCTGTGCACAACATTTGTAAATCTGACCAAGGGCTTAGATACTGTCAGTCATGAGAGCTTATGGAAAATTATATAAAAATGTATTTTATTGTACATCAATTTCATGATGGCATACTTGCCTGGGTTCTGGATAACAGACAATGCTCTCATGCTTTCTCAGTTACCACTGGAGTGAAACAAAGCTATGTGCTTACTCCTATGCTTTTTTTAACATAATGATTTTAGCCATGTTGTCAAAGGCCTTCAGTGAGGATGAATATGGCATCAAGGTCAGCCACTGCACTGATAATAAATTTTTCAACTGGAAAAGGCCAAAACCAAAGGGTAGGCAGTTCTGGTGCATGGTTTTCTATTTGTATATGATTGTGCACTAAATGCAGCCTCTGAAGCTTAGATTCAATGAAGTATTCATCAATTCTCTGCTGCTTTTGCTAATTTTAGCCTAACAATAAACACCAAGAAAACACAGATGCTACACCAGGCAACATCACCATCCATCTGTGGAACCATCTATCACAATAGAGAACTTTTGAATACTGTGGATGAGTTCACTTACCTTCGTGGTATACTTTCAAGGAATGTACATATTGATAAATGTGGTTGCCACCAGCATTGCCAGAACTAACTCAGTGTTTGGGAGGCTCTGAAGGAAAGTGGGGGAGAGAAGAGGTATGATTGACTACCTAACTGAAGGTATACAGAACTATTGTGCTAATTTCATTGTTGTATGCCTGTGAAAGCTGGACAGAATAGCAGTGCTATGCCAGGAAACTGAGTCATTCCATTTTAATTGTCTTCAGAAGATTCTGAAGATCACCTGGAAGGATAAGATAGCAGATACTGAAATCCTTTCTTAAAGTAAACTGCCAAACATTCAAATTCTACTTCAGAGAGCACAACTATGATGGGCTGGCCATGTTGTTCAAATGCAAAATGTATGCTTGCCAAAAAGACTGTTTTTGTGGAGAACTTATACAGGGTAAGCATTCACATGGTGGCCAGAAGTGATACAAGGGTCAGGTGGCAGAGTCAAGATGGCAGAGTAAAAGCAGGAAAACTCTGTAGCTCCCCCCATAACCACCTCAAATACCTATAAAATATGACTCTCTATATATGTATACATACACAGACAGGAGGGTATACAACTGTATGAATACTTATGTGATTATGTGTATATATATATATATGTGTACAGGTATACATAGACAGAGGACAAAGAATCAATTGAACAGGAAGGGATGATATTTTAAAAGTTGAAATTCAGAGGTGGGAGAGAAATATAATGAGAGGAGACAGGGAGAGACAGAATGGGGTGAATCATCTCATATAGAAGTGGCAAGGGATAACTGTTACAATGGAGGGGAAGAACAGGAAGGCAAAAGGGAATGGGTCAACCTTACTCATACTGAATTTGGCTTAGGGATGGAGTGACATACACTCTAAATTGTGAATCTTGCCCGACAGGAGAGTAGGGGGGGAAGGGGATGAGAGGGAGGATGATGGAGCAGAGGGCAGATTGGGCGGGAAGGTTGTTAGATGCATACACTGTTGTAAAGGGACAGGGACAAAATAGAGAACAGAACAAGTTGGGGGGGTTGGATAGATGGAAGGAAATATAGTCAGTCTTTCACAATATGTCCATTGTGGAGATATTTTGCATAACTACATATACATGGCCTGAATTGAATTGCTTGTCTTTCCAGTAGGGGTGGGTGACAAGGGAGGAAGGGAAAGAATCTAGAATTTAAAGTTTCAAAATCAAATGTTAAAAAAATTTATATATGTGTGTGTGTGTGTATTATTATTATTATCATTATTTCTATGCAACTGGGAAATAAGATATACAGGTACTGGGGTAGGTAGATCTATCTTGCCCTACCGGAAAGTTGGAGGAGTGATGAGGGAGGATATAGGAGAGAGCAGATTGGGGGGAGTTATACAGTGGGATCGCTGTTTTGGGGTGGTGCGTAGGGGAAAGAAAATTTGTATCTCAAAATCTTGAGGAAATGAATGACATAAACTAAAAATAAACAAAAGTTAATATAAAAAAAGAAGTGATACAAGGATACTCTCAACGTCTTTCTTAAGAACTTTGGAATTGATTGTTTGACATGGGAGATAGTGGCACAGGGCCACTCAGCATTTCATGCCATCGTCAGAGAAGATGCTGTTCTCTATGAACAAAGAAGAATTGACGTAATTCAAAAGAAACATGAGATGTACAAACTTAGAGAATCCACCCCAAATGTTCACATGGACTACTTGTGCCTGGCCTGTTCTGTACATTCTGAACTTGTATTGGTCTGATCAGCCACAGGGGGACACACTGTAACTTGATTGTAGCATAGTGATGTCATTTTGGTCCTCTTCAAGAATGAAGGACAACAACCAACCAACCAACCAACCATTTATTAATAATGTACAGATGATGGTGGCCCTGGATTTGAACATAGGTCTTTTGATCCTGAGGTCAGTACTCTTCCATTTTATTGGTAAATGTCTTTCATGCTCTAACAATATGATTCTTTTTTTTTTAAACAACTTTATTTTAATGACCTTGTCTTGAAATATTGACTGGACTTTCCTTTGCTGTAATTTTTTATGATGTAGAAAATTATAGATTTTTCTTACCAGAAAGACTTTTGGTCATTTTCCCTAAATATTACTCATATTATTTCAGCTGCATTCCAAGTTTTTTTTGACAAATTCACCAGTCCCTAAATTGTTGAGTAAGATAAAATTCTGCTAACTCTTCAAAATACTTTAAATATTTTTCTTAATCCATTGATTTTCAGTCAAGATACATTCCAGCTAATTGATAGATTAAGAAGTATATGAATGAATACAATCTATATGCTAGTGTCTATCAGGATCTGCTTTTAATTCTATGATTTGATTCAACAACATTTATTAAATTTACTATGTATGAAGAATTAGGCTAGTAAATGAGAACAAAAGGAAAAAAAATTAAACTATTGGAGGCAGAGCCAAGATGGCAGAACAGAAGCAGGAATATTTCTAAGCTCATCTATGAATTCCATCACCAAACTTTAAAAAGTGAATTTGAATGGATTTTAGAGTGACAGAATCCATTGGGAGATAAAGTGTGGCAGATTCTCAGTGCAGGAAAGTGTAAACATGGGTCTGGGAAGGGGAAGCAGAGCACACAGGGGCTGCACTCACATGGATCTCAGAGCAGACTACAGCAGAGTGAGAAGGAGTCCCAGCCAGCAGACTCACCCACCCCAAGGGCAATTCACTGCCATCTCACCAAAAGACAGAGGATCTGTCAGAGCTGGTTAAAAGAAAGCGCAGGGCCTGCAGCAATGACAGCAGCTTCTCCTGGGGTTATCAGTCCATAGCCTGAAAGTTTAAAAACCACCTACCTGAATTTCCAGAAGCCAAGATGGCAAAGTAAACCCAGATATAAATTTCCTACCTACAGGAAAATCCTGAAATAGTGGAAATAGCCTCAGGCTTAGGCGTCACTTAGAAAGGGTGTCATTGAGTCAGTAAGGAGTCTGAAATGAAGGGCGGGAGGGATCCCAAGAAGCTCCACCTCAGCTGACCAGTAGGAGCTCCCAAAGCTCAGGTAGGTGGAGCCAGCAAGCTCTAACAACGCAAGGCCAGGTGGACCTTAGAACCTGTAGGGGAATTTGCAGACAGCAGCTCTGCTGGCTGCCAGCTGCTGAGCCTGCCTAAGCTGTAGCCCAGGGGCATAGAGGCAGAAATCTGAAAGAGCCAGACGAACCCTTCCTAACTCAGGGGAAACACTGAGAGTTGTAGCCTTGGCCTAAGTCTAGACACCCAGAGGCTACAGCACACAAAGTCAACAACCAGGCCCTTAGCTCCCAGCCTGAGAAATCAGGAAATAGGAAATCATAATGGGAAAGAAGGAAGCTGAGAAGGGAAAAGCAAGAAAATCAATCCAATCTCATTATAGCAGCAAGAACAACCAAATGCAGAGGACAACATGGACTCAATACTCACACCTGAGAACACAGAAGGAAATACGAATTGGTCTCAAGCCCACAAAGCATTCTTGGAGGAGCTCAAGAAAGATTTTAAAAGCCAAATAAGAGAGGTAGAGGATAAATTTAAATCTACAGTGACCAAATTGAAAAAAAATCTCACTGAAGAAAACAAATCCCTAAAAAATAAAATTTGTGAACTGGGAAAGGAGGCTCAAAATCTAACCAGAGAAAATATCTCCTTAAAATAGGAGCCAAAAACTAACCAAGGAAAATAATTCAGTAAAAATTAAATCACTCAAAAGGAAGCTAAGGACTCTATGATGCATCAAGAGTCAGTCAAGTAAAACATGAAGACTGAAAAATTAGAAGAAAGTGTAAAATATCTCACTGGCAAAACAACTGATCTGGAGAACAGATCCAGGAGACATAACCTAAGAATTATTGGTCTTCCTAGAAAGCCATAATGAAAAAAGCAGCCTGGACAACATCCTCTAAGAGACTGTTAAAGAAAACTGTGCTAAAGTCCTAGAATCAGAGGGTGACTAGTTATTGAAAGAATTCACAGGATTCTTCCTGAAAGAGATCCCAAATGGAAAACTCCAAGGAAATATAGTAGCCAGATTCCAGAATTACAAGGTCATGGGGAAAATACTGCAAGCAGAAAAAAAATAAAAACCAACTACAGTCAGGATTACACAGACCTAGATTAAAAGATCAGGGGGATTAGAATTTGATATTTCATAAGGTAAAAGAGCTAGGACTACAACCAAGGATCAACTACCCAGTGAAACTGAGCATAATCTTTCAGGCAAGGAGATGGTCATTTAATGAAATAAGGGATTTCCAGACTTTCCAGATGAAAAAGCCAGAGCTCAATGGAAAATTTGATCTCCAATTACAAGATCCTAGAAAGACATAAAAAGGTAAATGAGGAAAACACACACACACACACACATACATGCACACACATGCACATAACTTGAGATTTAATAAGAGCAAACTGTTTACATCTCTATATGAGAAGCTGATCCTTCTCAATATTGAAATTTATATGATTATTGCAGCCTTTAAAAGGGACATGCATAGATAGAGCATGTGGGTACAAATGAACTAATGTGATGATTAAAAAAAACTTTTTAAGGGGTTCAAAGGGATTGTAATGGAAGAAAAGGAAATGATGAGGCAGAAAAAGCTAAATTATGCCACATTCAGAAGTATAAATACATACTTTAGTAGAGGGTAAGGAGGGAGGGAGATGAACTTTATTGAACTTTATTCTCATTGGTTCTGGTTCAAAGAGGGATCAACATAATCAGTTAAGTTAAAGATTCTAATGTAAAAAGACACAAAAACTCATTATATTAGAGGGAAAAGAGGGAGGGAGAGGAACATTGTATGAAATTTACTCTCATTGGTTTGGGATCAAAGAGGGAATAATGTACTCTGTTAAGTATAAAAATTCATTGTCCCCTATAGCCAATGGAAAGAGTAAGGGGGGCATCTATTTAAAGCCATTAGCAAGTAGTATATGTAATAGGGATAAGCTAGAGGCATTTCCAAAAAGATCAGGGATGAAACAAGGATGTCACTATCACCCATCCTATTTAATCTGGTGCTAGAAATGTTAGCAGTAACAATTAGAGAAGAAACCAAAATCAAAGGAATCAAATTAGGCAAAGAAGAGACCAAGCCATCACTCTTTGCAGATGATGTGATGATATATTTAAGGAATCCTAGAGAATCAAGTAAAGCACTACTTGAGACAATAAATACATTTGGCAAAATAGCAGGATACAAAATAAACCCACATAAATCCTCAGCATTCCTATATATTTCTAACGAAATCCAACAGCAAGAGATACAAAGAGAAATTTGATTTAAAGTCACTGTAGACATTATAAAATATTTGGGTATCTACCTGCCAAAACAAATCCTGGATCTATTATGAACTCAACTATAAAACACTTTTCACACAAATAAAGTCAGATCTAACTAACTGGAAAGACATCAATTGCTTGTGGCTGGGTGGAGCTAATATAATAAAATTGACAATTTTACCTAAATTATGTATTTAGTGCCATACCAATCTATCTACCAAAAAATTACTTTATAGAGCTAGAAAAAATAGTAACAAAATTCATTTGGAAAAACAAAAGACTCAGAATATCAAGGGAATTAATGAAAAGAAATGCGAGGCAAGGTGGCCTAGCCATACCAGATTTTAATCTGTATTATAATGTAGCAGTCATCAAAACTACATGGACTGGCTGGGGAATAGAGTAGTGGATCAATGGAAGAGATTGGGTACATGAGACACCACAGTCAATGACTAAAGTAATCTACTGTTTGATAAACCCAAAGACCCCAGATTTTGGGATAAGAACTCACTATTTCACAAAAACTGCTGGGAAAACTGGAATATACTGTGGCAGAAACTGGGCATAGACCATTATCTAACACTGTACACCAAAATCAAATCTAAATGGGTGAATGATCTAGGTATAAAGGCTGATACTGTAAGCAATCTAGGAAAGCAAGGAATAATGTACCTATCAGATTTATGGAGAAGGGAAGACTTTATGACCAAACAAGAGAGCATTATAAAATGCAAAATGAATAATTTTGATTGCATTAAATTGAAAAGTTTCTGTACTAACAAAGCCAATGTAACCAAGGTTAAGAGGGAAGTGGAAAATTGGGAAAGAATTTTTATAACCAGTGTCTCCAATAAAGGCCTCATTTCTAAAATATACAGATAATTGAGTCAAATCCATAAGAAAAGTCATTACCCAATTGATAAATGGTCCAAGGGTAAAAACAGGCAGTTTTCAGTGGAAGAAATTAAAGATATCTATAAGCATATGAAAAAAAATGCTCTATTGATTAGAGAAATGCAAATCAAAACAACTCTGAGGTACCACACCTTGCTGGTCAGATTGACTAAGATTACAAAACACAAAAATGACAAATGCTGGAGAGGACGTGGAAAAATTGGAACACTAGTGCATTGTTGGTGGAGCTGTGAACTGATTCAGTCATTCTGGAGAGCAATCTAGAACTATACCCAAAGGGTTATAAATATTTTCATACCCCTTTGACCCAGTAATACCACTTCTAGGGTTGTATCCCAAAGAGATCATAGAAGTGGGAGGAAGACCCATATGTACAAAAATATTTATAACAGCTTTTTTTGTGGTGGCAAAGAATTGGAAATTAAGGGGATGCCTATCAATTGGGGAATGGCTAAACAAGTTGTGGTATATGAATATAATGGAATACTATTGTACTATAAGAAATAAGAATCAGACAGACTTCATATTTTCCTGGAGAGACTTATACAAAACTGATGCTGAGTGAGAAGAGTGGAACCAGGAGAAATCTATACACAATTACTGCTACAATGTATGTGTGACGAGCAACTTTAATAGACTGGACTCTTCTCAGCAATGCAGGGTTATAAGACAACTCCAAAAGACTCATGATGGAGAGAGATGTCTACATTCAGAGAAAGAACTAAGAAGAATTAGAAAGAACAGAGTTTGAATGCAGATTGAAGCAAACTACATCTTCTCTTTCTTTTTCTTGTTTGGTTTTGTTTCCTCTTTCCCATTGTTTCATTTCTTCTGCTACAATCCTTTTTTATAACCTGACTAATGTCTAATGTGAAAGTATTTGCAGATCCTATACTTGATTGCATGCCATCATGGAGGGGTGGAGAGGGAGGGGGAGAAAATTTGAAACTCTATGATTGTGGAACTGAATCTTGTAAACTAAAAGTAGACAAACAAATTAATAAAGACAATTTTTAAAAAATGAAACTGTTCCTGTCCCCAAGGAGTTTGTATCTGATATGTATTCAAAATGAAGAGGTGAGGCAAAGAGGAGGCAATTTGATGAGGAAAACAACAGTAACAACTTAAAAATAGGTATCAGAGAAGGTTTAATGGTGGAGGTAAAACCTAAGGTCATAAGAATTCTGAGAGAAGAATAAAGAAGCATTGAATATACAAGGCCATAAAGATGGAAGGTCATAGGATCATTTTTACAGATGAGGAAAGTGAGGTACAAAGTGGTAGATTTATATGCCTACCATCATGTAGCTAGTAACTTTTTGAAGTGGATTTTGAACCCAGGTTTGCCTGACTTCAATCCAGTGTTCTATCCATTATATTATGCGGCCTTTCAAATACAAACTTTGGAGAAAAATTTGTAATATACTTCCTAGGACCTAAAGTTCATGAGGGGGTGGAGGTAATATGGAATATCTTCAAAGATCATGGGAGACAGGTCATAAAGAATTTTAAATTCCAGGCTGAAGAAACAATATTGTATTCGAGAAGCAATTAGGAGTAATTGAAGATTTTTGCATAGGAAAGTGGCATAGTCCTCTCTACCCTCACAACCTAACTAAAGTACTTTGAGTTATGTATTTCTATATGAAAGTAGTAAGCATTACAGACAAAGGATTATTTCTAATTATTAAAGTATATGACAACTCATTTATTGAGATGAGTGTTATCTTAGTTGTCAAGATTTCATTGTCTCATATACTAAGCCAGTAGTGCTGATCCTACTTGGAGCAGGTAGAGGTATTGATCTGGGAAATACACCTGCTTACTTCACTTTACAGATTATTTAAGGCAAGTTGGAGTCCATGTAGCAAGCATATTATTTTAGACTCACCCTGACATCCCATTGACTCTGGATTTTCTATACTTAATCTTTTAATCTTTTGACCTCTTCTTCTGGTATTACTAGGAGTGCGGCATAAAGGATAGAATGCTATATTTAGAGTCAGAAAGACCTGGATTCAAGTCTTATCCCTATTACTTGCTAACTATGTGACCATCATTAAGTCACTTAATCATTATAAGCTTCATTTCGCTCATCATAAAAATTTATAGAATTATTTGTAGTTAATTCTTATTGGTATGAGGTTCAAGTAAAATAATATACGTAAAGCAATTTGCAAAGCTCAAATTTCTATATCAGGGGGCAGTCATTATTACTGTCCAGTCTTAAATTATTACTACATTATTTTTACTTTTGTCTAACCCTAGTCACCTTCATTATATCTTCCTTCTTCATATCTATTCCAGAAATACCAAGAAATGTTGATAGAAATCAGTTCACTAATACTTCCAGAAGTCAAGATGGTAAAGTAAGCAGTAAATCACTACAGTTCTCTCATATTCACCTCCAAATAACCAAACTATCACAAAATAGCACCCCCAAACAGATCCTGGAATAGCTAAACCAGAAGAAAGCTGTGGTAGAGCAGTCTTTTAGCCCAAGAGACTTGGAAGACTGGCAAAATGTCCATATCACTCAGGTAAAAAGGAAGTGTAGTCCAGGACAGGAAGTATCCCAGCAAGTCAGCAGGAAGCCCCACCTCAGAAAATCAGTGGGATATCATGAACCCTAGTGCAGTGGAGCAGGCAAATGCCAGCAGTAGGGCCCATATATATCTTAGCATAGGCAGGAGAACTAACAGACTCTAGCTTTGAGAATCAATACATGCTTTGGTGCAATTGGAGCAAGGCAGGAATCCATCATGCAATTGTTGGACCTCTGAGTGCTTTAGTGTTGCCCTGGGCAGGCGTCCTATGGAGGCCGCACCTCCACATGCTTCAGCTCAAATCCAGGTAGACAGGCGTCCTACAGAGACAGGACTTCCATGTGCTTTAGTGTTGTCCTGGGGAAATATAGACAAATTCCACTGGGCCTCAGCATACACCAGATACCACCATGAGGATTCCAGCTCAGTACCAGGTAAGCTGACAAATGTATTTAGCATCCAGCAGCAATAGCCAACCTGTACCCCATCCATGCAGCACCTGAGACTAAGGTTCTCTATGAGCTGCAGGGCAATATCAGTACAGCATCAGTACAGCATCAGGTAAACACCTAGGATCTGCAGCCACTAGCACAAGAAGCCAGAGACAGTGCCCTTTTCATCTTGGGTGCAGAGCTCAAATTTAAAAGAAAGGCGAAAAAAGGTCAAAGGGAAGGAGGATGAGCAGAAAAAATAACAATGACAAAAATAATCTCATCATAGAAAGTTGTTATGGTGACAGGGAAGACCAAGACACAAATTCAGAAGAGGTCAACAATGTCAAAACACCTATGGGCAAAACCCCAAAGAAAAATGAGAAGTGGTCTCAAGCCAAGAAAGAACTCATGGAGGAGCTCAAAAAGGAGCTGAAAAATCATATAAGAGAGGTAGAAGATAAATGGGGAAAAAATGAGAGTGATGGAAGGGAATTATGAAAAAAAAGATTCAATGGCTTGGAAAACTGCTTAAAAAGCAGATGGAAAAGGAGATACAAAAATCCATTGAAGAAAGCAACTCCTTAAAGAGTACAATTGGACAAATGGAAAAGAAAGTATAAAACTAATTGAGGAAAATAATACCTTAAAAGTTAGAAATGGGCAAGTGGAAGCTAGTGACTCTGTGAGACATAATGAATCACTCAAACAAATTCAAAAGAATGAAAAAAATGAAAGAAAATGTAAAATATCTCCTGGGAAAGGCAGTTAACCTAGAAAATAGATCCAGGAGAGGGCATATCAGATCATTGGAATACTTGAAAGCCATAGTGAAAAAGAAAACCTGGATAGCAAGAAGTTATCAAGGAAAATTGCCCTGACATCCTGGAACTAGAGGGCAAAAAAAGCACTGGAAGAATCCCTTTATCACTTCAGGAAAGTGATCCCAAAAGAGAAACTCTAAGGAACATTATATCCAAATTTCAGAACTATCAGGTCAAGGGGAAATACTATAAATAGTCAGAATAAAACAATTCAAATATCAGGGTGTCACAAGACTTGGCAGTTGCATCATTAAATAATTTGAAGTCATGGAATATAATATTCCAGAGGGCAAAGGAGCTAGGACTATACCAAGAATCACTTACCTGACAAAATTAAATATATCAAAGGAAAAAAATAATCATTCCACAAAATAGAAAGATTTGAAGCCTTCTTACAAAGATCAGAACTAAACCAAAAAATTAAACCAAAACCTCTATTATCAATGCCCAGAAGAAGCATAAACAGGTAAAAAAGGAAAAAAAGATAAAGGATTAAACAGAACTATACTGCTTATGTCTCTACATGGCAAGATGATACTTATTACTCTTAAAAGTTGTATCACTACCAGTACAGATAGAAGGAAGAAACATAGACACAGGGTGTGGGTGTAAGGTGTATGTGAGGGAAAGACATAAAAAATAAGGCATGAGAAAGAGCAGTAAAATGGGTGCAGAAGAAAGGGAGAGGTAGAATGGGATAGATTATCTCACATAAAGAGGTGAGAAAGACTTATTATAATCGGGGGGAAGATGGGGCAGAGGCAATAGGCATTGCTTGAATTGCTTACTTTCATCAGTGTTGGCCCAAAGTGGTAATAATATATACCATCTGATGAATATAGAAATCTGTCTTACCCACCAGAGAAGTAGGAAGACAGGAAATTAAATAAAGAGAGCGGGTGGGGACTGACAGAAGGGATGGCAGATCAGAGGAGATGGTAGACAGAAGAAAAACATTGATGACATGGGAAAGGATGAAATGAGAGAGAGAGAGACAGAGACAGAGACAGAGACAGAGACAGAGAGCGAGACAGAAAGAAAGAGAGAGAGAGAGAGAGAGAGAGAGAGAGAGAGAGAGAGAGAGAGAGAGAAAGAGAGAACAAAGAGAAGGAAGAAGAGGATGGAGGGAAATACACAGGTAATAATTATAAAGGTGAATGTGAATGGGATGAGCTCTCCCATAAAATGGATGTGGATAACAGAGTGGATGAAAAACAAGTATCCTGTAATACATTTACAAGAAACACACTTGAAGCAGAGAGAAACAGAGACAGTAAAGGAAAACCTGGAAAGACTTGTATAAACTGATGCAATGGGAAATGAGCAGAACAAGGAAAACATTGTACACTGTATCAGCAATATCATGTGATGATGAATTATGAATGACTCTCAGCAGCACAATGATCCAAGGCAAATACAAAGAACTCACAAAGGAAAATGCTATCCACATCCAGATAAAGAACTGATTGACTCTGAATGCAGATTGAAGCATATTTTTACTTACTTTATTCTTTCTCATGTTTTTTTAAACTTTTGATCTGTTTCTTCTTGCACAACTGTAATGAATCAGAAATATGTTTTATATGATAGCATATGCATAAACTATATCAAACTGCCTACCATTTTCAGAAGAGGAGAGGGGAGGAGGGAAAGGGAAGGAGGGAGGGATAAAAATTTGGAACTCAAAATCTTGTAAAAATAAATACTAAATATTTTCTTGATTTGTGGGAAAAATATTATTTGAAAGAAAAAAAGATATCAATTCACTACAAAGCTATACTATCCTATGAAACTTTCCCCTCAGTTAGACATGAATTTTTTCTTCATCTTTTATAGTTACTCGTCCCTTTTCCTATAGCAACTGATTCAAACCTTCTCCTCCCTCTCTGTATCCAGCTGCACATGTACTAAAGCTTCTTTTAACTTTCTCATTACCCATCCATTCAGTTCCCAACACCTACAAATATGCCTTCTACTACTACCACTCTACTGAAACTGTTCTCTAAAATCACCAGTTATTTTCTACATAAATTTAAAGGTAATTTCAGTAGGAAGTAGGGTGTGGGACAAATTAAAGCATAGGGAATGGTTGTCAAAACTGGAATTTCATAATTCAGTGTGTTAACACTAGAATAGTTTTGTGTAATAGTGATACAGGTACTTCAGAAAAGGAAGGTCTGTAAAGTATATAACTATTTTTTCCAATGGTAGGCTTCTTAATTAACCAAATTAATTAAAATTGTTTTGATGATTACAGCTTTGTGGTATGGTGTGAGATTTGGTAAGGCTAGACTTCTTTCACTTCTTACTTTTTGAAAGACTTAAGAAATCTGATCCATGCAGGACCACAGATGAAACATGCTATACACCTTCTGATAGAGAATTGATGGACCCAAGATACAAAATAAACTCTCTTTTTTTTGAACCAAAGTAAGAATTTTTAATTCACATGCCATAATATCCCCTTTCCTCATTACTCCTCCTCCTCCTCCTTCTCCTACTAAATTAGAGCTACTATTCTAATTCAGATCCTCACTCTATTACACAAGCCACATAGTCTCTCTGATTCCCTTTTACATCCTTTTTCCCCCCAGGTAATTGCCAAATTAACCTTCCCAAAGCATTGGTTTAAACATACCTTACTCAAGAATTGATGGTGTCTTCCCTTCTCCCATTAAGGATATAATATCAACTCCACAGTTTGGCACATAATACTGTATAAATCTGACTCTAAGCAACCTTTCTAGAAATTTCAAAGTACCCTTAATCACATATTCTGTGTTCCAACCAAATTGACCTAATATCTCTAACCTAAACTGAACAGTAAATCTCTCATCTCCAAGTCTTTGCAGACCATTTTTATGCCGAGAATGCATTGCCTCCTCACTTCTGATTTTCAGAGTCTTTAGCTTCTTCCAAGGCTCAACTAAGATACCAGCCTTCAAAGATGACATTCCTACTCCTCCTTTCTGTTAGCATTCTTTTTTTCCCCTCAAATTGTCTTCCACTTAATTACATAAATAAATATCTGGCCAAACAAACAAAAATGTAGCATTTCCCAGTAAAATTCAAATTCCTTAAAGATAGTGATTGTTTTTTTTTTTATTTTGACTTTATATTCCTGCCCTATCATATTGAATTGCACATATTATCTCTTTAACAAATGCATGTTGAATTACCTTATGTGAAACTCACAAGAGAGTTATAACATAAATTTGAGTGTCATCTGAATAGCAGAAAGCATTTGATGCCTATGAGCTCTGAAATTTTCTTTCATATGTAAGACTCTGGGTTTCTAGGAAACATGGTAGTACTCTAGGCCAAATATTTGAGCCTGCCCCTTGTGGAAGATGACCATAGAATAGGAACTATTCCTGCCCCATCTACCTTGTTATTACTGAAAGTGATTTTAGATGTTGGAAATCGAGCTGTCTTTTTCTAATAATGTTCTAAGAATAATTTTCTACAAGCATGGACTAGCTTTTCATGAACAAAATAGAACTTTTAATCTCAAAAGTTTTTATATTCTTGTGAGAATAAAAATATTTCCTTTGATATTGCTATTCTTTAGCAGAGGTAGGAAAGGTAAACCAAAACAAACAAAAAGCCTTAAATTAATCCCTTTTTGGATATCAGTACATGCAAGGGTCTTATTTAAGTTTCTGGGAAATTTTTATACATTTGAGTTTTTTTCTAAACTCATGCTAAGATTATTCCATTGATTTCTTAGTTATGACTTGGCTATAGTCTACTCTTATATCTAATATTATAGTATATGCATTATGATGGCTTGCCAAGATTTCTTTTTGGAACATTCCCACTGTAGTAAAAAGCATCTTTGAATTCACACATGGTACTTTGTTATGAGCAAAGACTTAAGATGGACCTACACTACTCCAAGAGTACCGAGATAAGTATATGCAATGATAGTCAGAGTTTTTGTTTTTAGGCTCTGAGGATGATAGATTATATTACACCCAAAGTGCAGTTGATAAAAAGTGAACTATAGATAGAAAATGTACAGCAGTAGATGTATAAGGTCACCCAGCAAGGACTAAAGTGTGCCAGGTTGGAAATCTCTGACACCTCATATTTCAGTTTCATCCCCAAAGTAATTTTTATCTTCCTATTATTAGTCTCCATAAATTAGAGTCTATTAACAAGAAAACTTACTGTGGAAAACAAACTTAGCTGAACAAAGTCAATCAGCTATGCCCTCCTATCATCCCCTTGTGCACATCTGCCTTTTACTGAGTCCTTCTCTGCACCTAATACTGTTAGAAAGAGTAGTGTGTTTTTTCTCTTCCTAAATGCAATTCTACTCATCTTTTCCTGTCCCACCCATTCCCTCATTTATGACATTTAAATCACAATGGAAGGGCACAGTGAAGAAATAAAGAATATTTTAAAATGTATATATTTTAGTAAACAGTCTAAGTTTCAGGTATAGAGAATATGTTTTAAACCTATTTGAATACCCAGGGTCTGTCCTGGTGCCCTAAAAAGTACTTTTTGATTATAACAACAATGACAATACATGTATAAAAACCCCAAGATAAAAAAAAATTCCTTGGCACTTCAGTTGTCAGGAAGATATTAATAGCTAAATTATTTTTATATCAAAACATTCTTCACCAAAATGAACTTTAATATGTTTCATATAATGGAATTTTGACAAGCAATGAAATACTCATATCTTCATCAGAGATAAAGTTATAAAGGTAATAATCTACAACTTTTATTAAAAATCCCCATAAAAGAATTATTGAATTCTGATGTGGAAATAAATTAAAGTACTGATTTTAATAAAGTATGAACATTTACACTTAGATAAATATTAAAGACATAAAAGCAATCTTGGGAGAGATGTTGTAATAATATGACAAATATGCAATAAAAGTTATGGCGTTGGAATAATTCTCACAGTCTGTGCCAAATAGTTCTGACAAGAACATCACAACCTTTTCAGATATTCAATATTTGTATGATAATAGGATATTTACTTTGCTAAGGTAAGTTTCCCTGCCCTCCAAGTTATACCATTTAGTAAAATTGGTCTTCTTGGATCAAGTAGATTAATCTACTTCACCACGTCTTCAACTCACTATTCCCTGTCCATTTTTTCTGACCACTTGGACATGATGCTTACTGACCAGATGTTCCCTTTCTATGTATATGACCTTGGAATTCCTGTAGCTCTTCCTTTGGAGACTATGTTAATTTGAATTAATATAATTTCTCATATTTTAGTGTTACTATTCTAAAGAGGTATTATTATACAAGTAATAAGTATGTCTAATATTCATTGTATTTCAATAATGCATAGTGTCACTTACTGGTGCTCAATAAATATTTCCAAATGACCATAAGGGTAATAAAAATTACTTTCCCCGGTACAGTAACTTAGTACTCAAGTGTCCTGATGAAAATAATTAATTGGATTCTTTTTCTACAATGCAACTAAACCTATTTAAATGTATTTGAGAGAAAATGAAATATTCATAGCAAGCAGCATTGTGTTCCTACTGATTTTTCACTCATTTATATTTTCATTTAATTTTGTGCATGTGTTTAAGAGGAAATTATTGTAGAATGAAATAATGATCCATGAATCAATATGTGATTGGGATTTCATATAAAAGTACTACGAACAGTTGAATTTCCAATCTAGCTTCTTATATAGTACCATAGGCACGAATTCAACAAGAGATGTAGTAATTGTTTAAAGATGTAGTAATAAGTTAAAGAAAGTTTAAATGTTTTCCTACTAATGAATGGACTTGAGGAAGAGAAATGAGAACTATGGAAGATGGAATTGGAAAGACAATTAACAGTTTGGCTCATGAGATTAAATAAGCCTTTCCCAAGCAACAAACTCCCTCAAAGTTAGAATGGATCAAATCTAAGCCAATGACTCCAAGAGGAAAAAAGAATTACTAAAACAGAGTCCAAAGACTGAAATATAGAAAAAAATGTTAGTTATATCACAGCAAAAACAACTGACCAAATGACAGTTAGAAGATGTCAGACTCTATGCTAAAGGCTGGAACCTTTCATCTTCTGCTGGGCACAGCTTGTCTCCTGATTAAAGGCTGTTAGGGGCAGGTTAGGTGTCTTCCATCTACGCAAGAATCTACCTCTTTCTGCTTCTATTAAATAGCCTGTCTCCTTCAGGTGAGAAATCCTCAGACTGCTGATGTAATAGCACCCTGAGCATTCCATTCCTTGCTTGTCAGAGAGTATTTTTTTAGTAAATGTTGCTTGGTGTCAGTCATCTGCCCCAAAGCAACCACTTCCATCTGTACCAACATAAGGCATCTTCAACCTATTGCTCCCAGACCAATCTCCCTACTGCTATGTGGAGAACCTTCAGTGCAAAGAGCAACCCTCTCTTTAACTTCAGGCTCAAGGATGTACAAAAATATTTATACTTCTCTTCGAGGTGTCAAAGAATGAGACTCTGTAGAAATGTGCATAAATTAAGGGATAGATGAACAAGTTATGGTGCATAAATTTGAATGCTACTGTGATGTAAAAAATAATGAAGTAGATGGTTTTACAGAAGCTTGGGAAGACTTATATGAACTAGTAGAGAGTGAAGTAAACAGAACCACAGGAATAATTTATAAAATAACAATATGTTAATGGCAAGTGACTTTTCAAAGCACTAGCAACTCTTATCAGAACAGTGACCAATCACTACCCCAGAGGACTAAAGATGAAATATGCTACCAACCTCCTAATACAGAGGAGGTAAAAGGCCCAGAAGTAAAATTAGGTTAAAAAATTGGATACAATTAAGCAGAAATTTGTTTTGATTGATAATGTTTGCAACAGGTCTTATTTTGATTTTATTCTCACTTGGGGAGGGAAAGAGGGTGAGAAGACAGATTTTTTGCTGATTGAAAAAAAAAATGAACATAATAAACCTTAAAATATAAAAAAAAAATCAGGAGTTTGTTGAAATTGTAGTTTCTATCATTATATCTGTTGAGGAAAATTATATGTTGTTTGACATATGTGTTGGAGGCATCTTGTTCAAAGAGAAACTTTTAGGCTGCATGTTGCTATATCAAATCAGAAGTTTTTTATGGTCAAAAACAAATTTTGTATAAATTATACCCTTCCTTAATAATGTGCTTTACCATTGAATTATCCGTTTTATTATTACTATTTTACTATTACTAATTTACTAATTACTATTGAATAGCATTTGTGAAAGTCTGACTTAAACCTTCATCTTGATGAGAAAGGAGAGAACCAAAAAGATTATGTGATTTGCCCAAGCTCAAACAGGTAGTAAATGATACAGGCAACCCCTGAAGCCAGGACTTCTGGGTCTATAGTTTTTTACATAAGGATTTTGTAGTGATAATAAAGTGAGCATAGAATGGATGGTTTTCCTTAAGTATACTTTTGGATAATAATAGTTTTAAATATATAAGTAAGATGACAAAGAAAATTGATTATATTGGAATATAGTTATCAAAACATTTTACTAGTTCATGAACCCAGGTTAATAATTTCTGCTGTAGAGATTAAGAGAGTTAAAAATTAAATCATTTATAAAGTCATGAATAAAATTAAAGTCAACTCTGTTCTATTTTATAGCACTATATATTCCCTAGACATTGAAGTTCCCGAGCCCTGAGATTTATGATCAAAAGTTTTTCAAAGTTTAGCTAAGGCTTTGAGAAGAGGGACAAGAGATATGCAAAATCAGTCACTAGCTGAGTCTAATTTTGCTTCCCTTCCTTTTCACCCTCCATTCTACCTCCCTTTAGTCACTTAAAATGTTAAAAAGTCCCAAAAATAGACCTGGAAATGGAAGTTAACAGGTATTATATATCCAGATAACTTATTTTCCCACTAATTACTATCTTAAATCTTCATGGAATTGTGGAAATCTGATGAAACAACAATGACATACATCACAGACAGGATCTTTTCAACATTAAATGGGAAATCTGGAAAGTCAACTTTCGTGCTGCCACATTCATAGCCTATCTAGGCTGATATTATGAGTCAATATGTTGATCAGATAACTAGTAGAGACCTAGTTTGAAACACAGATAAAAAGACTCACAGTTCTCTCCTTCCCCATTTCCAGATGTCTTGAGCCATCAGTTAATGGCAAGTACCCTTTAATACATTTCATAGGATATATCCATTTTGTGTATGGATAGTCATTTCATCCCTAGATTAGCAGCTGATTTATATTTTTAAAAAATCACTCAATTATAAAGAGTATCCATCATTAAGTTATAATAGAGATTGGTCAACTTCTTTTCCTTATATAGTCCCATAGACTCAGAGGAAAGGAAATAGTTATATCTATATCTATATCTATATCTATATCTATATCTATCTATCAATCTATCTATCTATCTACCTATCTATCTATCTGTCTATCTATCTATATTTAAATGTCCTAAAAACATGACTCAACTCTAACATGGATCTTTTCTATGTATACTATACTATCTCCATTTTATTTTCTTTTTGATGTAATTACGTTTCCTCATACAGCTTGTCTATATAGAAAGCTTTCTGTTTAATAATCCAAATGTGGTAGAACGAATGTCATTGATAGAGAAAAAAAGACTATAGAAAAATTTGAAGAGCTTTCTTATTTTTCCACTCAGTAAACTAATGGTATTTGCAAGAATATTGTTTGGAGGAACGGGCACCCTCTCTACAGCACCCACACACTCTGGCTCACCAGTCACACACCCCAGGACCACCACCCAAGACCTTGATCCAGATCCAAGCAGGTCAAAGCAAGAACAATTACCCTCTGAATGGTCGCTTGGTCCCCTACAATCTGCAGGCAAGGAGCTCCAGAAAAAGCCATGAGGCAGGGGCTGCAGCCACCATGCCTCCTCTACTTCTCACTCCAGGGGTAGCAGCTGGACCATACTCCCCCTCTTTGAACAACGTTCCACAATGACCTTTTACTTTGTCTTTGGCATTTGTGGATTGAGAAGTCTGGAAACTGCCACAGCTGCTGGTGATCCACTCTCTTGAAGTCAGCTCCAGCCACCTCTGGTCAGGGCCGGCCTGGGGCTAGATTCATGGCTCAGGTGGGACTGCTCTTGGCTCCCAGAGTGCTGTGATGGACCGTTCCTGACAGCCTGCTGGGCTTCCTTCAACAGATTTGTTTCTCTCTGTCACTTTGTGGATTATGTAGCTATAAAGTTTGTTTACAGTTATTTTTTACATGTATTGTAGGAGGTAAAAGCTGGAGCTGCACAGAAGTCCTGTTTCTACTCTGCCATCTTAGCTTCACCCCTAGACTAAATAATATTGAGAAATTGTATAGGGTTTTAAACCAGCGCATGTTTCACTTTGAAAGTGAGGTCTTTCTTTTAATTTCAATAGTCTTCATATTTCTCCAAACAATATTCTTACAAATATCATTAGTCTACTGAATGGAAATATGTGAGTGTGGGCATTTGAATGTTCATGTATACATAAAGAGGGCACAGGATGAGTTGAACATGAAAGGATGATATCTAGAAAATAAAATTATGAGGTGAGAGAGGAATTTGTTGGGAGAAGAGAGGGAGTGATAGATTAGGGTAAATTATCTCATATAAAAGAGGCAAGAGAAAACCGTTACAATGGAGGGGAAGAGCAGGAAGGTGAAAGGGAATAGGACAACTTGATTCTCATTGAATTTGGCTTAAGGTGGGAATACACACTCAATTGAGTATCTTACCCTACAGGAAAATGGGGGGAGAAGGGATAAGAGGAGAGTAGTATAGAAGGGAGGTTAGATTCAGGGAGAGGATAGGTAGAAGCAAACATTTTTGAAAAGGGATAGGGTCAAAGGAGAAAATAGAATAAGTGGGGGTGGGTAGGATAGGATGGAGGAAAATATAGTTAGTCTTTCACAATATAACTATTATGGAAATGATGTTCGTAACTACATGTGTATAATCTATATTGAATTGCTTATCTTTCTAGTGGGGGTGGGTGAGGAGGAAGAAGGGAAAAAAAATCTGGAACCCAAAGTTTTAAAGACAAATGTTTGAAAATTGTTTTTTTACATGCAACTGGGAAATAAGATATACAGGTACTGGGGTATAGAAACTCATCTTGCCCTACTAGAAAGTTAGGGAAGTAAAGGGGGAGGATGTGAGAGAGAACAGATTGGAGGAAGGGGTCTTCAACAGGCCTGCTATTTTGGGGATGGAGGGGAAAGACAGTGAGAAAAAAATTGTAACTCAAAATCTCGTGGAAATGAATGTTGAAATAAATAAAACAAAATAATTAATTAACAAATTAAATAAAATTAATAAGTTGAATAAATATATTAAATAAATAAATTAAATAAATATATAATTTAGTCTAGTCTTCATTTCTTATTCAAATCTCAGTTCTATTTGTTGTCCTTTCATAGTATCTATCCCCTACATCAATTAAACTAGAAATTTAGAGCAAGTAAATAAAAATGTCATACATATCCATGTGCATGTTATTTATGCATTTTATTCACTTAATAATTTGCTACTTATCTAGCCCTGAATTACAATTTATTTTATACAGTTAAAACAATGAAATATATGCATTTGTGTATATATGTATATGAGTGTTTATATACATGTGGGGGAGGGGGAGTTGGTAGAGGCAGTTTCTTCATTTGGAGTTCCTTTGTTGTCTAATTGTTTTCAGTCATGTCTGATTCTTCATGAGCCCATTTGGTTTTTTATTTTTTTGACAAAGATACTGGAGTGGTTTGTTATTTCCTTATCCAGTTCATTTTACAATTGAGGAACTGAAGCAAACAGGGTTAAGTGATTTACCCAGGGTCACACAGCTAGTAAGTGTCTGATGCCAGATTTGAACTCAGGAAGATGAGTCTTCCTGACTTCAGGTTCAACAATTTAACCACCCACCACCAAGCTGCCCTATAAGCATTGGAGTCCCTGTAAGCAACTAAATCGCAGGTCTGGGTGAAATAAATAGTGTATCTGGGAATGCATTATTTATTTTCTTCATTTAGCCTGAGACTTATATAAATGACATAGGAAAAGACACTGTGGATGATCAATAAACTGTGGTCAGAAGTGAATAGAAAGAGATTAAGTTAGATTACATTTGGTAAATTGTGAACTTTTTAATTGTTCCAAGTTTCTATGAAAAAAAAAAATCCTTCTTTTACTATTAATAGCTTCCAGGTACTATGATACTTCTCATCTTGTACAATTCTCCTCTTCAAGATTTTTATAAACAAGTATATTTTCTACTGCTTCTGCTTTTGGAGGCTATATTTCTCCAAATGACAAAATCTAATATTGTTGACTAAAGCAACAGTCTAGTAAATAGTGCTAGGAGTCAATGTGGCATTTAGTATTTAGAGTGAGAATACAGATTCAAGTTCAAAGTATGACATTTTGGTATAAGAATTTGGGCAAGCCACAATCTCTTTAGGGCTCAGAAACAGAGAGTTGGGTATTCTGAGGTTAGTGCTGGGAAATCTTCTGGCAAAAATGGGCAAACTAGGTCATGCTAGATTTGCTGTAAATAATTCTTCTTGTGCCCTTGAAGCACAATTTGCACATTACCTCCCTGACTTTAGAACCAATCCTGCATGCAGCCTAGGATAATATTCATAATCCCTATGCCATTGGCTCCTAAACTCAGCAAAAATTAGTCTTCCTAGTGGCTCAAATGTTGCTCATGGTGCCTTGACTATATAACAGGACCCAATTATTAAAGGGGGCAGTGAGGTGGTATAGTGGATAGAGCACAGGACTTAGAGTCTGGAAAATCGAAGTTCAAATAAAGCCTCAGACAATTATGAGCAGAGTGACTTGGGCAAGTCACTTGATCCTGTTTGTTTCAGTTTTCTCATTTGTAAAGTGAGTTGAAGAAGAAAACGGCAAAGCATTCACTCTTGTATTTTTGCCAAGAGAACCCCAAATGGGTTCATGAAGAGTCAGACGTAGCTGAAATGACTCAACAACAACAATAATTATTTAAAAGTGACATTAGATAAGCAATGCAGATATTATTAACATTTTACAGATGAGGAAATTGAGTATTAGGGAGGTTGATGGCATGCCTATAGTCAGAAAGTGAACTTAGTGGCAGATCGAGGTTGTGAATGTTGTCTGCTGCCCTATATTACTATTAATGCTCAAGTTGCTCAGTCCTTCCATGAATGATTGTTTTCTTTGTACTCAAATCTCAAATATTTAGGTTTTATATCTTTCATTTCACATGCACTGCACTCACCTTACCTTCTCAAAGTACTCATAATTCTTAACTTCCTGCTTGTTCATTATAGTTTTACTAAACTGAGCATTAGGTAAAAGCAATCTGCTTGAACTAACCCTCCATAAGGTGTTAATGGCTAATAACCCTGTGAGAAGTATTTTTTAATTTGATCTTTATTTGTTTTTCATTTGTTTTTTTATCTGAGATTATTGTTCACTCTAGGTGAGGTTCTAATTTTTAAAATTCACTGATTCCCGTTTAAGAGTCTGAAGAGACAAGTTGGCATTGGTCTCAACAATGATCCATTAGGAAGACATATACATATGCATACACATACACGTATATATACACACATAAATGGATTTAGAGCATCAAGGACTATAAAGCTTGGAGGCCATCTGTTCCAACCCCATTATTTTACAGATGAGAATGGAGAGAACCAGAAAGATTATATGATTTGCCCAAGCTCAAACAGGTAGTAAATGATACAGGCAACCCCTGAAGCCAAGACTTCTGACACCATGTTCTTCTACAAAAATAGATCTAATTTCTTTCAGTTTGAAAATCAACAGATGATCCCCACCAAGTGACTTCAACACATTACTATAGCTTCTTTGACACTACTTTCAATCTTACTTTGATACTGATTTTTGCCCTTCCTTTTGTCTAAATGACAATTCATTTCTGACTTGTATCACACTGTTTCATTACATCCTGATCTATTGCCATGTTACACAAGCTTACCTTTTCCCCATCTCTGGGCCTATTAGTCCATTTTCTTTGGACTCATACTAACCTCTTCACTACAACGCAGAAAATATATCTTCGCTCAATGATTCAGATGACTCTTGGACAAATTGTGCCACCAAAGGAACCTCAGTATGCATTCCCTTTTTCCCCAATGCCCAGCTTTTGGCAACTGTGGAGAAATTCCAGCCTTCTCCACTATGGGACCAAGTTTCAGAGAGTCAGAAGATGAATTAAAATGATTATGGAAGATATTTTTGGACAGAGTTTCTGGGAGGATGGAAATCACATAGGCAAGGCAACACTACCCATAGACTGTGCTAGCTTTCCTCCGATTCTTCCTACTGTCCATTTCTAAATTTTTGAAGTTTCTAAGATTCCTTTATTTTCCACAGAAGTTTTCATAGCACTGGGGGTTCTAAACATGGATGAGCATAAGTAGGGCAGAGACTAATGTGATTGTATGGAAGTGGGAAATGAACTTTAATTAAATTTCCCTCTGCTAGGAAATTTTTCTTGGTATTTAATTTATATCCTTCATGCTATATTGTTCTGAATATGTGCTTTAACTTTTGAAGAACTTGCCCTTAATTGACTTCCTCATGAATTTTTAATCTATTTTAAAATTTCATTTTAAAATGACATATCACAACAGTGTTTCACAAAAAGATCTAGACTGTGTGTTGTAAAAAGCCAGCTGGCTCAGATTCAGCTTCTATTTGTCCTTGATGCTAAAATTCCTTAGTTTTGAAACTGAGCAATTTTAAGAGCAGAACCATTATAGCTGCAGTGTTTGATGTGTGTGCCTTTACTGGTGGTATTGTTGAGGGGCACTTGCCCAAAGTAAGGTAGTTGATACCTAGTTAATGACTAAGATTTTATTTTTTCAGGGAATGCTAAGAGTTGCTTCTAGTTATGATTGAGCAACTCTTTTCCAAATTCCTTGCTTTAAACCAGATCTTTTTTTAAACAGATTTTCCTAAGTGCCCCCCAGTGGAGGAATTTTCCTTAAATTCACATAAATAAGACTTCTACAAAATAGTATTTTGTCATGCAAAAATTAATTTAATACACATAAGTTTCTATTTCAACTTTCAAATAGCAAATTAAGTAAGACATGTCTGTGTAGACAAATATATTGCCATGAAAATTCTGGAAATTTGCCTTTCTGGTTATAACCCCCCTGAATTCCTTGGATGAGATATAAAATTGCTAAAAAACATTTGGTCCAAACTTTGAGCTTCTGTGATTATATGATCCTGAGTGAAATGGCAGCGGAATGCATTCCCAGAACACAAGTTTCTCACAAAATATTGACGCTGAAATGAGTGCTAAGAATGTGTTGTCTCTGGAGCCTTGCTGGCTTACTCCAGTTTGTATTTGGCTTGTCTTTATGCTGCCTTTGGGATCCTCCAACTTACTTCCTATTATGTTATTTTGAACCCAATATGAATTGTCATAGACTCTGAGGGGTCAGTGACATCTTCACTACCTACACCAAGATATAATGTTTTATGGTCTCAGGTAATGTCAGTAGTGATAGCTATTGAAAACATATTAAGAAAAAAAATGAGTCAAAACTAAGTCAAACAGTTACACAGCTTTGAGGTGGGATAGGGTACTTGCATACAACATACCAAAAGGTTATGTTTTCAAGTTGTTGGAGAAATAGGATACTAGATGAGATTACACTTAACAGGGAAACTTCATTATAATACAGAGCTATTATTTGAAATATTCAGATTTAGGGAAGTGAATAATAGAATTACAAAATTTAAATTACTTTGGGTAGGGAAAGGAAAGTACAGATTAGCAGAGACAGAAGAATTAAATGGGTAAAGACATTTCATATTTACATTACTATCTTTATCTCTTTAATCCAATCAGGATTACTATATTAAGTATATTACTATAATAAGTAATTTCCTGTTATTCCATCTTGTAGACTTTGGAAGATGATCACACACATCATGCTAACTCCAAAAATTATCTGTGGCTTTGATTGATTATTTTGCTATGGATTAGCTCATCTATTTCATGTAATTTCAGGGGATCTGGGAACTGAAAGACCACATACATTTTATTCTATTAGGATGTTTCTTTTTGTATATTGAGTTACGCAGAAGCTTGATTTTTTAAAATTTTCTTTTTTTCTTTTAGCTTGTCAAAGATATAACATATGACACGTGAAATGTCTTTTTAAAAGACTATTTCTCACTGTTTCTAAGTTATACTAAAACCATTTTCTTAACTGAAATCTGGAAGGTAGAGAGCCTAACAATGAACAAAAAGTTCTGCAGTAAACCATTAAGGTTTCATCTTATGTTCTAAGTAGTTTCTGAGGGACTTTCCTCATTACAGTTTTCTCCAAGTATGTTCCATTGGGCACTTAAACTATTTTAAGATGATGTTTTTTCTTTTCTTTTTTCTTTTTCTTTTTTTTTTACTAGCTGGTAATCTTTTCTTTCTCATTATAAAATAATTCATTTTTTGAGTGTTTCATGGTGTGTGTGTGTGTGTGTGTGTGTGTGTGTGTGTGTGTGTGTGTGTGGAGGGGTGGGAGGAGAGGGATTTATTTATGTCCACAGCTAGCTAATAAAATTTGAAATGTTTTAAGATTAAAGAGTTGAGTAAAGTTTGTTTTTTAAGATGTTGTGTCTAAAGTAACAAATACTTATTTCTGTGAGGGAATATGGTCATGGTTCATGGTAAACGAGACAATGTCATTTAGTTGACTGTGGCTTGAGTAAATTTCCATTATATTCATTCTTTAGTAGATGCCACCATTTGAGGGTTACAGACTTCTAATTAGGTCATGTCTTACTCTTCTCTAGATATTTGTCTTTCTACTGTCAATAGCTGTTTTCCCATTGTGATGTAGCTGGTAGATGCTTTATAATCTGCCTGAGCAGTGAACACTCTTTGTAATCATACAAGATTTCCTGGGAGTGAGAGTGGGGGCATTTGGCTTATAGACAGTGATGATTTATTGACCCTTTGTCATTCCTCTTCCCTGGAATGGCAATAAGCATGACTTTTACAAATTGGATTGAACAGGGTGGCTTGGTGATGCAGTGAATAGAGCACTGGAGTCAAGAGGACCTGAGTTCAAATTTGACCTCAGACACTTAACACTTACTAGCCATGTGACCTTGGGCAAGTCACTTAACCCCAATTGCCCTGCCTTCCGCCTTCAAAAAAAAAACACCCCACAACAAACTGGATTGAACAGAGGAAAGCATAATAAACAATTTATAATTAGATAACAAAAAGATTCACATCTTCATGCATCTCAAAATAATCTGGCTAGGTTATCAGTGTAGCCACTATCGGTCCCTTAATTCATTCACCCTAGTTAAGCAAATATCTATAGGTGCAATAATTATCTATACCTTATTCCATAGTTTGGTAATTGCCCACTGTCTCCTTAATCACTTGTAACCTGGTTTTTGCTGTTAACATTCTAATGAAATTTGTTTTTCAAAGGATCTCCTGATCATGAGATCAAAGGCCCTTTCCTTTGTTCCCTTCCTCATTGAATTCTATAGCTTTTGAATTTACTGACCAAATCTTCTTCCATATATTCTCTCTTCTTTTGAATTTTAGATACATAATTCTCCTTGCTGTGCTTTTATATCTTTAACTATGTCCTCTATTTCTACTTTACTGACTCTTCTTTCCCATTCATTGGTGCTCTCCAATGGTCCGTCCTCAGTCTTTTTCTCCCTTGCAAGAAATGGCTATATCAATCTTGTACTAATGACTAATTATTGAATGACAATTAAGGCTTTCCCCTTTTTCTACTTCCTCATCCAGAAATCAACCAGTGTGACAGTAAAAAAAATTCTAAGTTTGGGCTACTTGGTGCATTCCTGCTCATTGTTTTTGCTCAGGCTGGTCTGGAAAAATGTGGATTCTCCCTTTTGTCACACAGGTGATAGGGAAATTGATAAATTTCTTTGAGCAAGACCCTGGTAGTATAGCCTGCCCGCTCATTGCAATATTAACTTTCTCATTAACTGTTAACCAATTAGAGTTATTTGCAACTCTCAGGAACACCTGTTCTTCCAAGAACATATAAATTGTGAACCCACCACCATGAGGGATCTTTGGTCTAAGAGAAATGGCCAAATAACCATTCTGGTTTAATAAACATGATGGTCTTATTAATAAAAGGATTAAATTACCCAGAAATTAGGTCTCTTGAAGCTTTTTAAATGTCACACCTTCTATACTGATTTCTTTGCTATCTCATTTATTCTTATATCTTAAACAATCCTCTACATGCACAGGTCATCTTAAAATCTAGCTCCAGATCCACATTTATACAGACTTGAGGACATCTCCACATCTACATCTACACTGACACTTTCTACTCAACATGTCCAAAAGAAAACTTACTATCTTTCTTTAAAAAAAAAAAATTGAACCTTTAAATCATTTTTATCACTTTAATTTAAACAAATTAAAATTAAATGTTATTTTCCAACAAAGATCAGCCTTCTCTGCCCTCCATTTCCTACCCCTTTTCACTAAGAAATTAAAAAAAAATAAAATCTATATTAAAAACGTGTAGTCTAGCAAAATCAAAATTCTTGTTGGCAACATCTAAAAAAAAATCTCAGTCTAGATTTGATGTGCATCTATTTGTCAGAAGGAAGCATATTTCATCATGAGACCCTAGGAATTGTGGTTCATCATTGTATTGATCAGAGTTACCAATATTTATAGAAATATACACATTAGTGTGCATTAATATAGAATGAGATGATTCTTGGCTGATAACTCTACCTTTCTATAGATGTATATGTGTATATATGTGTGTGTATTTACATACATACTCATATGTATATAAACATATACATAGGTATGTGTATATAATCAGACAAGGACCACCTTCTCATTCTCCCATCCCCCTGAGAACACAAGAAAAACAAAACCTCTGATACAAATATGGATAGCCAATCATGACAAATTTCTACACTGTCTATATGCTAAAAAAAAATCTGTCTTATTTTCCATTGTCACCTCTCTAAAAGGAGGTGAGTAGAAGATTTCATCATTAGTTCTCTGGAATCTTGATTGATAATTAAGGTGATAAAAATTCAGCATAAATAGCATTCTATCACATTTTTATACCATCATTTGTTCATCCATTACCCAGCTCATGGCATCCCCTCACATTTCCATCCTATGCTACCTCAAAAAGCTTTATGAACATTTTTGTACATCCTCTGAATTTGTTTTGCTAAAGAGCAAACTAGGCAGCTAGGTAGCACAGTGTATCGAGTGCCAGGCCTGAAGACTCATCTCCCTGAGTTCAAATCTAGCTTCAGACAATTATTAGCTGTGTGACTCTGGGCAAGTCACTTAACTTTGTTTCCTTCAGTTCCTCATCTGTAAAATGAGCTGGAGAAGGAAATGGCAAACCAATCTTGTACCTTTGCTATGAAAACTCCAAATGGGGTCATGAAGCTGGACGTGGCTGAAATGATTGAACAACAACAAACACAACAAATCTCATCCCAAGTATATCTTCCTTCTACTTCCTCCTTCCTGCTTCTTCTCTTTCCCTTTTACTGAGTGTTAGTTGTTTCTCTTCCTGCTGGCAACCCAGAGGGTCTTCCTCTCCCAGTTCCCTCTCCCTTCCTCCTCCCCTCCCCCCCCCACAGTTAAAGGGGCTATCTTCTTAAACAGGACTAATTACTGGATGGACATTGCCTGACTCAAAGCAAGAGCCCAGAAAGACCTTAATTTTAAAAAGGCCAAGGTCTCCCACTTCATCCTGCATCATCTCCAACTGTCCAGATCTATATCTAACCACTGGATTCAGGTGGCTCCGGAGGAGAAAGTGAGGCTATTGCCTTTGCACAGCCCTCTCTTACTTAAATCCAATTGACTTGAAAGTCATGGTATCCTCCTCCTGATGTCACGGTCTTCTCTGAGAACAAAGGACAAGTCACAAACCTGTGAGTAGTTAGTCCAAGCTGCCCCAATGGAGACACAGCTGGCCAGTTCCAATTGGACAACTCAGCTCTTCCTCTCCTCTCTTTTTTTCTCCTTTCTTCTCCTCTCCTTTCCTCTCCTCTCCTTTCCTCTCCTCTCCTTTCCTCTCTCCTTTCCTCACCACACACAACCTGGTAACAGACTGACTGGTTGAATGAAATGTATTTCTGTCCCCTCCTCTGTGTGTGCATGTGTTTACTTCTTTGAGCCAGTTCATATGCAAGTTTCAAGTGTCAAATCCTCCCTCCATCACCTCCTTTTTGTCGGTATGGATATATACTTGTACAAGCTGAATATATCAACTAATTTTCCTTAATGATGCTTTCCTTTTCTCCCATTGTATCTCTTTTCTTTTCTCTTTCTATTCTTTTATTAAGATCATAAAAACAATGGAATCACTCCCAAGTCTTTTTTAATTGCAGCCCCTGCATGAACCCTAATGATAAAAAGATCAGGTGTGACACATGCATCATTGCTCATACTTGAATGTAAGTAGTTTATCTTTATTTGGTCCATTATTTTTGTTCATTCATGTTTACCTTTTTATATTTCTCTATTTCCTGTGTCTGAACTTTAAAATTTTTACACAATTCTAGTCATGTTATCAGGAATCCTTAGTAGTCCTCTATTTCATTAAAGATCCATGTCTTTCCCTGTAGCATTACATTCAGCCTTGCTGGCTAAGTCATTCTCAGCTATAAGACCATATCCCATGCCTTCTAGGATATTGTATTGCAAATTATTGGCTCCTTTTTGGTTATGCTTGCTAAAACATATGTGACCCTGACTGTGGCTCCTCAGTACTTTGATTCTTTCTTGCTGGATGCCTGTATTATATTTTCTTATATTTAAAAACTCTTGATTTGCTTCTGATGTTCATGAGAGTGTTCATTTTGGGATTTCTTCCAGGAGGTGACCAGTGAATTCTTTTTGTTTCCTCTTTGCCTCCTGGTGTCAAGAGATCTGGGCAGTTTTCTTTTAAGATTTATTGACATGTGCTCTAGGCTTTCTTTTATTTCATCATGACAGTCAGATGGTACAATGATTTTTAATTTTTTCTTCTTTTACTTAGGTAAGTTGTTTGTGCTATAAGATAAGTAAGATTTTCTTCTATTTTTTTCAGGTGTTGAATATGGTTTAACATTTCTCATTGCCTTATGGAGTTGTTGGCTTCTATTTGGTCCATTCTAATTTTCAGGCAATTTGGTTCTTGGGCACAGTTTTTCATCTTTTGTGCCAAGTTGTTAAGTCCCTTTCTAATTCTTTCTTCCATATATCCTTTCTTTTCTATTTTTTCCTCAAGGTCATTCATTCCATTTATTTTTTAATGGAATGCACTTTAAAATACACTTTTAAAATCTTACTTTATTCCCTTCTGGACATGCTAGTTGAGTTGTGTCAACATTGTTTTCCTTTGGGACTTTGCTTAGAAATGTTTTGGAGTAATTCTCTTCTTGTGTATTTGTGTCTTGAGCATCCCTGTCAACATAGTTGTTCTTTATTGGCAGGGTTATTTTTTTTTTTTGCTTGCTTATTCTTGCAACTTCCTTCCCAATTTCAGACAATGTTAGGGCTGTGCTCTGATGTGCTTCTGGAGGGAAGCAGGTCATATTGATGTTTATTCTAGGATCTTATTGACAGACCATGGGCCTGCAAACTTTCAGGGCTCCCAAAGTAGTTAGATCCAGGGCAAAGGTTGGTTGCTGCCCTCCTGGTCCAAGATCTGCTGGTTTCTGATCTGGTTTGGATTTGAGCAAGAGTAGACTGCTTTTTGACTCTGTTGTTATCAGCCACCTGGCTAGTTCTCTTGGCTCAGAGTAGTAGGACTGTTACCTTCCCTTTCATCTAGGATTCCTGGTTATTCCTGAGCAGGCTAGGTTAGATGTTGGAAGTTAGGCATTGCTTTGAATCTGATGCCTGAACTCAGACTGCCATTGATGCTCCTGCTTTTGCTTTCTGAACTTCTTTTCTCCATACATTGCCAAGGGCCTCCCGTACCTCAGAACACCACGACTACATACAAGTACCCTTCTCACTCCAGCCTGGCTTTGGATAGTGGGTGACAAAGCTTCCAGTTTGTACCTTTCCCATCAATGTCACCCAGAATGGCCCTGGTTCAGTTCTGAGACCTCCTCTTTCTTTGGTACACACCCTCTCTTTGGGCCCTTGAATCACTGCATGTTTCTCACCCAACCTGTATCCAGTGTCTACAGACCTCCTTATCTATCTCCCTATATGGACTTGGGCTGAACAAATGACATGACTTTTTCTGGATTTCCTTATCAGGATTTTGTCTGGTGCTTTTCATGGATCAGTTGGGAAAAGTTTATGAAGGGATCTTGACTTGCTTCCTTTCACTCCATCATCTTCCTTACTCTTTCCACCAAGGACCATTCTATTCCTCTTTATAACTTTCCTTTTTCTGCCACTTGATTGGCCCTTCAGTAATTTTCGATATAACATGATATCCCAGGTTTTGTTTCCATCCCAAGAAATACAATTGCATGAACTGTAAGGCAGTTCATTGGAATACATGATTGGATTGGGAGTTAGAGGACTGGGATTAAAATCTTCATCTTCTAAATACTTCTGTGGCATTGGGCAAAACTTTTAATCACTCTGAGCCATGGTTTCGTCATCTGTAAAATGGATTCTATTTGTACCATATGAAAAATGTTGGCACTTGTTATTTTAGTTTCCTTACAGAGAAGTTTCTGAGAACTGATTCTTGGAATTCTGTCCTTTTGCCACAGATATTTGTCTGCTTTTGCTGTTTTTACTAGACCGCTAAGGGCATGCAGTTGATAGAGTGCTGGGCTTAGAGTCAGGAAGATTAATCTTCTCAAATTGGAATCTGTCTTTAGGCACCTATTAACTGTGTGATCCTGGGCAAGTCACTTGACCCTGTTTGTCTCAGTATCCTCATCTGTAAAATGAGCTGGAGAAGGAAATGGCAAGCCACTTCAATATCTTTGCTAAGAAAATTCCAAATGAGATCATGAAGAGTCAAATATGACTGAAAAATAACTGAACAAAATTGTCTTTACTGCCTCTTTTCATGACAACCTCAAATTGGAACTATAATTATATCTTTAAAAACTTGCAGTTTATCCTCAGGAATAGTTTTTTATACTTTTCTGAAGCTCATTAATCCCTTGGCTTAATCTTCTGTATTTGCTCCATTTCCTTTTCCTTCCTCACACTTCTGTATGTGAGCATTTCAGTAGAGAATGTAAATTGGGCTTATGCAAATTCAAGATCCACTGGACTTGGGTTATAAATATTCCAACAATTTCATATTTCATATTTCTAGAAATAGATGAAATATGCCTTTGTATTTTATGTCATGCTAGTATTAATTCTTACATAAGAATTCATTTTTGTTTGTAATGAAATGGTTATTTTCCTAAATAAGATGGAATTTCATTAATAGATAGAAGAATGGTGCATTCTAACTGAAATAACATTGGATCCTCTAGAGCAATGGTTCACAACCTGTGGATTATGTTCAATTTAAATACATCCTGCATATCAGATATTTATATTATGATTCATAAAAGTAGCAAAATTACAGTTATGAAGTAGCAACAAAAATAATTTTATGGTTTGGGGTCACCACAACATGAGGAACTGTATGAAAGGGTTGCAGCATTAGGAAGGAGTGTGAGAATAGGAGTTTGAAATAGGGCTCTGTCATTTAATTGTTGTTCAATCATTTCAGTTGTGTCTGACTCATAATGACCTTTTTTAGGATTTTCTTGTCAAAGAAACTGAAGTGGTTTGTGATCTTCTCCAGATCATTTTACAGATGAGGAAGTTGAAGCAGATAGGGTGAAGTGAATTGCCCAGGGTCACAGCTATTAAGTGCCTCAGGCTGGATTTGGACTCACTTTTTGATTCTAGGCTACACTGTGCCACCTAGCTGCCCTCTGTCATTTAGTGCCTTTGTTCTGCAGGTGGTCCAGCAACTTTTTGTGATTAAGTCTCTCTATCTGATAAAATGATGATATTGTTCTGAGAGACTTTTAGGGTAATAAGGACACTGATTTAAAGATAGGAGGTACTTAACAGTTCATCAGCTTCAACAGTAATAATAATAGTAGTCAAAACCAACATTGATCTAGTCTAATGCTTACTATTTGTCAGGCATTGTGCTAAGTGCTTTACAATTATTATCTCCTTTGACCCTCATAACAACTTAAGGGAGATAGATGCTATTATCCCCATTTTGCAGGTGAGGAAAATGAAGCAAACAGAAGTTAAGTGACACGTCCAGACTCACACAGCTAATAAGCATCTAAGTTTACACTTGAACTCCTCTTTCTGGCTCTCGGTTCAGTGCTCTATTAACTACTCCATCTAAGCGCCCCAGTCTTCATTTTATACATAAAGAAACTAAGGTCCAGAAAATTTAAGTAATTTGTCCACAGTGATACAAGTTATACACAGCAGACCAGAATTCCTTGAAACTCAAGGTCTGTGTTCCTCATTATTTCATTTAAAAATAATCAATATATGATCAAAAAGAAGAGCCTGATCACTCTAAACTGAAATCATAACCTGAAGTTTGTCACCAAAAGCCTGTCATTGTAAAGAAGGGAAGCAGATCCTAAAGGTTACTCTCTCTTGTTCAGTCATTGTCATTATCAGTGTTTTCCTTCCCAACTTCTTTGGCAGATAAACCTGAGAATCTTCTGAGTCTGTCCCATAAATATGTTATATATAAATGAGAGAGAGGGTAACCTCAAATGTATTTGTGCTTTTTTCTCATTTAAAGTGTAAATCAAAAAAGAAAAATGTTTTCTTGGTTTTGGAAACTTAACATTAGTTTGAAGTTACAATTATTGTTTTTCCATGTTTGCATGTAAATAGTATAACTTTGATAAGTTCCTTATGATTTCTTTTCCATGTTTACTTTCTCATGCTTCTTGTATTTGAGTGTCAAATTTTCTTTTCAGTTCTGGTTTTTTCAGCAAGAGTGCTTGGAAGTCCTCCACCTCACTGAATGACCATATTTTCCCCTGGAACATTATACTCAATTTTGCTGGGTAGGTGATTCTTGGTTTTAATCCGAGCTCCCTTGATCTCTGGATTATCATATTCCAGGCCCTTCTATCCCCTAATGTAGAAGCTGCCAGATCCTGGGTTATCCTAATTGTGTTTCCACAGCATTCAAATTGTTTCTTCTTGGCAGCTTGTAATATTTTCTCCTTGATCTGGGGACTCTGGAACCTGGCTATAATATTCCTAGGAATTTTCTTTTGGGGATCTTTTTCAAGAGGTGATCAGTGAATTCTTTCAAGTACCATTTTGCCCTCTGGTTCTAAAATATCAGGGCAATTTTCCTTGAGAATTTCTTG
>CM053591.1:39598759-39616065 GCA_028646515.1 Pseudochirops corinnae | reverse complement strand
ATACATTTGTATTCCCTTGCCCTATCCTCATACAGAGAAGAATTTCATCAGTTACAATTGTCACTTTTTCATGTTGTCATGTAAATAGTTCATCTTTGATAAGTACCTTATGATTTCTTTTCTGTGTTTATCTCCTCATGCTTCTTGTGTTGGAGTGTCAAACTTTCTTTTCAGTTCTGTTTTTTTCAGCAAGAATGTCTGAAAGTCCTCCATCTCATTGAATGACCGTATTTTCCCCTGGAACACTATGCTCAATTTGCTAGGTAGGTGATTCTTGGTTTTAATCCAAGCTCCCTTGATCTCCAGAATATCATATTCCAGGCCCTAATCTGCTCACTGCTCCTCTCGTCCACCCTGAATCTACTCTTCACACAGCTTCTCAAAGTAATTCTCCTAAAGTGCAGGTTGGATCATGTCATTGCCCTGCTCAGTAACACCAGTAGGGCCCTATTTTCTCTCAGATCATATAAAAACTCTTTCCTTATTTAGAATTCATTGGAACTGATCTTAACCGACCCTTCCAGGCTCATTAAGCATTACTTCCCTTCAGAAACTATAGTGTAACCAGAGTCCTCCTTACTCTTCCTCAAACATGAAGCTCCATCTCCTATTTCTCTACCTTTACTGTCTTACAAACCTGAAATGTAATTCCTTCTCAGCTCCTCCTCCAGAGTCTCTTGTTTCTTTCAAAACTCATCTAAAGCTCCATTTTCTACATGAAGACTTTTATGATACCCCCAACTACTTCCCACCCCCCATAAAAATACCTTGTATTTTATTTGTACATAAATATACAGATGCTGTCTCCTGTTAAAAAAACAAATTCCTTGAAGGAGGAGATCATTTCAGTTTTGCTTTTGAATCTCCAGAGCCTATGACTGTGCCTTCTACAATAAATATATACTTAATAAGGGGGTTGCTAGGTGGTACAGTCAATGGAGGGCTGGACCTGGAATCAGGAACACCTGAGTTGAAATCCAGAACTTACAACCTGGTTTTAGACAAGTCACTTAAACCTCTGCCTCAGTTTCCTTGTCTATAAAATAGAGATCATAATAGCACATATGTCCCACAATTTTTCTAAAGATCAGATTAGATTATATTACCTAGTACATCATATTCACTATATAAATGTTAGCTATTAATAATAACAATAATAAAAATAATAAATGTTTATTGTTTGATCAAAGCACTTACTATACTATAGGAGCTGATAAGAAGGGGGATAAATAAAAAAATACAGTTTCTCTTAGCTAGGAATTATAGGCACCTGCCATTAATCAGGAAAAACCACAGTAATGCTCCAACTAAGCTTGAGTGGCAGCTGCTTGGTACAGTGGATAGAGTCCCAGGCCTGGAATCAGGAAACACTAGTTCATATTCATCCTCAGACCCTTACTACCTGTGTGACTCTGGGCAAATCATGCAAGCTTCTTTGTCTCCATTTCCTCATCTGTAAAATGAGCTGGACAAGGAAATAGCAAACCACTCCAGTTTCTTTGACATGAAAAATCCAAATAAGGTCACAAAGTGCCAAACAACAAAGTTTGAGTTGAAGAAATTTTAACCTTGTCATTCTGTAATGAAAATACTGACAAAAACTTAGGGAAAAGAGGCTCTACTTTCCAAACTGATTCATTTGGAAAAATTCAGAAATCAGTGATAAGGCTTAAAAGAACAACCTTGAATACTCCATGAAGAAGATTCTCAGATAGTAATTCCTGCCATATCCTAAATCTATTGAGAAATTGTTCATTAAAAAGAAGGGAAAGCAGAAACAACCTATACTCAAAATCTTTTTTAAAGGGATCACTAAAATATTGGACTAGGATGAGGCAAAGAAAATAAAGTGCAAAGTTGTTAAAGTACAAATACTTTAAGATATCCTTCCAGGAGGGGATGTTCTCTCAGTATTTTTCAGAAATATGGTGCTTTGGAGATAATAAATCTCAGAACATGGAAGCAGAAAGCTGTGTTTTATGCCACTCAGTGCTTTCCCATTCTAAGTGATACTTCATTAGTTTTGTATGAATACAGTGCTGTTTTTATATCCGTTTTATTTGCACATACACAATAAGCTAGGTAGTATCACTGTTCCTTAAAGCTTCTGCTAGATATAAAAAGCAACCACTTTAAAATGAAATGCCCTAAACTGTCTGGCATACATAATAAAAAATAAACTCTAGGAAGTTTATAGTTGTGGAAAACAGAAAGAAAATAAATGTTATGAATAATAGAGCTGCCTAGAAAGTTACTTGAAATAGCAACTATTGCTAAAGGAGGAAGTGCACAAGCATAAGCCCTTTACTTTAGCTTCAGGTCAATGATTTCTTGCTATCTACCATTTGTGAGGTACTTCATTATAATAGAGATATCAATATATTGCTTAGTACTTAAAATTCTAGATAAATTAAATAGTGCCACTTTGGAAATGCAACAGAATATCCACAGAGTGAGTAATTTCCTCTGCCACCAAAATAGCTAAGAAAAACAGAATATTTTCTGTCTGGAAAATATTATTTTGTAATTGATTTTCCTGGGTTTTCCAAATAATTATTTGGCATTTTATCTTTTATTTCAAGAGTAGAAATATTTTTATTTATCATTTTGCATATGTCAAAATATAGTTCGGTCAGAATATAACAGTTTAATATTAGCTTATTTTAGATTTCAAATCCTTATTCTAGAAATAGGTTGTGTGATTATTTCTTTCATCACAGTATGTATTTTTATTGAATGTTCACTCATGACTGGTAGATAACTAAGCCTGATCTTGGTGAATGAGTGAGTTCTTTTTGAGAATACTTTGAAAGATACATTTATTAAATTCTCAATAAATTTTTTCCCCTTCAAAATATAATATACTTCATAATATATGTTAAAATCAGGGCAATGGGTGCACTTAGAATATATATATATAATATGCACACAAACATACATGTGTGGCTATATATACACATAAAATACACATATGTATGCATATATATGTATATATACACATACATGTGTGCATGTGTATGTGTGTGTGTGTATATACATATATGTATAATCAGACGTGATTTGACTATTGATTTGATTGTGACCAGTTAGTACAGAGAATTCTAGTTGAGGAATTTCCACTATTAATGATATTCTATCTAAGATATAAGATGTAGGAAAAGTATATATTTATGATAAGTCTTATAATCTTAGATAGTTGCCAAGGTTAGTGACTTTTCCAGCATCAAAGAGCAAAGTACATCAGTATATTTCAGAGGTAAGACTTGAACTGTAATATTCCTTTACTCTGAGACCAGGTCACTGTGATGCCGTGCATGAGCAGCTTTCCAGAAGAATGCTACTGTGAACAGCTTTTAAGATTCTGATTGCACAGTATAATGAACACTCTATTATTCCATGACAAATCAAGGCAAAACATTCATAGCAAATCAAGGTACAACATTCACAATATTACAACTCATCATGGAAAATCACTATGTAGTGTTCACAACAGCTTATCATTAAAATGGCCATATAATTTTCACCAAAGTGGTCACAATAGTTTTCCACAAAGTAAATCATTTGGTACATTCAATCTTCCCCAAGGAGGTTTGCCTCCTTACTCAGTAGTCCAGTCATCTCTGAGTACAATAGTCAAAGTCTTCCACTCATGGGGCACACTAAGTTAACTCAATCAGTCACTTATTCAGCAATCAATAACTAAGTATCATTAATCACTAAGTACAATCATCAGAAAATACATAGACCCTCCACCCCTAGGTCACCAGTAAACTACAATTTCATCACTACTCAGTACCCACAGAGAGGTCTTTTCATCTTGACTCGAGGTAGGCAACTCCTACCTGAATCCACCAAACAGTCACCTGGATTCAAAGGCAGACAGCTCCCAGTGTAAGTCCTGCTCCACACTGAAGTTGACAGGGTCCAGTCCATCTCAAATCCTTCACAATTTCTGTTCCATGGAATTCAAGGCTCAACCAAGCCACAAACAGACAAAGTCTTAGCATCCTGGTCATGCTTCATCAGTCTTCTGCAGCTTGTTCAAAAAATCAGAATCACCTTATCCAGCCTGGGGGGAAACGGCTCCTGGGCTCCTAGACTCCTGGACTCCTGCACTCCTCTTCAGCTTTCTGGGCTCCTCTTCAGAAGAAGCTCTGTCACCACAAATTCTTGGGATATTCTGAGTCAGTTCTTGATTCTCATTTCTCTTCTGTAGCTGCTCTGCCTCCAGATACTGGTCCCAAGAAATTCTGACTGTGCCTCTCTAGGTCTTTTCTTATATACACCCAGCATTAGCTCCCTGTTTCAGCCAACCCCTTCCTGTTATGTCAGCAACAGGAGACAGGAGTTCATACTTTCTGTTGCCTCAACAAAGGCTTGATCAGTTACTAAGTGCTAAGTACCTGCTACATTTGCCAACATAAATTGATCTTCAAATTCAAATTAATTATCATTATAGTCACCATCCAACATTATTATTACTACTACTACTAATAATAATAATAATTAGCTAATATTAATATAGAGCTTACTATGTGCCTGGTATTGTGCTAAGCACTTTACAATTATTATCTCATCTGATCCTCAAAACAGCCCTAGAAGGTAAGGTAGCTGAGTCCAAAACAGGAAGCATCCCAACAAGTCAGCAGCAAGTCCCATCACAGCAAACCAGTGGTAGATTCTGAGCCCCAGCATGGTGGAGCAGGCAAACACCAATACCAGGGCCTCTCATACCTCAACATAGCCAGAGGAGTGGCTAGACTCCAGCTCTGAGAACTGCCATGTGCTTCAGCATATCCTCTAGCAAAGAGGTAACCTCTAGCAACCACACCATCATGTACTTCAGTGTAGCCTGGTGAAATGCAGGAATACCTCACCAGCCTCAGCACATGCTGGATATCCCCACTAGGACACAAGATCAGCACCAGGTAAGTTGCCAGACCCTAGGGCCTCCAGCAGCATTAGCCAGCCCCTTCAGTGTGCCACCAGAAAAAAAGGGTCATACATGGGCTTCAGGCCGACATCAGTGCAGCACCAAGTAAAGTGTCAGGGCCTGAAGCCCCTGGCACAAAAAAAATCTGAGCCAGTGACCCTTCACCCCTGGTATAGAGCTCAAATTTAGAAGAAAGTGAAAGGACAAAAAAGAAGAGAGAAAAAAACAAAAAACAATCTGACTATAGAAAGTTATTATCGTGACAGGAAAGAGCAAGACACAAACTCAGAAGAGGACAACAATGGCAAAACACCTATGGCAGTGGTTCTCAACCTTCCTAATGCCACGACTCTTTAATACTCGTATGTGGGAGTATCTGCATGTGGGCAGACCCACCTGGAGATGGATAGAGGAGTGGTGTCTTGGTTCCTAAGACCATCAGAAATATGTTTTCTGATGGTCTTAGGTGACCCTTGTGAAAGAGTCATTTGACCCCCAAAGGGGTCACAACCCACAGGTTGAGAACCACTGACCTATGAGCAAAACCCCAAAGAACAATGCAAAGTTGTCACAAGCCCAGAAAGAACTCATTAAAGAGCTCAAACAGGAGCTTTAAAAATCATATAAAAGAGGTAGACGAAAAAATGGGAAAAGAAATAAGAGTGATGCAAGAGAATAATGGGAAAAGAGTCAACAAAAGGAAAATGACATAAAAGCAAAATAATTTATGTTGAAGAGGATGTGGGAAAAATGGGAATGTAATGCACTGTGTATGGAGCAATTTGGAACTATGCTCAAGAGGCAACCAAACTGTGTATACCCTTTGATCCAGCAATACCACTACTAGGGATCCCAAAGAGATAATAAAAAATGGAAAAGGATTTAAATGTACAAAAATATTTACAGCAGCTCTTTCTGTTGTGGAAAAATATTGGAAATTTATGTGATGCCCATCAACTTAGGAATGACTGAACAAGATGTGGTATATCAATGTGATGGAACACTATTGTGCAATAAAAGCTGATGAACAGGCAGATTTCAGAAAAACATGGAAATTTTTGTACAAACTGATGCAAAGTGAAATGAGCAGAACCAGGAAAACACTGTACAAAGTATCAGCAACATTTTGTGATGACCTGCTATGAATGACTCAGCTCTCCTTAGCAACACAATGATCCAAGGCAAGCACAAAGGACTCAGGAAAAAAAATGTTATCCACTTCCAGATAAAGAATAGATGGACTCAGAATGCAGACTGAAGCATATTTTTTCACATATTCTATTTTTTGTGGTTTATTTTCTTTTGGTCTGTTTCTTCTTTTATAACTATGACTAAAATGGAAATATGTTTTACATGATAGCACAGAAAGCCTACATCAAGTTGCCAATCATTTTCGGAAGAGAGGAGGGGGAAAGGGGTGGGAGAAAAATTTGTAACTGGAAATCTTGTAAAAATGAATTCTAAAAATTGTCTTGACATGTAAATGGGGGAAAATGCTATTAAATAGAAATAGGTTAAAATAAAGACAATAATCCATCATTTTCTTCAAATACGACATAAAAGTAATAAAACAAATCAATTTAACTGGCCATATCTTTAATCCTATGTTTCATCCTGCATCTATAGTATACCATCTTTCTGCCAAGAGGTAGAATGCCAGTTAGTCAGCCATTAAGCTTTTATTAAGAGACCTGCTTTGACCCAGTCACTGGGCTAAGTATAGTCTGATGAGTGAGACAACAAGGAAACAAAGATGTATAAACAAGTTATGTATAGAATAAATAGAAAATAATAGACAGAAGGCATTATAATTAGAAGAGATTGGGAAAGGCTTCCTATAGAAGGTAATATATGAGTTGGCATTTGAGGAAAGCCAGAGAAGCCAAGAGGTAAAGTGAAGATAACATTGGAGAAAATTCCTGACATGACGGATGGCTAAAGAAAAGAAAACGTCCAGAACTGGGAGATGGAGTCTAGTTTGTGAAATAGCTAGAAAACCAGTATTACCAGATCTAAAATGTGGAAGGAGATTGAAGTTGAAAGAAGACTGAAAAAGGGGAGAGGGTAGGCTCTGAAGGCTTTGGAATACCAAACAGAAGATTTTGTCTTTAATCCTGGAGTTGACAGGAAGTTACTAAAGATTATTAGGGTCAAGTTCAGACCTGTGCTTTAAGAAAATCATTTTGATGGTTGAATAGAGGATGGACTGAAATGAGGGGAGACTTGTGGAAGGGAGATGAACCAGCCAGTTATTGGGACTAGTTCAGCACAGGTGATGAGGGCCTGTAACAAAGTGGTGGCAGTATCCAAGGGAAGGTTGGGCATAGCCAAGAGATGTTGCAAAAGTGAAATCAGTATTCCTAGACAGTATATTGGATTGGGGGTGTGGGAAGGAAGAGGGGTGAGAGATAGTTAGTATGCTTTGCCATCGATTTTCTGAAATCTTTCTTGGTTACTGCATTTCGGTACCAAACTCTTGTTTTAGAATTTTATTTTTGTTGTGAACTTAGTGATCATCCACAAACCTGGTAGAGAAAGAAAAGAGGACTACATATGAAACTATGAACCTCTATCACATAGTTTGTTTTTAAATGTATGGTGAATTTAATATAATAGTAACAAAATTACCATTTGTGCCCACCTTTGAACTTTTTTCTTCTGAGTACTTTCAAAAAAATAAATTTTATTTATTCCTTTGTTTTTACATCACATAAATGTTCCTTTGTCCTTCCCACCACCTCCTTCCAGGCTGAGTAGCTAGGTGGCACACTGAATGGAGTGTCAGGCTTAGAATCAGGAAGAATCCTCTTACTGAGTTCAAATATGGCCTCAGACACTTTACCAGCTGTGTGATCCTGGGCCAGTCACTTACCTTGTTAGCCTCAATTTCCTCATCTGTAAAATTTGCTGCAGAAGAAAATGGCAAATGGTCCCTTAAGAAAAGAAATGGTTCTTAAGCTCTTCTAAAGGACTTTCCACTATTTAAATCACTTTGGGGCTATAATTGGTCAACACTAATCTCCAAAATTTAATAAATATTACAGAGAGAGCACTAAAAAAATAAAAGAAAAGCTAAAACAGAAACACAACCAAAAAAAATGAAATAACATAACAACCCCAAAGAAGCAACTGAATCTGTGAAATGACACAAAAGGCCAATTCTTGGGTTTAAATAATGAAGTCTATGTGCTAGGTGACGTCATATCTTTGCAGTTCATAGTATGTTTGCCCTGCAATATCTCTGCCAAGAAAACCCCAAAAGGGGTCACAAAGAGTTGGACACAACTGAAGAGTGACTCAACAACAAAAACAACAACAATACCCTCCCAGAGAGACATTTTATGTAACAAATAATATTCTTTAAAGAAAAAAGAGGAAAATGAGAAAAAAACAGGAGCAACGATCAATAATAATTCGAAAATACATACAACATTACACAGATGTGAACCTCACACCAATTCATAAAAGGTGTCTTTTTGTATATAAACTTTGGAATAATTCTTGTTCTGAATAATTTTGCAAAGGTCCCTTTCAGTTATTTTGTGGTGGTTGTTCTTTCCATTAAATTGTTGTATTCATTATGTGTGTTGTTTTCTTGCCTCTGCTTACTTTATACTGTATCACTTCATGCCTTTTCATGCTTCCCTGAATTCATCATATTCATCATTTTTATGGCATAGAAATATTCCATTATATTTCTGTATGTCCATTTGTTTACCCTCCAAATGATAACTATTTTTTTTTCCAGGCTTTGGTACATATGAAGACTTTCTTCTTATCAATGACCTCGTTTTAGTATAGATCTAGTAATGGCACCTCTGGGTCAAAGACAGTGAATATTTTATTCACATTATTTGTGTAACTCCAAGTTGCTTTCCATGAACAGCTAAGTGGTACAGTGGAATAAACTCAAGAATTAGTCAGAAAGTTTAAATCCAGGGGCATGGTGAATAGTACACCAGCTCTGGAGTGAGGAGCTTCTGAATTCAAATTTGGCCTCAGACACTTAAGACTTACTAGCTGTGTAATCTTGAGCAAGTCACTTAATCCTGATAGCTCTGCCTTTCCCCCTCAAAAAAAAGTTTAAATCCAGCACCAGACACTAAATGACCTTGGCAAGGACCCTCTGACTCTAACCCTAACCTGGTTAGCCTTAGCTCCTCATCTGTAAAATGAACTAAAAGGAGGAAATGGCGAACCACTCCAGTATCTTTGCTAAGAAAATATTAAACGGCTAACAAAGAATTGAACATGACTTAAAAATTACTAAGCAAAGCTTTTTATCTAAAATGGTAGTATTAAATCACAGCTCCACCTCCATCAAAAAAAAATATCATTGGTATGCCTATCTTCCTAAAACCCTTCCTACCTTGACTATAACATGTCTGTTTTAATATGTAAATGTATATACATATATTATATATATATATATATACACAAAAATTATGTATAATTTTTGTAACTTTGCTTAATGTGAAGTGAAATCTCACAATTGTTCTATGCGCTTTTAAACCATTGTACTGCTCCTTTTTTTCCTTCACATCTCTCTTTTTTACTCTCTAACAACCCACTCCCCACAAACAAATGTTCTCTCTTATACGAATAATTATAATCAAGGAAAATAATTAAATGCATTGACTATATCAGAAAATAGGTTTGATTCTACACATCCATTCCATTATCTCTCTGTCAAGAGGTTGGAGGCATGCTCCAACATCTGTTTTTGTTGTTTTTTTCTGTTGCTTTTGTCAGTATTGCTCATGTCATTAATCAGAGTTCTATTATCTTTCAAAATTGATTTCCTTAATATTATGTCTGTTATGCAAATTATTTCCCTGATTCTGCTTATTATACTCTTTATCAATTCATCTTTTGTGGTTTCTCTGAATTTAACATATTTGTTACCTTGTAATAGTAAAGATCCTAGACCATGAACTTTTCCTGTCACAGCAAGAGAGTATTGGTCCTGATTCTCCTAGTAATAAGGATCAGGAGAGTCAAACAAATGGGCCATCTTCACTAATTATGGAAGCCACCCAGTCCATCATAGGACAGAGCTAATTATATGCTGTCAAAGTCTATGCTAAAATGCTAGGGGAGGGGAGGGCATTAAGTACTATTTCTTTTTATCACTCTCAAAAAGCTGGTCACTTTTCTTCATTGAGCACTGCCACTTTAAAAGAAATATCATTTGTCTTATCAATATAGTGTTAGGATAGAGCACTGGGCCTGAAATAAGGAGATCGGAGATTAATTTCGGTCTAAGACAACTTCATAGTTGTGTAATCCTGAGTAATAATAATAATAATGTTAATAATAACATTATTGATAATAACATAGTAATTATTGTCTTCTAGGTACTGTGCTAAGTGTGATTGTTAATTCATTTGATCCTCACAACAATTCTGGGAGATAAGTACTATTATGATCCTTATTTTATAGATGAAGAAATTGAGACAAACAGATTAAATGACTTGGCCAGAGTTACACAACTTGTAAGTGTCAAATGTGAATTTGTTCACAAATTCAGATGTGAATTTAGGCCTGATTCCAAGTCTGGCACTCTATCTACTATACCACTTAGCTGTCATTAAGCCCCCATCTTTCTCAATTTCTCCATATGTAAAATGGGAATAATAATGACATCTGCCTTCCAGGATTGTTATGAGGGTGAAAGGAGATAATTGTGAAGCATTTTGCCAACCTTAAATATAAATACCATTATTATTATTAATTATCTTAATTTTTGTTGTTACCTGGCCAGATCTTATAGCTGTAGCCTCTTCCCTAACTACTACTACTACTACTATTACTACTACTACTACTACTACTACTACTACTACTACTACTATTACTACTACTACTACTACTACTCCCCACTATGGAAATTATTCCTTTTTGCCACTTCTCCTATATTTCTTGCTCCTAATAACTCAAGCTTCTTTTTAGAACAAAATTTACTGGAATTGTATAAATTGATAAAGGGCAAGAAGGGAGCAGCTAGGTGGAACACTGGATAGACTGACCTGAGTTCAAATCTGCCCACAAATACTTTCTAGCTATATAGTCCTAGTCAAGTCATTTGTAACATGAGCTAGAAAAGGGAATGGCAAACTACTCCAATATGTTTGTCAAGAAAACCCAAATGGGTCACAAAGGATCAGACGTGACTAATCAACTAACCAACAGCAACAAAGAAGCATACACACGGTGTGTTTCTGAAACTTCAGCTATCTCAGTTGTCTACTCCACCTCCAACAAATCTTCATTTTCACTGGTTTCTGTCCAACAATGAGTGAAACCATTTTCAAGTATTGAATTCTAAATTCTCAGCTCCTTCTGGTTCAGGTAGGGGAAAGGCATCCACAACTCATGTTGTCTGAGCAGTCAAGTACTAGAGTTCTCTGCTTTATTCCACTTGAGATCTATTAGACAAGCATTACCAAAACATAATAGCCTGATACCACAATTGAGAAAGAGAAAAAGAGCATGGTGGACCATGATGCTTTCAATGACCCCAAATTGCTCATTTTCTATGGAGATTTTTCTTTTTAGCACTAATATATTCTCAATCATGGTATAACTCTGTAGATCATGTAATATTATTTCAAAGAATCAAAATCACAAGTAACTTGATAAGAAACCAAAGGACATATGGCAGCCAATAAATTTTAGCATGCTATTAATGACTTGTGTTAAAAAAAAAAATCTTGCACAATTGATGTTATTGAGATATATGACTCCAAAAGAAGAGGAATTGGATACATAGTGAAAATGAAAGGTAATAGATGGTACAATGAAATGGTATGCTGGTGCCCCTGAGATATCAAGAGGACCAGAAAGTCTTTGACATGTTTAGATCTATTGGGAATTTTTATGGGAAGACATGGACAAGAAGCTCACAGAATGAAAAGACAAAAAGGGATTTCCATTTGTAGCAATGGAGACAAAACACAAGCCAATAAAATCATGCTCTCCCTAACTCTACATAACTTTAAAAATGGTGGAAATAAATAGTAAGGTTGAAAGTCGAATCCATGTTTTCTGATGGCCACCAAGTCTTCTTCCTCCACAAACCCCTATTCCATGAGTATTAGTTGGACAAAAACCTGTTTTTCAAGTGATAAAATCGCTCTTTTGTTTTCTTTTAGAGGAGATGTCAGTATTTTTTTTTGTTAATCTTTTAAAAGATATTGTCAAAAATGCTAATTTGGAAGCTTGTTATAATTCCAAAATGATGGCTGCCAGCAATAATTCACCAGACATAAATATTTTACTGTCTGAACTAAAACAAGTTTATGATAGATACAATAGTTTAAAAATACCCTAAACTACCACTTCTGATGATCACACTCAACTTTTAAGCATTTACATCAAATTTTATATATGACAATTATATTCTTAATATCAAAATGAAAAAAATACTAAAGAAAAAGCAATGTGATCTGTTTAATAATGCAGTGTGTTATTCATATGGAGATCCCTAGATATTTTTATTACTGCAGCAGTATGCAAATGGAGTAGCATTCTCTGTCTATATCTATGGGAAGAAACCAAATGACTATGGAGTGCTTTTCTCTCAACTTTGGAAAGGAGCATAAAGAATACCATTATAACAACAAAAGGGATTCTGAGATGCCCAACTATTAGTACTTCCACTCCATAGTGCTGAATGGACACTTCAGAAAGGAGTGTTCCCTCTAATGTATGGAATCAGCAATCACATCTTTGGAAATGTAGTTTTTTAGAAAAAGCAGTTCAACAGAGGAAGAGATCACCAATTAAAATGTATATATGGGTCTTCCTCCCACTTGTATGATCTCTTTGGAATGCATTAGTTCCAATTTTTCCACATCCTCTCCAGCATTTTTCATTTTCCTGTTTTGTCATCTTACCCAATATGACCAGTGAGATGAGGTACCTCAGAGTTGTTTTGACATGCATTTCACTAATCAACAGTGAATTAGAGATGGCTGAGTAGAACCAGGACTTCTGCACAGCTCTGGCTTCCACCTCTTTCAATACATGTAAAAAAATTACTCTAAACCAACTTTAGAACTACAGAACCCACAAAGTGACAGAGAGAAACAAATCTCCCACTAAAGGAAGCCTGGCAGGCTGGAAGGAAGGGTCCATCACAGCATGGTGGGAGCCAAGAGCAGTTCCACCTGAGCTGATGTTTTAGCCCCAGGGCAACCCCGACCAGCCCAGGCTGGAGCAGAGTTCCTGAGACTGGATTACCAGCAGCAGTATAGAGTTCCAGACTTCTCAATCCACAAGTGCCAAAGACAAAGTAAAAGATTAATATGGAACGTTTTTTGGAACAAAGTAGTGCTGTCTGGCTTCTACCCTTGGAGCGATAAGTGGCACAGGCATGGCAGCTGTGCCATGTGGCTGCTTCAGAGCTCCTGGCCTACAGAATGTAGGGTGACCAAGTGACCATTCAGAGGTTAATTGATCTTGCTTTGACCTGCTTGGATCCAGATCATGGTCTTGGGTGGTGGTCCTGGGGTGTGTTACCAATGAGCCAGAGTGTGGGGGGGGCTATAGAGAGGTCGTCCATCTAATAGCTCTGGCAGCTGCAAAAATCCCAGCAGTTTGGGACATAGCTCTACCCCTTCTGGAAGCAGAGTTCTACCATGGCAAAGAGCTCAAAAGTCTAGTAATTGGCTGCCAATATGAGGAAGCACAGGAAGAACAGACCATAGAATCCTTTTGGGGAGACAAAAAGGATCAAGGCATGGAGTGGGAGGAAGGCAGCAAAGTCAGAACTGCTGCATCAAGAGACTCCAAGAAAAATATGAACTGATTACAGGTCATAGAGGAGCTCAAGAAGGATTTTGAAAATTAAGTAAGAAAGTGGAGGAAAAATTGTGAAGAGAAATGAGAAATCTGCAACAAAATCATAAAAAATGAGTCAGCAGCCTGCTAAAGGAGACTCAAAAATACACTGAAGAAAATAACACCTTAAAAAATAGACTAACTCAAATGGCAAAAGAGGCCCAAAAAGCCAATGAGGAGGAGAATGCTTTAGAAAGAGAAATTTGCCAGATGGAAAAGAAATTACAAAAACTCACTGAAGAGAATAACTCCTTCAAAATTAGATTGGAGCAATTAGAAGCTAATGAATTTATGAGAAATCAAGATACTATAAAACAGACCCAAACAAATGAAAAAATAGAAGGCAATGTGAAATATGTCATTGGAAAAACCACTCACCTGGAAAATAGATCCAGGAGAGATAATTTTAAAAATCATTGTTCTACCTAAAAGCCATGATCAAAAAAAAAAAAAAAAAGAGTCCAGACACCATATTTCAAGAAATCATCAAGCAAAATTGCCCTGATATTCTAGAACCAGAGGGCAAAATAGAAATTGAAAGAATTCACCAATCGCCTCTTGAAAAAGATTCCCAAAAGAAAACTCCTAGGAATATTATAGCCAAATTCCAGAGTTTCCAGGTCAAGGAGAAAATACTGCGAGCAGTCAGAAAGAAACAATTTGAGTATTGTGGAAATACATCAAGATAACACAAGACCTAGCAACTTCTACATTAAGGGATTGCAGGGCTTGGAATATGATATTCTGAAGGTCAAAGGAGCTAAGACTAAAACCAAGAATCACCTACCCAGAAAAACTGAGTATAATGCTACAGGGAAAAATAAAGTTTTTCAATGAAATAGAGGACTTTCAAGCATTCTTGATGAAAAAATCTGAGCTGAACAGAAAATTTGACTTTCAAATACAAGAAGCAAGAGAAGCATGAGATGATAAACAGGAAAAAGAACTCATAAGGAACTTATTAAAGTTGAACTTTTTACATTCCTACAAGGAAAAATGATCATTGCAACTCATAAGACTTTTCTCAGTATGAGGATAGCTGAAGAGAATATATATGTGTATGTGTATGTGTGTGTGTGTGTGTGTGTGTATACATACATGTGTGCATGTATGGGATTTTGTACATGTATTGTCATTTTTATTATATTAGATTGACCTAGTCATGAGTAATTGATGTTTTTCCAATTATTTATATCTGACTTTGTGTGAAAAGTTTTTGGTAATTGTGTTCATATAGTTCCTGGGTTTGTTTTGGCAGCTAGATTCCCAAATATTTTATAATGTCTATGGTAATTTAAATGGAATTTCTCTTTCTATTTCTTACTGTTGAACTTTTCTAGAAATATATAGGAATGCTGAGTATTTATGTGGGTTGAAATTGTCTTTAAAATCACATTTCACAATTACACCAATAAGGGATATATCAGGTGAAAATAAAGTCATAACTATCATATGTGAAGATTTAAGTTTAAATTTCAGTACTTGAATAGGTTTATGTCTCATTGTTGTATGTATTGTATAGATTAAGAAGGAAACCACACATGCTCACCCCTTGCTTTTTTTCTCCTCCTATAAATCTTCAACAGACCTTCCTCCTCCCAATTCTGGGCCCTTTCCTATAAGTCTTATATCGTCACTGGTACATTATTCAGATTGTTTACATGTTGTATCTTGTCCTCACTACCTGACTGGCCCAATAGCCAGCATCTATATAAATCTTTAAGGTTTTGTAAAACACTTAGCAAATATGATCTCATTTCATTCTCGCAACCACCATATGAATTGGTTACCTTATTGTCTGCATTTTGTAAATAAGGAAACTGAAGAAGATGAAGGTTAAGTGATTTCTACATAGTAAGTTTCTGAGATAGGATTTAAGCTTGAGTCTTCTGTATGTCCAACATTTAATTCACTGCGAGACCTATCTGCATATCATTGACTGTCTCCTCATTGGTAATATGAGAAACCTATTTGTACTCATCAAAGAAGTTTCCATTGATTTGGGGGGGGGGGGGATTGACCCACCCATTTTGACAATTCAGAAATTTTGAGATTCTTTGATTTTTAGTTATATAGAACCACCAGGAGAAGACTGGTGTTAAAAAGATTGGTTTTTGAGATAATGGAAATGACTTAAGAATGAATTTCATCAGCTCATCTGATTTAAATTCCCTTACAAAGAATTTTAAACATGTTTTTTAAAAAAGTAAACAGGCAAAAATAATTACAGTATTCATAGCACCATAAACTCTCAGGAACATGAGACTCTGAAGGGACGGTTATGCCAATGTATCTTCCTACATAGGAAAAAATTCAATTTACAAGTTAAAAAAGCCTCAAAATTGATAACTGCTCTACATGAAAAGGATAAACTCAATTAGGAACTTAAGATACAATTAGTCCATTTAACTTTGGTCTTTTTTTTTTTTTTACTATAGAGCCACCTATCTGGGATATATTTTCAAAAACAAAGGTGACCCACATGAATCCTACGTGAAAGGTCAGAATATGGTCAGCCATTGATGATGTAGACGTGACTTATTGTCATTGCTAGGCCTTTCTTTAATCCCTGTAAATACTGAAAAGCTTTCCAAGGTCACAAATCATCTTTCAAATTTTCTAGCATAATTATTACATTGGCACAATTAAATTCAGATTCCTTGTGGATTTTTGAAAGAGTCATTTTACTCATACAAGAGAAAAAATACAAATCAATGAACTTACATATTAAAATTGAAAAGCCCAATTCTACTCAACAAGTATTTATTAAGTATCTGCCACATACAACGCATTATGGTAGACACTGAGGAAGCAAAATGACATATAACTCAGTTCATGGCCTAAAGAAGCTTACAATTTAACAAGCAGTAGGCAAGCCACATGCATAGAAATATACAAAGTAGAATGATAAAAGTGATGAAATGATGAAGGCAAAGGAAAAATCTTGGTGAAAGAAGTTCTAAGAAAATCTGGGAAGAGAGAAATTACTTTTACATAGGGATCTGTGGGAAGGAGGGAAGGAGAGAGAGAGAGAGAGAGAGAGACAGACAGACAGACAGACAGACAGAATTAAAATTAAAGAGAAAGATAAATTTCTGAGCTGTCTATTCAAGGGAAAAAATATTACCATGGGCAGGGATGTGGAGGGAAATTAAAAGACACTAGGTATGGGAAAAAAAAAAACTGTGTAAATGCATGAATTCAGGAAAACACAGGTTAAAATTAATAGAGTATTGTGTACCAAATTTCTGGGCTTTTGTGTAGCTGTTGTCAGAGCTTTTTCTAGACACATGCCTCAGAAATGTGAGGTGGACATCCTCTCTACAGCCACCACAAGCTGTGCCATGCTAGTGCTCCTTTCCCCTGGACTGCCACCCCAGACTGCAACCTGCCCCGGCCTGCGGGGCACAACGTGGACCCTAGAAGAGAAAGAGGGACGGGGGACAAGAAACACGAAGAATGGAGACAAGACAGGCTTTCTGATCAAGTCTCGTTTATTGAATGCAAGGGCATGAGTATATATGGAAGTAGG
>CM053591.1:39583150-39598259 GCA_028646515.1 Pseudochirops corinnae | reverse complement strand
TCAGTCTTCTTGTATTTAAATGAATGCACTATCTATATTTCTTATGTAGAGAGCCTGTTCTATTTTGTGATTAATAACTATATCAGCATATTTATAGTTACTGTAGGCATTGTGAATACTGCATTGCTGATACAACCACCCAAGACCATGTTCCAGATCCAGGCTGCTCAATGCAAGAGCACTTTAGCCTCTGAACAATCACTTGGCCCTCCTGCGGTGTGCAGGCTGGGAGCTCTGAAGCAGCCACATCTGCCCCTTCCTTGCCGTCGAGGCAGTTTGGCCAGACCACATTTCTCCCCCAAGTTTAGCTGAGTTCCACTAACTTTTCACTTAGTCCTTGTTTCTTATAGCTTGATAATTCTGGAAACTTCCACAGCTGCCACTGATCCGCTCTCCTGAAGCTCTAGCTGTGGCTCGTCCTGGCCTCCCCCCAGGGCCGAGTCACAGTTTTAGGCTTGGCTAGTTTATGCTCCCAGCGCTGAGATGATCCCTTCTAGCCGAGCTGCCTTCAGTGGGAGGTGTATTTGTGTGAGTTTTAGAGCCCTAAAATTTGTTTAGAGTCATATTTTATGGGCATTTGAGGTGGCCGTGTGGGAGCTATGCTGCCATCTTGGCTCCGCCCCTCCCAGAATTTCTGAATGCAGAAATCAAAGTGCTAGTCAAAACCATTCATAGATTACAACCAAGAGTTATTGATATATTCTGCTTCAGTAGTGAAATTAGGGCCTAAATTAGGGTGGTGAATGTATGAGTAGAGATACGAGGACTTAGGTAAGAGATATAGAATTAGAAACTGCAACAAGCACGTGAATATATATCTGAAGTGAGGGAGGGTGAAGAGTCAAGGGTGACATTGAGGTCACAAACCTGGGTGAATGGAAGTATAGGGGCACCCTTAGTCGAACTAGGGAAATTCAGAAATAATGAAGTCAAATCTGCATTCACTAACAAAATAAGCAATAAAGTATTTAATCTAATTCAGCTAACATTCATTAAGAATGGACTACGTTCATTAAGCAGGTGCTACATGAAAAGTATTGCTAAGAGAGATGCAAAGATGAGTAACATCCTACCCGCTATCAGAGTATGCAATTTAATAGTAGAGATGAGGCACAATACAAAGTTGACTATTTTAATATATGTAAAATCTGACTAATTAGTGTGGATATTCTCTCCACCTTCAAATACTCTTCAACTACCCTCTATAACTTCTTTTCATTGATCTATTAAAAAATCCAAGGAACTATTCTGATTCCTTTACCTTTTCTTCCATTACACTGCAATGCCTGGGCTGTTCATGTTATCCTTCCTTTTACTTTGCTATCGTGTATTTCCCCTATAGCAGAGGGTAAAGTGTGTTGGATTTGGAATTAGGTGAGATTTAAGTTCAAATCTTGTTTCTGACACTTGCTGTGTGCATGTAACTTAATATTATGAACCTCTCTGGGGTGGCTAGTTGGTGCAGTGAATAGAGAACTGGCCCTGGAGTCAGGAGGACTTGAGTTCAAATCCGGCCTCAGACATGACACAAAAACTAGTCATGTGACCTTGGGCAAGTCACTTAACCCCAATTGCCCTTCAAAAACCAAAAAAAAAATATTATGAACCTCAGTTTCCTCATCTGATAATAAAGTCTGTTATCTTGTAAGACTTTGGTAGGGATCAAATAAGATGATGCATATAAAGAACTCTGTAAACCTCAGAGTGCTATATAAAAATCACGAAGTAGAATTTCTAGCAAAGCAACTTGGTAATAAATTGTATATAAGCTCAGCTACCCCAATTCACTCAAAATATCTAGAAATTCACCATATAAAGTCAAAGGGAAGAAGAAAAGAATGAAATTCCTTCCAGGAAACCCCAAGAATGAAAAAAAATAGGAGAAATATTGACTAAATGAGCAAATTGAAAAAAGTATGTAGTACCTATTATGTACTAGGTACTATATTAAGTGCTTGGGATCTAAGAAAGGCTATAAAAACAACAAATAACAAAAATAATCTTAACTTTCAAGGAGCTCACAGTCTAATGGGGGAAAAAGCATGAAAACAAAGCATCTAATACCAGAAGGAAATGAATACACACACACACACACACACACACAAAGAGAGAGAGAGAGAGAGAGAGAGAGAGAGAGAGAGAGAGAGAGAGCTGTCCTGTCATCACCTTTTGCCTAGATTGTTATATTGTCTCTCTGTGTGTGTATGTGTGTGACTGATGTTGAAACAGTCTCACTCAAGCACAAAAGGTTTCCCAGTAGTCAAGGACGTTACTCTAAACTCCACTGGTAGAACTATACATATTTTCCTCCATTTATGAAAGGTTTTTCATCAAGATTCTAGCCACAGTTTACTTTACTTCAAGTGATTTTCCTTGAATATAATAACCATATCACTGCCCTGCTCAATCAGCTCCAGTAGCTCCTTATTATCTTTCAAGGATAAAACATAAATTCTTATGTTTATCTTTGAATGCCCTTTCCAACCTGAGCCCAACCTATATTTCTAGCTTTATTTTGTGCATTTCTGTCCTTCCACATTGTGATCCAAATTGGCTTTCTCTCTGTTCCTCATACTTCATCTTCCATCTCTACATTTTTATGATGGAAATACTCCATTATTGGAAGGCACTTCCTTATCACCTCCAATAGAATATATATTCTCAGTAAAACACTTTCTTCTAAGGCCCATAAATAAATTTTCTGAGTCACTGCATTTTAACTAGCTAATTGGCCATTTTTTTAAATATTAAAAGACATAACAGGGTAATATTCTTGTAACTATGTTGCCACATGTAAGATCTTTATAGCTCTGAATTCAGTGGTGTGTGCCTAATGCTGAAACAGTCTTCCCATCACTCAAGCACCAAAGGCACTGAACTCCCGTCTCTTTCTAGGAGTCAAGGATATTACCTTCTAAATGCCAGTAGTAGAATTGCCCATTTTGACCTCTATTTACAAAGTGTTTCCCATCTGCATTTCAAGTCACACTTATTAAACTGTCTTTATAAGAATGGTTTATCAACATCCTTAGCTCCTCTATTTATTCATTCTGGAAACAAGCCTCAGAGTACTTCCTCCAAGAGGTAAAAGAAGGGTTATTTTCTGTGTGAGAGCTTTTTTTCCTGGGCTAGGAATGAGGAAAAGTTGGATCAGATCCTACCTTTACTTTTTCTAGCTGCGTAACCATAAATGTCATTTTTTCCTCAACTCTGAGATATTTTTCATTGTCTGAAAAATGAAATAATATTATCTTGTGGGGTTATTTGTAAAGCTCAGATTTGAAAGTCTTAAAGTATTGTACGAATGTCAAACATTCAATTCAGTTAAAAACCCTTTTTAATTAGTGTTTACTCTGTTCCAGGTAATCAATCAGGCAATCAAAAAGCATTTATTAAGCACCAACTATGTTTTCAACACTGTGATGCCTAAAGAAAGGCAAAAATATGGTACTTCTTTTTTAAGAATCTCAAATTAGAGCAGTAACAACTATATGGCAATAAATACACACAAGAAATGTAAATGGAAGACCATTTTAGAGGGAAGGGACCAGCAGTGCAAAGACCTGGAAAATCTACATATGGAAGACAGAATTTGAGTTTAACCAAATTAGGGGAAGTAGGAGCTAGAGGCGAGAAAAGATAGCATTTAAACCCCAGGGGAGAGTCAGCTAGGTGGTGCAGTGAATAGAGCACCTGTTCTGGAGTCAGGAGGACCTGAGATCAAATCTGGCCTCAGACACTTGACACACCTACTGGCTGTATGATCTTGGGCAAATCACTTAACCTCAATTGCCTTACCTCCTCCTCTAAAAAATAAACAAACAAACAAAAAACCTAAGGGAAAGTTGATGTAAATCCAGAAGTGAAAATTGTGTGTATGTGTGTGAGGAAGAGTAAGTAGGACAGTGTCGGTAGGTTATTGAGTGTGTGGAGGGGAAGGTAGCCTAAGAAGACAAAATGTAAGAAAGGATCAAGTTGGGAAGTTTCTTAAATATCAAACAGATGACATCATAGCTGATCCTAGAGATAATAAAGGGTCACTAAAGTTTATTTGTGGGGTGACATAGGCCTTGATTTTAGGAACTTAATTTGGCAGCCGTGCAGAGTATCTTGAAGTGAGGAGATACTTGGGGGGGGGGGGGGTGGAATACAAGTCTATTCTAATACTCTTCAGATAAGGTGACCTCGATTTACAAAGTGTTTCTCATCTCGATTCCAAGTCACACTTGTTAAACAATTCTGATGAGAATGGTTCATCATCATTCTTAGCTTCTATATTTGTTTTTCCAGAACTAAAGCTCAGTGTACTTCCTTTAAAAGGCCTTTTTCTACAAGGCCTTTCTTGACTGTAGTAGGAAGGAGGAAGCTTTAGGTTCAAATCCCACCTTTACATCTACTAGCTTTGTGACCAGAGATGTCTTTTTTGTTTTCCAACTCTGAGACATTTTCCATTGTCTGAAAAATGAAATAGTATTTTTTTCATGAAGCGGTTTGTAAGGTTCAAATTTGAATGATGTTATGATGGTAGAAACGACGACTTGGCAACAGATTGGATATTTGGAGTGAGTGTGAGAGAGAAGATGACACCAAGATTACAAGACTGGTAACTAAGAAACTGAAATTTCACTTAGCAGAAATAGATAAGTTTGGAAGAGGTCAGGGTTTGGAGGGAAATATAAATTATCTGTTTTAGGATGAGTTTAGGATGTCTCTAGGGCATCCAATTCAACTGAGTTTAGGATGTCTCTAGGGCATCCAATTCAACAAAAGCCAGTTGCTGATGTGAGACTGGAACTCAAGATTAGGGTTGTATATAAACATTTGGTAATGTTCTTTAGAAAGTCAATAATTGAAGATGATAAGATCATCTATCAACATGATGTAGAGGGAAAAGAAAAGAGGGCTCAGGACAGAGGGAGCTGAGGGGAACATCCATGATTAATGAGGATGAATACAAAACAAAGACTGAGAAAGAAGGTTGAAGGAGAACAGGGAAAGAGTAGGATCATAAAAACACAGACAAAAGACTTTACCCAGGAGGAGAATCTGCAGAGAGGTCAAGAAGGATGATGAATGAAAAGAGGGCATTAGATTTGACAATTGAGAAATAATTGGTGACTTTGGAGAGTAGCTTCAGATGAATGATGAGGTCTAAAATCAGAGTACTTAGAGTTTAGAAGAGTATGAGGAGAAGAAAGGGAGGCAGCTAGTAGAGATAGCTTTCTTGAGAGTTTTGGCTGAGAAATGGAAGAGAGATATAGGACAATAGGTAGGGGAGATTATAAGATCCAGTGGAAATTTTTTTTAGGATGGGGTAACATGGACATGTTTGTAGGCAGCAGGGAAGGAACCAGTAGATAGGGAAAGATTAAAGATTATAGTGTGGAGGGCAATGATCCTATGATTAAGTTGGTATATCCTGTATGTATATATATTTTCTTTTTAATCCTTCTTGAAGCAGGGGATATAATTTGCATTTCATACCCATTATAAGCAGTATCTAGGTAACAAATGAAACAGTCTATATAATACAATTCATATGGAATAAACTCTCATTAAAGAACTCTGTGGTTAGATTAAAGCTAGTCAATAAAAGATAAAATAACTTTGGCTAGTTTACTAGCCACCTGTTTCAGTATGATACTTCAATGGAAAATTAGAATGGTGTCATTATATAGAAACATTTTGAATACTATTTTTCTTGGGAGGGAGGGGGATTACAAGCAGAATAGTTGAAATTAGGGACTAACAAATAAGGATTCCTTTGGAACAAGGTGTGAATTCCCCCTCAGAATATTTTGTTTATTTAATTCTACCTTTTGCTATAGTGGTTCTCTTATGTAACAGTATACTCTAGTGACTTGTTCCCTATTAATTCTAGGATCAAATATAGTCAGGTTTTGTTTGTTTGTTTTGTTTTACCTTTAAAATTCTTTAGAAACTGGCCATTTCTTGTCTTTCCTGCATTCTTATGTCATGTCACTCCATGCACTTTATAGTTCAGACATTTTGGCCTGTTTGCAATTACACCTAGTGTTCCATCCTCCAATTTTATGCCTTTGCCCTGGATTTCCCCATGCCTGGAATGCTCTCTCTTTTTGCCTCTGCTTTTCAGCTTCCATCAAGACTCAGTTTTAATTCTACTTTCTGCAAGAGGCTTAGTCCAATCACCCAGGTGCTAAAGTCATCCTTCCTAACATTTCTGTCCATAACCTATTTATTTACATGTCATGTCCCTTATTGCATGTAAGCTACTTGAGAACAGGGACTGATTTTTCTTTTTCACTGCCTTTCTAGCACCCACCACAATTCCTGACATACTATCAGTGCTTAATAAAGTCTTGTTGATTTTGAGAAATTGTCAAAATTCTTTTAAAGGAAAAAAGTGACAAATTCTAATGCTTGGGGCTTAATAAACTGATTACAGTTATATGATACAGACATCTTTAATGTTGCTTTTGTTAAATCTACAGAGAGTTCTGAGAATGGTCATTTTTAAGTGGACATAATGCAGAGCTGAAATCATTTCAGCTTCTTATTATGTTTTATCTTTCTCTATTAGAATGCGAACTCCTTGAGAGTAGGCTCCATCTTGCTTTATTGCATTCACACCCATAGTGCCTGACACAGAGGAAGCAGTTACTACATAATGTCAGAGGTATCAAGGATAAAGTACTATACCTATTTCAAGAACTGACTCTTAGATAATAGAATGGGAATACTGAGTCAGGACTCCATCAACCTCTCCACTATCATTCCCCTTTTTTAACTAGATGCACTAGCTTTCCAAAGGGCAATGGGATGTAGCCTGCTATAAAGGAAGGAATCAGTGAATTCAATTCAACATTTATTTAATTTATACCACCTTCATTTCACTTGATTAAATTTGTGGAATAGAAAGATGAAACAAGACATACAGCAGATAGTTTCTTGTCCTCAAAGAACTTAGTGGAATAAGATAAATAATTATAACAAAAGGTAAAATACAATAAATATTATATAACTGGCAGCAAAATGCCCAGGCAATTGTCTTAGATGAAGTTACCGATTACATGTCCATCTACAACCAATGCAGATGAAAGAGAGTTTCAACTGGTATTCTGCACACTGATTAAATTACAAGTCATGACACACACACTTTTCTATCATTCCCCAACCCCTGCATGCATCTCATGCCAGCAAAGATAAACATAAAAGATACAAATAGAATGGGAGTTGCATATGGTCATTACAGGAAAGGAAGGATCTAAATAGTCAGAGATATCAGAGGAAAGACTATTTCAGAAATGAGAGGTTTTCAGAAATTTGGGAAATAATAAAGTTGGAAAGGGTATTAGGAGTTAGATTATAAAATTTAAGTGCTATGCCAAATATGTTGTAATTTATTCAGAGCCTTTGGTAGGCACCAAAGTGTACCCAGAATAAACCACTGATAAGATCTGGAGCGCCAAGCTCCCCAGAGCCGCCACTCATTATGCTGCATTTGAAAAGCAGTTGCCTGCCTCTTACTGGGCCCTAGTAGCTACTGACCAAATGATATAGGATCATACAATCACCCTTTTCACAGCCTATTATGGGTTGGGTGATGCAGGATGAATCCTCTAACAAGATAAATGGACTAGAACAGGCTTCTAATGTTAAAAGGAAATTTGGCATTAGAGGTTATACTTGTCTGAGTCTCTCTAGAGTTAGTGCCCTTGACAAATAGTTGGTGTTTATGCCAGGCAATGAGGCCTCCATTCCAGACCCTGGAATTATGCCTCCTCTGGTGGCCAAGATGTCTTTCTGCCTGGCTATCTGATGGTTACATCCACTATAAGAGAGGTTTGTGCAACTGAATGTCAACAGCCACTAATCTGATTTCAGGAGATATTGTAGGGAGCAAGGGTACTGAGAAGTCTTTCAATTGGATGAGATCCAAGTTGCAAGGCTGGCATGTGAGAGAGATTTCAGAGATGGGGCAGAAAAGATCTTCACCTATGGTAGTTCTTAAGCAGTGGCCACCAGTAAGACCAAGGGATCTGCGGTATGAAGAGTGAAGGAATAGATAATCAAAGACTCTCCCTTTTGGAGCCAGAACCAATGGAGAAGTTTGGACCTCCCTTCCACTACATGCAGTTATTTGTGGAGCATGTCAGCACCCATCAGTCTTGGAGCTGTTGAATAATCAAGTTGGAACTATTAATAGAATAGCAGAGGTTGAGGAGTGGGTCCAGTTTCAACTGGGACATTTGGGACAATAATCCTGTGTTAGGTATAGGACCATATGATATCCCAACTAAGAAGATCTAATTCAAGTGGCCCTCAACCTGTATTCAGCTAGCAAAACAGAACTTTCCCATCTCACAGTAAGATGGTTGCCTGTATTAATTAATAGCAGCATAATTATGCATCTGGCTGATCCCATCTTAGGCTAAAGCCAGGCCTACAATATTTGGCATAATTATCAGTTAGTTGAAACAATATATAATTTACATATGATAATGGTTAGTAATATTGATTTAACTTGTCTAAACAAAAATTCTCTAAATTTCCTTTGTTGAGATGACTAATAAATGAAATATTAGTTTTAAAATTAGGAGTATATCCCATTAAGGACTTAAAGAATGCTGTATTCTCTTCAATAATTTTTTTTCAATTCCATTGCTATTTTTCTCCAAAACATAATCATTGGTACTATGTTCAGCAAAGCAACTCAGTATTTTTACTGTTCATAATTTCTTAGCCAATTTATTTTTGTGTTCCCCTCAAAATTAGTGTTCCTTTGTTCATTTAGAAAGACACAGTAATTGCTTCAAATGTCAGTTTTCATTAGAACATAATATAAAAGTCTGAATAATGTATGGGAAGTGTAGCACATAAATATCACAATGGACACATGAAATTTTATCAATTAATTTATTTACTTTTAGTTTTCAACATTGACTTTTATAAATTTTGAATTTTATCTGCCTCCTTTCCCTCCCCACTCCCCAATACAACATGCAACAGGCTCTACTTATGTGTTCTTATTAAACCTATTTTCGTGTTAATTATGTTGTATAGAAGAAGTAAAATGAATGGGAGGAAGTATGAGAAAGAAAAAACAAAACTGAACAAAACGAAACAAAAAAAGAGAGCAATAGTATGTTCCAATCTGCTTTCAGACTTCATAGTTCTTTCTTTGTGTGTGGATTACATTTTCCATCATGGGTCTTTTGGAGTTGTTTTAGGTCCTTGCATTGCTAAGAAGAGCTAAGTCTATCAAAGTCAGTCATCACACAATGTGGCTGTTGCTGTGTACAATGTTATCCGGGTTCTGCTCACTTCACTCAGAATCAGTTTATGTAAGTTTTTCCAGGTTTTTATGAAGTCAACCTGCTCATCATTCCTTAAAGCACAATAGTATTCCATTGCATTCATATGCCACAACTTGTTCAGCTGTTCCCCAATCGATTGAGCATCCCCTCAATTTCCAATTCTGGGTCACCACAAAAAGAGTTGCTGTAAATATTTTTGAACATGTGGGCTGTTTTCCCATTTTTAAGATTTCTTTTTGATCACTTCATTGTCTGTGGTGCTGTTTAGCAGGATATAGTTTCCTTCCTAATCTCTTTTAATTAGATCTAGTTTTGCTTTGGCTTTGTCTGACATTAGGATTGCTACTGCTGCTTTTTTTAAACTTTAGTTGAAGCATGATATATTCTACTCCTGCCTTTTACTTTACCCTGGGTATCCCCCCATTTCAAATGTGTTTCTTGTAAACAACATATTGGAGGATTATGGTTTTTCATCCATTCTGCTATGTGCTTCCATTTTATAAGAGAGTTAATCCCATTGACATTCAGTTACAATTACTATCTGTACCTTTCTCTCTATCCTTTGCATCTCCATTCATCTCCAACCCCTCTTCCATTTATGCCTTTATTTCGCCATTCTCCTTTTTCCCTCCTCAAGAGTTTTGCTTTTGACCACTGCTTCCCTCATTCTTCCCTCCCTTCTAACCACCTCCTCCCTTTTCTTTCTCCTTTCCCCTTTCCCCTCATACTGCCTGTTGGACAATTTAGATTTCTATATCTTATTCCCTCCTTGAATGAAATCCAATGAGAGTAAATTTCAAACAATGCTTATCTCTCTTCTTTCCCTCTACTATAATATGTTTTTGTTGCACTTCCTTTGATGTAATTTACCCTTCTCTGCCTCCTCCTTTCCTTTTCTCACATTACAATCCCTGTTCGCTCCTGAACCAGGTTTTTTTTTTATCATCACATCAGTTCAAGTTAAACCTACATCCTTTGTTTATGTATATCCTTATAAAATGTCATAATAAAGATACAATTATCAAGATTTACAAGTATCAACTTCCCATGTAGGGATGTAAACAGTTTGCCCTTATTTAATAACATGATTTTTTTTTCCTTTCCTCATTATATTTTTATGCCTCTCTTGAGTCTTGTACTTGATGATCAAATTTTCAATTGATCTCTGGTCTTTTCATTCAGGAAGGTCTGGAAGTCTCTTATTTCATTGAATGTCCATCTTATTGCTGTTATGGGAATCTGAAGATATTCCCTGCCCCTAGGCCCTTTGCTAAAGTGGCTATGTGACTCTGAAAACTGTCCTTGATTTGAAAATATACTCTGCCCCCTAATAGGCTGAATGTGGCCACATGGAGCCTGTGGCAGGAGGCTTGTTTTTCAGGAATGCCTACACCTTGTAGCTTTGTGATTGGGCAGTGGGTCAAGAGAGCTGTGACATTCTCTAAGCCAGGAGAAGGCTATATATAAGCTCTGATGTGAGGTTTTGCTCTGGGGCTCACTTTGAGAAGAGTTGTATGATTTGGCCCGATGAGATTCTGGGAAGCCATTGAGCTCCCCCAGCTTTGAAAAACCCAGATGTTGATGCTTCCCTCTCTGGTAACTGAATAGGTAACTGATGTAATGGTCAGATTGTTTGGAAGCCTGTCTGCTGATTTGTTTCTCTGTCTGCTTGTAACTTGTGCTTATAACTTGTGTTTGTATTCTGTTTGCATTCTCTGAAGTTCAGGGTGCTGACTTTTCTCCCTGAACTAGGTAAATGATATATGTTTGATTGATTAAAGTAAGATTGTTAACCCATTTTGAGTTGCTTTCCTTTGGAAAAGCAGATCTAAGAACCTGTGCTAGCAGCTACCCTGGGTATGCAGGGTAATGGAATTTGGAGATGCTCCTCTATTGTCTTGGTTTTTGGGTTGAGTGTTAAAACCCAGAGCCTGTGAATCCCACTTGTGGGATGGACTTGTTGACCTGAAGAGAGAGGGCTGAACTGGGAGGATCCGTGAATTGGGAGAGAGGCCCAAGCCCAGAAGGACTTTGGGAGAGGAGTGTCCAGTATCATGGAGCCTGAGTTGCTGAGAAAAAGACTGCTAAGAGCCCATTGGAAGTATCCAGGACTTTTGAGAACTGCTACCTGGAACTGCCAAGGACTGAGGAGGCATGGCTGTGATGCTGGTATTTTGTCTGTCTGTTTTGATGTTGTTTTGTCAGATTCACCTGTTGCAGAGGTCCTGGAACCTGGCTGTTGGTTCAGAAGCCCTGAAGGAGGATTTTCTTGTGGTACCTGCACAGAAATCCTGGAAGAGGGTCTTGCTGATGTTTTCAGGGGTTTTGGAACCATTCTACAGGCAGGGAGTGACTTGATGAGGATGCTGGCTATGGCTTTGTTGAGCCTTGTCTCCGCAGGAACTGAGATTGCTGAGGGCTTGCTTCCAATGAAGATGAAAGAAGGCTCTTTCCTTGGGTATTCAATACTGAGTTTAACCTTGTTGTAACTTAAGGGCAGATGGCCTTTTGTGCTCTCCTGCCCCTTTTGAGATTCAGGGGTGGGAAGCCTTTGAGTTGGTTTGTTTTTTTTTTTGTGCTCTGTGATTGACCAAATGAATGTACTTTGTTTATGGTCAGAGACTAATCTCCATTTGAGAAGAGACTTTTGACTGACTAAATGAATGTACTGTCTAGGGGTGGAGTAGTGCCTGGATTGAATTGAGAACTTACTTGTTAAAGGAACAAGTCACAGTGTATTTTGACTTTCTCTGTTCTGTGAATGTTTGCTGACTAAATGGGGTTTACTATGCTGGTAATCCCTACTTTGGAAGTTGCCTTTGCTTATACTTGCCTGAAAGATTAAGCTCAATTTTGCTGGGTAGTTGATCTGTGATTGTAATCCATACTCTTTTGTCTTACAGAATAATATATTCAGAGCCCTCTGATCTTTTGATGTAGAAGCTGCAAGGTCCTGTGTGATCATGACTATAGTTCTATGATATTTGAAAAATTTCTTTTTGGCTGCTTATAGGATTTTCTCATTACCCTGATAATTCTGGAATTTGATTATAACATTCCTTGACATTTTCAATTTGGGATCTCTCTCAGGAGGTGATCAGTGGATTCTTTAGATGACTATTTAACCTTCTGACTCCAGGGCCAGTGCTCTATTCTGATTTTATACCTGATTTTCCTGGTCAGTTGTTTGTCCAATGAGATATTTCACATTGTCTCCTATTTTTGATTCATTTGGTTTTCTTTTTTAATTTCTTGATTTCTCATAAAGTCATTAGTTTCCATTTGCTCCATTCTAATTTTTATAGAATATTTTTTTTCATTTAGCTTTTGGACCTCTTTTCCATTTGGCAAATTCTGCTCTTTAAGTAATTCTTCTCCTCATTGGCTCTTTGGACTTCTATTTGGATTAGTCTATTTTTAGGGTGTTATTTTTTTCAGTATTTTTGGGTCTCCTTTACCCATCTGTTGACTCATTTTTTATGATTTTCTTACATCATGCTAATTTTTCCTCCCAAATTTTCCTGTACTTCTCTTACTTGATTTTCAAAATCTTCCTTGAGATTTAAATAGGGTGGAGTCAAGATGGCAGCATAGAAACACTAGAACTCCATGTGCTCCCCCAATACCACCTCAAATACCTATAAAATATGACTCTAAACAAATTTTAGAGCTCCAGAGTCAACAAAAATGATGGAGTAACAAAGCTCCTGCTGAGGGCAGCCTGGCAGGTTGTCATTATGGTGTGCTGGAAGCAGAGTCCAGCCCCATGTGATTTCAACCCCAGGGCATCCAGGAGAAGCCACAGCTGTAGCATTCAGGAGCACAGATCATTATCAGCTGTCCAGTTTCCAGAATCTCTGACCCATAAGAGCCAAGGACAAAGGAAAAAGGTCAGTGGAACTTGGCTAAATTTGGGGAAGAGGGTCTGGATGAACTGCCACCAGAGTTAGCAGCAGTCTGAAGCGGCAGCCCTGCAGCTGCCACCATGTGGCTGCTTCAGAAGCTCCTGGCCTGCAAATTGCAGGGGGGCCGAGCAATCATTCAGAGGCTAAGTGCTCTGTCCTTGAGCTGCCTGGATCAGATTGCGGTTTTGGGTGGTGGTTCTGAGGTGCGTTTTCAGTGAGCTAAAGCTGGTGGGGGCTGCAAAAAACAGTGGCCTCCTAATAGTCCTGGCAGCTGCAAAAACCCCAGCAATTTGGGATAGAGTTCTCCCCTCTCAAAGCAGAGTTTTACTACTGAGCCCAAAAGCCATGTAATTGATTGGCAACATGAGCAAGTAAAGGAAGTAAAGCAAGCCCAGCAATGCAACTTTAGATTCTTTTTCTAGGGACAAAAAGGACCAAAGCATGGAATGGGAGGAAGACAACACAGTCAGAACTTCCACATCAAAAGCTTGCAAGAGAAATACAAAATGGATAAAGGCCATAGAGGAGCTTAAAAAGGAATTTGACAATTAAATAAGAGAAGTGGAGGAAAAATTGGGGAGAGAAATAAGAATGATGCAAGAAAATCATGAGAAGAGAGTCAATGACCTGATTGAAGAAAATAATGCCTTAAAAAATAGCCTAACTCAAATGACAAAGGAGGCCCAAAAAGTCAATGAGGAGAAGAATGCCTTAAAAAGTTGATTTTGTCAGATGGAAAAAGAATCTCAAAAGCTCGCTAATGAGGATAATTCCTTCAGAATTAGAGTGGAGGAAATGGAAGCAAATGACTTTATGAGAAATCAAAATACTATTAAACAGATCCAAAAAAAAAGAAAAAATAGAAGGCAATGTGAAACATCTCATTGAAAAAAACCACTGACCTGGAAAATAGATGCAGGAGAGATAATTTAAAAATTTTTGGACTACCTGAAAGCCATGATCAAAAAAAGAACCTAGAAATCATCCTTCAAGAAATTCTCAAGGAAAATTGCCCAGATATTTTAGAACCAGAGTGCAAAATAGAACTTGAAAGACTTCACCCATCACTTCTTGAAAACGATCCCCAAAAGAAAACTCCTAGGAATATTATAGCCAGGTTCCAGAGTTCCCAGATCAAAGAGCAAATATTACAAGCTGCCAAGAAAAACAATTTGAATACAGTGGAAACACAATCAGGATAATTCAGGATCTAGCAGCTTCTACATTAAGGGATTGAAGGGCCTGGAATATGATATTCCGGAGATCAAGGGAGCTAGGATTAAAACCAAGAATCACCTACCCAGCAAAATTGAGTACAGTGTTCCAGGGGAAAATATGGTTGTTCAGTGAGGTGGAGGACTTTCAAGCATTCTTGCTGAAAAAACCAGAACTAAAAGGAAAATTTGACACTCAGATACAAGTAGCATGAGAAGGTAAACATGGAAAAGAAATGATAAGGAACCTATCAAAGTTGAACTATTTGCATGCCGACATGGAAAAACAATAATTGTAACTTATGAAACTTTTCTCAGTATGATGATAGGTGAAGGGAATACAAATGCACATATATGTATACATACACATATGTCTATATAGGAGGGTATATGTATATATGTATATGAAAATCTATCTGAGTATGTATATATATATGTGTATATAGAGGGCACAGAATCAATTGAATAAAAAGGGATGATACTTTAAAAACTGAAATTATGAGGTAGTAGAGGAATAGGATGAGAAGAGACAGGGAGAGACAGAATGGGGTTAATCATCTCATATAGAAAAGGCAAGGAATAACTGTTACAGTGGAGGGGAAGAACAGGAAGGAAAAAGGGAAAGAGTCAACCTTAATCTCATTGAATTTGTCATAGGGAAGGAATGACATAAACTCTAAACTGGGTATCT
>CM053591.1:39563127-39582650 GCA_028646515.1 Pseudochirops corinnae | reverse complement strand
CAATATCCAAGGAGAGGCCTTTTCTTCATCTTGGCTTGGGGTGGTCTCTCAGATTCCTTGGATCCCCTTCCATGGTCACAGCTCCTACCTGAATTCACCAAACAGTCACCTGGATTCAGAGGCAGACAGCTCCCAGGTTCTTGTCCAGTTCTCCAGGCAGTTCCTGCTACACACTGAAGTTCACAGGGTCCAGCACATCTCAAAAGCTTCACAACTTCTGTTCCCAGGAACACAAACAAACAAAATCTTATTATGGTCCTTCTTCTTCACTCCTCTAATAGTTTGTCTGGCCCTAGGACCCAGAAGAAATCTCAGCCTTCTAGGAGGCCTTCTTGGCAGCAACTTCAGCCTTTATCAGATTCTGGTCTCAAGGAAATCCTCTCTCAATTCTCAGTCAGCTTCCAGATGCTCACTGAGAGAAACTCTCTCTCTGTCTCCTCCACCAGGAGCCCACCAGGAGAAAAAATTCTAATTCTGATTGTCTCTCTCTGCAGCTCTTCTTATATACACACACACAGCATTGGCTTTCTGTTTCAGCCAAACCCTTCCTGTTATGTCAGCAACAGGAGACAGAGTTCACACCCCCTGCCTCTTTCACAGAGGCTTGACTAAGGGCTAGGTACCTGCTTGCTTGATATAACAGAAAGGGGTCTTCAAATTTAAATTAATTACCCTTACATTCCACCCCTACAGGATCCTTGGCCTTACAATTTCAATTTAAATGGCCATGGATCATGGATCCTGGAACAAATAGAGGAATTATATTTTGTAATCCTGCCAACTACACCATAATGTAATGCCATGCACAAGCAGCTTCCCAAAAGAATGCTACTGTGAGCAGCTTTTAAGGTTCTGATTACATAGTATAGTGAACACTCCATTTATTCCTTAACAAATCAAGGCAAATATTCACAACAAATCACAAAATAATATTCACAAGTTCTCAGTCCAGTAGCAGCCCAGCTTCCAGATGCTATCAAGAGAAACTCTCTATCTCTGTCTCTGTCTCTCTCTCTGAGCTGGCTTCAGTATTCACAATTCTTCCACCAGTCACTTGTCAGAAGAAGATTCTGCTTCCTCCACCAGGAGCCTGCCAGGAGAAAAATTCTAATTCTGACTGTCTCTCTCTGAGGATCTTCTTATATACACACACACACACACAGCATTGGCTTCCTGTTTTAGCCAAACCCTTCCTATTATGTCAGCAACAGGAAACAGAGTTCACACCCTCTGCCTCTTTCACAGAGGCTTGACTAAGGATTAAGTACCTGCTTACTTGACATAACAAAAATGGATCTTCAAATTTAAATTAATTACCATTACACCATTGCACTTAGTTTGGGGTGATGCAATAGAGGAAGGACCATGATAAGCTAGCTAATGTCAAGAGGGTAGCAACCAAGATGGTGAAGGTGCTTAAATTGATGCCATATGAGGATCATCTGAAGGAACTGGGCATGTTTAGCCTAGAGAAGAACTCAGGAAGATGTGGTGGCTATCTTCTAGTATTTGAATAACTTTCATGTGGAATAGGAATTATACTTGTAATTTTAAATTTTTCATCCCAGAGAGGTAGAACCAGGGGTGATGGATGTAAGCTGTAGAGAGGCAAGTTTGATCTTGATATAAGGAAGATTTTCCTGAACAACTAGAGCTATCCAAAAATGGAATTATCTACCTCAAGAAGTGGTGAGAGCCCCCCTCCTTGAAGGTTTTAAGTATATTTATAATGAGAATTTCTTTCTAAGATGGGATGGACTTGATGGTAACAGATAACTTTCCCATTCTAAAATTGTGTAATTCTGATTATCTTCTTGAACTAACCAAATGCCTAAAGGAATCAAAAAGAACTTAGTAGAGTATCAAATTCACTCCATTGCAAAGTCCTTCCAACACTCACTCTTGATTAGAACTGTACTGTACTACTTTCTGCTACTATATAATGTTTTTGCCCCATGTCACATCATGTTCTACCGCTGAAGCCCAGTTTTAGCTATTATATAGTCCATAGCTCCCTCTACTAGAGAGGAATTCCCAGTTGTCACTCATTAAATTAAATTCATAATTGATGAAGTTCCTACTATGTGCAGAACACTATATCTCACATTGATATTGCACTTTATATTAATAACCCTGAAACTTCAAATAATTCTAGAAGTGTTTACAGAATGATCAGATGATTCTCAATAGGAAATTTATTTGAAAATATGAAGAATTGTGCGGTATGAGATATGAAAAGGTTATAATTGCTATCAAAGTAGAGAGTACCGAAACCAATGAAATCACTGACCCACTGAAATGCAAAAATGAAGAGAACATGGCAATCTGTTCACCTTCCCCAACCTGACTGTTCCAACTTCAAACATGCATGTGCACACACACACTCACACACACACACACACACACACATACACACACACACATCTCTATAGCTCATAGTAGATTGGGAAAACTTGAAAACAGTTGCTCTTTCCTTGACTGGTAGTATCTATGAAGGAAAGCGAGAAACAATGATTTAAAAAATTCAAGCCATGTATTTCAGCCCATTGCCAAAACTCTTTTTGCCTTTGAACTAGATTATAGCTACTGCCTCTGACCACAGGATATTTATCAGTATGGTGTTGTGAACATTTGCTTTGAATGTAGCATTCCTATGGCCTCATCTCCTAAAATGAGGGAACAGCTGTAAAATATGGTGATGTACTTACTGTGTTGTCCTATTTATCAATATTTTGACTGACTTGCTTTGAATAATAGTCTCATCAGTCTCACTTCCCTCCTGTTCAAATGGCCAGTTGCATAGTACAAACTAAACATGTTTATAGTTTCACAGAATGATGACTATTTACATTTTTATTGAGTAAGCAACACACTATTCATAGCTTTGACCTTGGATTCCACATGTTCTAATTAGATCTTCATGGCCATCCCTAACCACAAATATGTGTGTATGTGTATGTGTGTGTGAGTGTGTGTATGCATACATGCACATATGTATGTCTCATAAACTTAGGGATTTCTATAAGAATTAATTAAGCTTTAGTTTGGCTTCCTAGATTTTGTTATTTTTTGTTACCTTATACTCTATGTACTTGTATAAATACATTGGACATTCTTTGAAATTGATGACTCAGAGTGTTTTGTCCCTGTGCTCTTATTTCAAGTAATTGAATAGACTCTTTATAGTTAAAAAAGACAAAAATTTAATGATTTCTATTTGCCTTTAAGTCAATTGAAACTCACATGTCAAAAGTACCAATGGGAATATTTCACAGAATAGGATGCATTGTAAATATCTTTAAATAATATATTCAAAATAGTTTACCCTCTTCCCCTTAGCCCCCACTATTATGAATGTATGTATTTAAGATCTTGGTAGCTTTATTGCTATCCACACCCAAAGTTCAGGCCAGGTACAGGAATGTATGCTGGAAGACGTTTCATAATTTGCTATTGGCCAAGTTTGAAATTAGTGATCTCCATCTGTCTGAAACAAAGGAGGAATTTTTTTCATTCCTTTTAATCAGAGGTGGTTAGTGATTTATTTTTTAAAAATAAACTCTTGTTGATAATCTTTTATCATGATTTCACCCAGTGTCTATCCTTTCCTCCCTCCCCTAGAATAATTCTATGTAAAAATATTTCTTTCAAAGACATAGAAAAAGAAATAGGAAGAATCAGCAAGACAAAAAAACACATTAAAAAAGTCTCAAAATATATAAAATATACAACACTCAAAGACCTCTTCTAAAAATAGGTCAGGTATCTCTTCTTTTAAACTATTCTTATTCTTTGTAATTTTTCAACAGCCCATTTTGATTTTGTATATGCATGTGTGATTGTTCTTTCTGTTTTAAAATTATGTTCGTTTTGTTTTCTTGACCTTGTTTACTTCACTCTGCATCACATCACATGGAATTTTCCATGTTTCTTTATATTCATTATATTCATCATTTTTTAATGGCATAAAACTAGTCCATTAAATTCATATACAACAATTTATTTAGCCATTCCCCAATCTAGAATATTTATTTTGTTTCCAACTCTGCTGTCCCAAAATATAACTAATATAAAATGTTGGCATATATGGAGACTTCTTATCAATGACTTCCTGTAAACCTATCTGTGGAATCTCTGGATGGAAAGTTATGGTCATTTTAGTAAATTTATTTGCATAATTCCAAATTGATATCTAAAAAAGGTTATAATGATTATCAGCTCCACTAACAATTCAGAAAATTCCTTTCTTCCCACAATCCCTCCAATATTTACTATTTCCATCTTTTACAATTTGTAGATTTTTCCTTTTATTCCTATTATTAGTAGTAATTTAAAAATTTTTTCATGTGATTGATAATTGTTTGGAATTCTTTTTATAGAATGCTTCATACCTCATATATATGCCTCATGTAAATATACATCATATATTGCATATATTATATATACCTCACCTATTACGTGTGTATATATATATATTTATATATATATACACACAGACACACACATTATATACACATATATGTATATAATACCTCATCTATTAGTTATCCTTCAAAGGTTTTCTTCTGGAGCTCTCATTTCATTTATAAAAACTTTTTTTAAAATTTCTTTTCTTTTTTGAAAATTGATTTATTTACTTTTAATTTAAAATATTCAGTTCCAAAATCCCTTGAGTTCCAAATGTTTCCCTCTCACTCTCCTCCTTCCTCTCCCTCCCCCTCACATTAAGGCAGCATGCAATCTGATATAGGTTCTACAAATACCTTCACCTTAAACATTAGTCAAATTGCCAAGAAGAGTTATAACAAATGGAGTGAACAATGAGAAAGAAGTAACAAAACAAAACAAAACACAAAAGTAAGAGAGCAAGTAGTTTTCTTCAATCTGCATTCAGACTCTGCAGTTCTTTCTCTGGATGTGTATATCTCTTTCCACCTTGAGTCTTTTGAAGTTATCTTATAACCTTGCCTTGCTGAGAGGAGCTCAATCTGTCACAGTTAATCATCACAGATATGATGTGACTGTAATTGTGTACAAAGTTCTCCTGATTCTGCTCACTTTGCTCAGCATCAGTTTATAGAAATCTCTCCAGGTTATTATGAAGTCCATCTGCTCCTCATTTCTTATAGCACAATAGTGTTCCATTACATTCATATATACCACAACTTATTTAGCCATTCCCCTATTGATGGGCATCACCTCAATTTCCAATTCTTTGCCACCACAAAAAGAGCTGCTATAAATATTTTTGTATATATGGGTACTCTTCCCACTTGAATGATTTCTTTGCGACACCGCCCTAGAAGTGGCATTGTTGGGTCAAAGGGCATGCACATTTTTATAGCCCTTTGGACATATTTCCAAATTGCTCTCCAAAATGGTTAGATCAGTTCACAACTCCACCAATAATGGATTAGTATTGCAATTTTCCCACAATAACTCCAGTATTTGTCATTTTCCTGTTTTGTCATCTTAGTCAATCTGACCAGCAAGATGTGGTACCTCAGAGTTGCTTTGATTTGCATTTCTGTAATCAATAATGATTTAGAGCATTTTTTCATATGCTTATAGATATCTTTAATTCCTTCCTCTGAAAACTGCCTTCCACATCCTTTGGCCATTTATCAATTGGGAATGACTTGTATCCTTGTAAATTTGACTCAGTTTTCTGCATATTTTAGAAACGAGTCTTTCATCAGAGACACTGGTTACAAAAATTCTTTCCCTATTTTCCACTTCCCTCCTAATCTTGGTTACATTGACTTTATTTGCACCAAATCTTTGCAGTTTAGCATAATCAAAGTTATCCTTTTTGCATTTTGTAATGCTCTCTATCTTTTGTTTGGACATAAATTCTTCCCTGCTCCACAAATCTGACAGATAAGCTATTCTTTGCTCTCTCAGATGACTTGCAGTATCAGTCTTTATATGTAAATTATGCACCCATTTATACTTTATTTTGGTATATGGTATAAGATATTGGTAAAAAAAAAAAAAAACAACTTCTTTACTTATAAGAATTCTTGTTAACTGTGACAAAGCTGTACTTTTGTTTGAAGTTTTGCTTCTTGTTTTGGAATTAATTTTTTTTCTCTGCATTTTGCCTTGGACTCCTTGGATCCTTAATATTTCCCAAGTAACAGTCTTTTTTATTTATTCATTTTTCTGGACTCATTTTTTGATTTGAAACCTGGCAGTAAAGTCAAACTCTATGTATTTCTGGATGAATTGTGAAGGCCCTCTTTGGCCATTGATTGCATTACATGGGTCTTGCTGGTTTCCCTAGGTATAGATCAGTGTGCTATTTAAAAATCTTGATGGTGATAGCAGGTCAGTGAGTTCCAAACTTTCTGAATGAGGATACCATATCATGCCTGTCATTATGATCTGAGATTTGTGGAAAGCTCCCGTCATTGATTTAGGGTCTAGACAACAAAGCTGTAGGATTGACTCTATTAGTACTTTGAGAAGAAAGATGGGGGCTCGAGACCCTATCATCTAGTTGGAAGGCTCTGAAGATTCAGTCAGCTGGTCAATCAACCAGCAGAGGTGCAGAACTGCAGTATAACCCCTTGTCCATGTTTACTGTCCTGGTTACTCAGCTGCAAGCCTCAGCCCAGGCTGAATCTGCAACCCTGCTCCAATTTCAGAGCAGCAGTGGTGTGTTCTAGTGTCTGCTTCATGCCATAATCCAGTCTATGATGCTCTAAAAACAGACAGTCATAGGCCCAACTCCAGTTAGGGCTCTAGATCCATGCCAAGTTACCTTCTGGGTTCAGAGTAACACATTTGATCTGTCAGTCTTCTACTATGCCATGATCCTAGCTCCAGAAACAACTGCATTCTTGCCCTTTCTGGCACTAGAAGGTTTCTACTTCTTTCTCCTGGAATGGAACCCCTTACCACTGCTCACAGGTCTTTGGTTTTCTCCTCATGCCAACCTGTGACAATAAAAGAGTCCACTGTGGTTGCTCATTGGATACTGTGATCACCACTATCTTAGTGCCCTTCCTTGATCTTTGTAGGAAAAACCTGTCACATAAGATCCCCCTTATAGTCTTCCAACTTTGCCAGGTTTACATTATAATAATAGTGATAATTATGATAATAGCTAGCATTCATTTAGTAGCAACTACACATCAGGCACTGTGCTTACTTAGCATTTTGCTTTATTGTTATTATGAATAAAAAAGGTTAGTGTATCTCAGTTCTACTGAAAACAATAGCCATATACCAAAATTAGTCTTTTTAAAGAGTGAGGAAAACAAGTTATATTTAAGTTGCATAAAGTCATATCAATTTGTACTTTTTTGTTGCCAGTTTTCATTTGCTTCATCTCCTTGATTTCTGACTGTATCTCCCCTCCTCAATCCTGCAAAGGATCCCTTTCAATAGGGATTTTAAAAGGAAGAGGAAAAAGAAAGCAGTTCAACAAAACTAATATCACAATATTTTCCTATAATATATTTAATATTCCACACCCATAGTCCTTCACTTTGGAAAAGAAGGGAGGTAGGTGCATTTTCCCAACTTATCTTTGTCTCAAATTTAATCAATAGTTTATGCAATATTTCAGTTAAGATTTGCCAAAGTCTATATCAAATCCCTTAGAATATATTTCTATTGTACATTCTGTGTTGATCCAGTTTTCTTCCAAAAAGATTCTTTTTCTAAATAAGGAATTGTGTGTGTGTGTGTGTGTGTGTCTGTGACTGTGTGTCTTTTCAAGATAACTATATGGCCTCTCCAGCCTAGAGGCAATTATTTACAAAAAGTTGCTTGCAAAGTCAAGAGAGACATGTTGTCTCTGTGTGACAGCTCCATTTAAATCATGTCAACACCTTCCTCTTCAATATAACAAAGAGCAGGGTTGTGGAAACAGCCTCAGAAGAAGTGTTTATTTTTTTTGTTTCACCTTTTGGTATAGAATATTATTCCAAGAAAATTAAAAGGGAAAGTAAATGTTCTCCATGAAAACAGAAGCCTCAATATTGAACTCTCATATCATAGGACCATATTTCTGCAGTTGAGTTATAAAAAATAATACCTGACCTGTTCCCCTAAAATAGCTTCCCAGTTGCATGTCACAAACAATACTGTAATGTCAAGTTCAAAGAAAGAAATTGGATTCCTTCATATTTAAGATGTGATCTATCAATCATGTATTCAAAGAACAGCTACTAAGTGTGTGCCTAGCATTGTCCAAGAATTTTCTCCTTACCTTATTTCAAGTTCAAATTTGGCAGTCCACACTTTGGAGGGAATTCTGTTTGCATGCTACTTGGTAACAACAATCTCTCTCTCTCTCTCTCTCTCTCTCTCTCTCTCTCTCTCTCTCTCTCTCTCTCTCACACACACACACACACACACACACACACACACACTCACACACACACTTAATCAGCTGTAATGATCCCCTATTGCCACCACAATGAAATTTAAAATCCTCTATTAAACTTTTAAAGCCCTTCATAACCTATTTTATCCATTTCTAGTCTTACTACATTTTACTTTCCAACACAAACTTCAATCCAGCAACACTGGCTTCCTTCCTATTCCTTGCAAATAACAATCCACACTGGAAACTTTTTTTAAAAATACTATTTTGTTTTTTACCCAGTTACACAACAAGGAAACTTTCAGCATTCATTTTTACAAGGTTTTAAATTCCAAATTCTTCTCTTTCTCTCCCTCCCTCCCCTCCCTTTTTTGAAAATGCTAGGCAGTTAGACATAGTTTATACAAGTGCTGTCATGTAAAAAGATTTCCATATTTGTCACAGTTGTGAAAGAAGAAACAAATTAAAAGGGGAAAAACATGAGAAAGAATAAAGTAAGTGATAAAACATGCTTCAGTGTGCATTCAGAGTTCATCCATTCTTTATCTGGATATTCATAGCATTTTCCTTCATGTGTCCTTTTGTACTTTTCTTGGATCATTGTTTTGCTGAGAAAAGCTGAGTCATTTGTAGTTCACTCAATATTGCTGATACTGTGTACAATGTTTTCCTGGTTCTGCCCATTTCACTTTGTATCAGTTTCTACAAGTCTTTCCAGGTTTTGCTGCTCTGCCTGCTCACCATTTCTTATTGTACCATCATATTCCAATACGTATGTATACCACAGTTTGTTTAACCACTCCTTGATTGATGGGCATTCCCTCATTTTCCAATATTTTGTCATCACAAAAAGATCTGTTATAAGTCTTTTTGCACACATAGGTCCTTTTCCCTTTTTTATGATTTCTTTGGGATACAGACCTAATAGTGCTATTGCTGGATGAAAAGGTAGGCATAGTTTGGTTGCCCTTTGGACATAGTTCCAAATTGCTCTCCAGAGTGTTTGGATCAGTTTACAACTCCACCCACACAGCATTAATGTCCCAATTTTCCAACATCCTTTCCAATATTTATCATTTTCTCTTTTTATCATATTAGTCAATCTGATAGGTGTTACCTTAGAGTTGTTTTAATTTGCATTTCTCTGTTCAAAAGTGATTCAGAGTTCTTCTTCATATGCCTATAGATACCTTTCATTTCTTCATCTGAAAATGTCCTCTTTATATCCTTTGACAATTTATCATTTGGGAAATTAACTATAAACTAAGGTGAAAATACCCAGTTTTCTAAATGGCAGTTACAAAACATTATAAAGCAGGGTTAGTAGGGGAAATGTTTTCCACTTTATTTTTAGTTTTTCTCATTTCATACTCTAATTACATCCAAGTTATGAAAAGTTACTTGACATAACTGATACACATGTTTACCAATTTTAAATGAAACAAACCCATTACCAACCAAATGACATAAATCTTGTTGAATGCATTTCCGAATTACTTTACACAGAATATTGGCTTCTCATCATTAACTTGTGGAAACTACAACTTTAAAAGAGTGGGCTTACACAGCACAGAGGCTGACTGATTTCTTACCTCTCACTGCCTTGACACATCACACATTACTCTCTCCCCAGGGCTGTGCAAAACCTACAGGATACTTTAGGTTTCTGGACAGGCCCTGGGCCATTAGCAGTAGGGCTCCCACTCTCACTTCTCCCTTTACCCCTCCTTCCTTTATCCAGGTGGGGGAGGGTGAATTTGTAGGCAGGAGAGGGGTGACAAAATTCCCTGCCTCTCTCCAGCACTTTCTCCTTTTGATCTGATCTGGGATGAGAGGAGTTGACAGGAAAATAAGTGCTATTTGAGATCTCCAAACTGGGATACCCTTTTGACTCAGGGGAAGGGAGTGGGCAAAGAAAGTGATCAGGATTGTAAGGAGGTGTTTCAAAACTCCTTAATGATCACTCTCAAAACCTCCAGATTCTGCTAAAATGTTTTCAGTCATTCTAACTTTTGACTATAGTCTCAGGCTGATCAGAGTCAGGAACCACAGGGTAAAGAAACTCCAGAATTTTTTAAAATTTTTACTCAACTTCACTTTTATGTCTACCCCTTAAAAACTTTAGAGTGGGTCATTGAAATTGCCAGACAAGTGAGTGGGGACCTCTGGAAAAAAGATCCAGTTGGCACCTAATCCCTTCTCCCTAGTACTAGAGAGCTCAAAGGCTTCAATTTTAAGGCATCTCTTTTTAAGGTATGTAAATATGTGTACCAGCCTGTGTCCATCCATCACATCCTGGATGCAGCCTAAGCTGGGTCCTAGTCAACCTCCTCCCTGCCCTCTTCAATGTAGGGATAGCTCTACACTCTTTGCCAGCAGGAAGTAGTTTCAGAAGCTGGGGCCTTTGCCCCTTACCCCAAAAGATTTTGTGTCTCATTTGTTTGAAGGGAGAATGTTAACGTAATGACTCCTGAACCCCTAAAAGGAAAAGAAAGCTTTCTTTGAAAGCAACCCAGTCTCTGAATTTTCCCATACATTTCAGCAGCCCAGATTACTGGCACCATCACCCAAGGCAACTGGTCAACCCCAGACAAGCTAGATCACCTAATTAGTTTAATAAACATTTCATTACTTTCACTGTCTCTTGACGCACCGCCCAGAATACCTGCATTCTTATAGATTTGACTTAGTTTTTTTTATATATTTGAGAAATGAGGCCTTTATCAGAGGCACTTGCTGCAAAAATTGTTTCACAGCTTTCTGTTTTCCTTCTAATTTTGGTTGCAATGGTTTTATTTGTACAAAAGATTTCAATGTCATATGATCAAAATTATCTATTCTACATTTTGTGATTCTCTCTCTCTCTGTCTCTCTCTCTCTCTCTCTCATTTGGTCATGAATTCTTCCCCCTCTTCATAGATCTGACAGGTAGAATATTCCTTGCTCTTCTAATTTGTTTATGGTGTCACCCTTTCTGTCTCAATCATGCCAAAAGTCTGTCATATCTAACTTTTCTAATATTCTTTCTATCTCCTTAAATTCTTTCTTGTTTATGGTTTCATTGGCTTTATGGAGTCCTGAGAGAGGATGCTTAAGGTCCCCCACTGGCATAGTTTTGCTGTCTATTTTTTCCTATAACTCATTTAACTTCCCCTTTTAAAATTTGGATGCTATACCACATGGTACATATATGTGTTTAGTATTGATATTGCAATTGCGACTATAGTATAGCAAGGTGTAGTTACCTTCCTGAACTCTTTTAATTAGATCTATATTTGCTTTGACTTTGTCTGAAAGCAAGATTTCTACACCCTGTTTTTGTTTTTGTTTTTTTACTTCAGCTGAAACATAACAGATTCTGCTTCAGCCCTTTACGTCTATTCTGTATGTATGTCTCAGCTTCAAGTATTTTTTGTAAACATCATATTGTAGGATTCTGGTTTTTGATCCACTCTGCTATCCACTTCTGTTTTGTAGGAAAGTTCATCTCATTCACATTCACAGTTATGACTTCTACCCATGGTTTCCCCTCCATCTTATTATTTGTCCTGCTTTTCCTTTCTTTCCTTTCCCCCTTCCCCCTCACCTGTATTTTGCTCCTACTGACTCCCCTGATCTTCCCTCTCTTCTGTCAGTGCCCACACCACCCCCTTTATTTGATCTCCTCCCCTCCTACTTCCCAGTCAGGTGAGATAGATTTTTATGTTCAACTGATTGTACATATGATTCTCTCCTTGAGCCAAAACTGATGAGACTAAGGTTCAGACAATGCTTTTTGTCTACCCTCCCATCATCCCCTCCACTCTAAAAGGTCTTTTGTGCCTTTTCAGGTTAAATAACTTAGTTCATTTTCCATCTGCCTTCCTTCTCCAACTAATGTACTCCTCTTTCTAATTCTTCAATTTTTTTGTCATTCCCACATATTTATTTTATACTTGCACCCTCTATCTATGTATATTTCTTCTAGCTGTATTATTTGTGATACAGTTTTTAAGAATTACACATATCATCTTTACATGTAGAGGTTTAAATAATCTAGCTCTAGCGAATCCCTTATGTTTTCTTTTCCATTTTTACCTGTTAATTCTTCTCATGTATCTTGATACTGAAAGTGAAATCTTTGGTTTAGTTCTGGTCTTCTCCTTATGAAAGCTTGATATCCTTCTATTTCATTGAATGATCATTTTTTTCTCCTGGTGTCTTCTGCTTAATTTTTCTGGGTAAGTGATTCTTGGTTGTAAGCCTAGCTTCTTTGCTTTCCCAAAAATCATGCTCTATGACCACTGAGCCTTTCATGTTGCTCCTTTCTTTCCTGTTTACCTTTTTATACTTCCCTTGAGTCTTATACTGGAAGATCATATTTTCCATTGAGCGCTGGTCTTTTCATCAGGAAGATCTGGAAGTCCCCTATTTCATTGAGTGTCCATCTCCTTGCCTGAAAGATTATGCTCAACTTTGCTGAGTAGTTGATTCTCGACTGTAGCCCAAGCTCCTTTGTCTTATGGAATATCATATTCCATTCCTTCTGATCTTTTAATATAGAATCTGTGATCCTGACTGTAGTTCCTTGAAATCTGAATTGTTTCTTTCTGATTACTTGCAGTGTTTTCTCCATGACCCGACAAATCTGGAATTTGGTTGCAATATTTCTTGGAATTTTCAATTTGGGATCTCGTTCAGGAAGTGATGGGTGGATTCTTTCAGTGACTATTTTACCCTCTGATTCTAGGGCTTTGGCTCAGTTTTTCTTGGTGATTTCTTGAAAGATACTCTCCAGGCTCTTTTTTTTTATCATAGCTTTTCAGTAGACTAATAATTCTTAAGTTATCTCTTCTGAATCTATTTTCCATGTCAGGTGTTTTTCCAATGAGGTATTTTACATTTTCTTCTCTTTTTTCATTCTTTTGATTTTGTTTGACTGATTCTTAATGCCTCATAGAATCATTAGCTTCTACTTGCCCAATTTTAATTTTTAACAAATTGTTTTCTTCAGTTAGTTTTTTTTTTAACCATCTTTTCCATTTGGCCAATTTTATTTTTAAAGGATTTATTTTCTTCAGTGAATTTTTCTCTATTTTGTCCATTGTATTTTTAAAGCAATTGTTCAATTTTTTCTTCTAACTCCCTATTTGACTTTTAAAATCCTTCTCGACAAGGTCTTCAAAGAAAGCTTTTTGCACTTGAGACTAATTCACATTCCCCTTTGAAGTTTCAGGTGTGAGTATAGTGACAATGCTGTCTTCCTCTGAATTTTTGTTTTGATTTTCCCTGTCCCCTTAGTAAGAATCTGTGGTCTTTGCTTTTCTAAGTTGCTTTTTGCTCATTGTGCTTGCCTTTTTCCTGGTTTTTAATGTGGATCTCTGTTTCTGTGGCACAGGGAACTTTCTTTCACACTTCTTATGCTGAGAGTTAGCAAACTGGTTACTGACTTTTGTGATGGGCCCTCCGTTTCTTGCAGCTAGAAGCTATATAATACTGTAGCTTTCCTTGAGGCAAGCTGGAGCTGCTGGTGGTGGGTGGTGTGCTGAAGCCAGGTGAGGTCTTTCTGTGTTTCCCTGGGGTTACACTAAGGATCTCAGTGTGACATGTGGGCAGGGGTGGGGGAGGTGGTATGGATGCTGGAGGTCTCCTCCTCCCTGGGGGCTGCACTAGAGCAAGGGTAGGTTCAGCCACTGGTATATGCCTGTCTGTGATGCAAATGGTGATTCTCTGTACTAGTGTCTATCTATTCCCCTAGCTGACAGAAGACATATCAGGGGTCCTACTAGTGTAATTTGCCAACTCCACCACCCTTGAACTAGGATTTCCTCCTGATTTGCTAAGGTGGGACTTGCACTGGCTAGCCTAGATGCCTCCCTTCCTGTACTGGTTCCACAGTCAGAGGGGCCTTTCCTTTTAAACTCCCTACCCTCACAAGCTAAAGAACTGCTGCACCCCATCTTTCGGCTGGCTCCAATGTTCTAGGACTTTTCCTGATGCAGCATTTTTCTGTTGTTGGTGGTGGTTGGTTTGTTTTTTTTTAAGGTCAGTAAAGGAAAGTGAGAGTAATGTACTGTTTTCTCTCCCCTCTTGGCTATAGAAAGATTGAAGCATTTCTTTATAATCACATTTTAAATCCCTTCTCTGGCACTTACTGGCTGTGTGACCTAGGCAAACAATTTATTTTCTCTGGTTCTCAGTTTCCTCATCTATAAAAAAGCAAAATTAAACTTTCACTACTTACCTCTCGAGAAGCATGTAACCTAGTGTCACGAAAAAAAAGACAGTCTCAGAGTCAGAAGACCAGGTTGTAAGGGAAATTAAAAGCTATGGAAAAAAATCACAGGTTTTAAGGGGAAAAAGAAGTTACACATCTTATTGCTAGTGATTTGACCAAAAAAGCTATGGTTTAGAGTATCAGAAAACAATATGCAGTATATGTGTTAATTACTAGAAGTCAAGTAATTTATGCTTTGGGAAAAATGTCCAGAGAGGTCAGCCAAAGTGGAAAATAATTAGTTTTAACCCTAAGCACTCAATAACCAGACATGAACAACACATTTATGTGTTTAAATATGTGTTTAGGAGAATACCTGAAGAAAGAGAAATTCATGACATTTTCATTTAGGTAGTAATTTGTGTATATCTTTAAATGTTATCAAGGACATTTGGAAAATAATACAGTTATATAATATGAGTTGAATTGTTATTTATTTCATTTTCAATTCATGGCGAATACAGACATACTGAGTGAAATCTAATGAGTTTGAAATCCCAAAACTTTTGATAGCTTTATATGATGTTTGAAATAAAAGACAAATAATAATTAAATACTGTGAACTTAAAAGTCATTGATCTGTAGAATCTCTAATTCTATTGTTATTCTTATAAAATAATTAGTGAAATATTAATACAACTTGTCATTTCAATATTACTTATTCATGATTATCTGTCAGAATAATATCCATGAATAACACCTCTGACCTTCCATAGAGCCCGTCACCTAATTTTCACAGGCACTAGTGGGTTAAGATTCCCAGAGTGTTGCTTGACTTACAGCTCAGACTTCTAGAAGTAATGCCAAAAGCCTGGATCATTAGTAATATATGTTCATTCAATTAATAAACACTTATCAAGTGCTGACTAAAGAGGCTATGTGTAGATCCTATACTACATGCTGGAGATAACATAAAGAGGAAAAGACAGTTCCTGTCTTCAAGGAAATTACACTATGGTGGGGTAGACAAGGAATATATATACAATCTACAGCATAAATAGGAAATAATTAAAATTGGAAATGCACTAGTATTAAGAAAATTTAGTAAAGGCTTATTGAAAATGAGATTTTAACTACCTAAGACTTGAAGAAAGCAAGAGAAGCTAAGAGACAAACATGAGGAAGGAGAGCATTTCAGGTATTAGGGAAAGCCAGAGAAAATGTTGAGAGCCAAGAGATGGAATGTATTATTCACGGTACAACAAAGAGACCAGTGTCATTGCTGATGGCTGAGAGTAAGCTTAAGAAAATTGGGTGCGGGGGAATACACAGAGGCAGAAACTTGGCATGAACTTCAGCTCCAACCACCTCCAATACCTGTAAAATATTACTCTAAAGAAATTTTAGAGCTACAGAACCCACAAAATGACAGAGACAAACAAATATCCCCCTAAAGATAGCCTGACAGACTCAAAGGAAGGCTCTATCACACCAGTCTGGGAGACACACCCAGTCCCATGTGAGCCATGCAATCTGAGACCTAGGGTGGCCCTGACCAGCAGCACAGACTAACCAGAGCAGACTTCAAGAGAGTGACTTACCAGCAGCTGGGGTGGTTTCCAGACTTCTCAACCCATAAATGCCAAAGAGAAAGTAAAAGATCAGTGGGGAACTATATTGGAAACAGGTGACAGAAGAACGTGGTTTGCCCCATGCCCACAGGGAAAGAGATGGCAGAGATGTGGCAGCTGCAGCAGCTGCCACATGGCTGCCTCCTGAGCTCCTGGCCATATCGGACGGGGATAAAGCAACATTCAGAGGGTAATCACCCTTGCTTTGACCTGCTTGGATCTGGCTTGCTGCCTTGGGTGGTGGTCCTTGAGTATGTGGCCAGTATGCCAGACTTTGGGGTGGCTGTAGAGAGGGTGTGCTCCTTATAGTTCTGACAGCATTTGTGAAAAACTCAGGGATTTGGGAAGCAGAGTTCTACTGTGGCAAACAGTTCAAAGGTCAAGTAATTGGCTGGCAAGATGAGCAAGCAGAAGAAGTGCAAAAAGGCCATAAAATGCTATTTTGGGGACTAAAAGGATCAAAACATGGAAAAAGAAGGCAACAAAGTCAAAACTCCTTCATCAAAAGCTTCCAAGAAAAATATGAATTGCTTACAGGCCATAGAGGGGCTCAAGAAGGATTCTGAAAATCAAGTAAGAGAATTGGAAGAAAAATTGGGAAGAAAAATGTGAATGATACAAGAAAATTATGAAAAGTGAGACAAAAACCTGATAAAGGAGACCCAAAAAATACTGAAGGAAATAACACCTTAAAAAATAGACTAACCCAAATGGCAAAAGAAGCCCAAAAAGACAATGATAATGAGAAGAATTCCTTAAAAAGCCAAATGGGCCAGATGGAAATGGAATTTCAAAAACTCACTGAAAAGAATAATTCCTTCATGATTAGATTGGAACAAATGGAAACTAATGCCTTTTTGAGAAATAATGATAACTATAAAACAGATCCAAGCAAATTTTAAAAAATAAAATAAAAGAGAATGTGAAATATCTCATTGGAAAAACCACTGACCCGGAAAATAGATCCAGGAGGGATAATTTAAAAGTTATTGCACTATCTGAAAACCCTGATCAAAAAAAGCTTAGAAATCATCCCGCAAGAAATTCTCATGGAAAATAACCCTGATATTTTAGAACCAGACGGCAAAATAAAAATTGAAAGAATTGACCAATCATCTCTTAGAAAAGATATGAAAAAGAAAACTGCTAGGAATATTATAGCCAAATTCCAGAGTTACAAGGTCAAGGGGAAAATATTACAAGCAGTCAGGAAGAAATGATTTGAGTATTGTGGAAACAAAATCAAGATAACATATGATCAATCAGCTTCTACATTAAGGGACTGAAGGGCTTGGAATATGATATTCCAGAGGTCAAATGACCTAGGATTAAAACCAAGAATTGCCCATCCAGAAAAGCTGAGTATAATGCTACACGAGAAAATATGGTCACTCAATGAAATAGAGATGCTCTTTATTAAAAAAAAAACAAAAAACAAAAAACAGAACTGAACAGAAAATTTGACTTTCAAATACAAGAAGCAAGAGAAGCATGAGAAGGTAAACAGGAAAAAGAAATCATATGGAACTTATTAAAGTTGAACTACTTAATTCCTACATGGAAAAATGATCATTGTAACTCATGAGACTTTTCTCAGTGTGAGAATAGTTGAAGGGAATATATGTTTATGTATTTATAGGACAGCATATGTCTATATAAATATATATGTTGGTGTGGGCATATGTATGTTCATGTATACATAGAGAGCACAGGATGAGTTGGATATCAAGGGATGATATCTAAAAAATAAAATTAAGAGGTGAGAGAGGAATTTATTGGGAGAAGGAGAAAGGGAGAGATAAATTAGGGTAAATTATCTCATATAAAAGAGGCAAGAGAGGAGGCAGAGCCAAGATGGCAGCATAGGAGTAGCAAGGTACGGCAGCTCCCACACAGCCCTAAAATATGATTCTAAACAAATTCCAGAGCTCTAAAACTCACACAAATATACTTTCCACTGAATGTAGCTTGGCTAGGAGGGACCATCTCAGAGCTGGGAGCCAAAACCAGCCCAGCCTGAAATGTTGGGTTGGCCCTGGGGGTGGCCTGACAAGCCAAGCCGAGCCACAGCTGGAGCTTCAGGAGAGCGAATCTGGGGCAGCTGTGGCAGTTTCCAAAATTATCAAGCCATAAGAAAAAATGGACTAAGTGAAAGGTCAGTGGAACTTGGCTAAAATTGGGGGAGAAAAGCAGGTCTGGCCAAACTGCCTCCAGGGCAAGGAAGCAGCAGAAGTGGAGGCCCTGTAGCCACCTCCACATTGCTGCTTTGGAGCTCCCGGCCTCAAGACTGCTGGGGGGGCCAAACGATTGTTCAGAGGCCAAGTGCTCTTGCGTTGAGTGGCCTGGATCTTGATCGTGGTCTTGGGTGGTGGTCCTCGGCTGCGTTTTCAGTGAGCCAAAGCTAGTGGGGGCTGCAGCAGCCTCCTAAAAGTGCCAGCAGGTGGGAAAACCCCAGCAATTTGGGACAGAGCTTTCCCCTCAGGAAGCAGAGTTCCACAGAGCTAAAAAATCATTGACTGGCCAACCATGAACAGGCAAAAGAAGCAAAGTAACAACAGCAACCAAACTCTAGATTCCTTCTTTGGAAAAAAGAAGGATCAAAGCATGGAATGGGAGGAAGGCAACACAGTCAGAACTCATGCACCGAAAGCTTCCAAGAAACATGAAGATTGACTAAAAGCTAGAGATCAGCTTAAGAAGGATTTTGAAAACCAAATGAGAGAAGTGGAGAAAAAATTGGGAAGAGAAATAAGAATGATGCAAGACAATCATGAAAAGAGAGTCAACAACCTGACTGAAGAAATTAACACCTTAAAAAATAGATTAACTCAAATGGCAATAGAGGCCCAAAAAACCAATGAGGAGAAGAATGCCTTCAACAGTCGACTTTGCCAGATGGAGAAAGAATCTCAAAAGCACTCTGAAGAGAATAATTCCTTCAGAATTAAAGTAGAGCAAATGGAAGCAAATGACTATATGAGAAATCAGGATACTATCAAACATATCCAAACAAATGAAAAAATAGAAGGCAATGTAAAATATCTCTTTGAAAAAACCATTGACCTGGAAAACAGATCCAGAAGAGACAATTTAAAAATTATTGGACTACCTGAAAGTCATTATCAAAAAAAGAATTTAGAAAGCATCCTTCAAGAAATTCTCAAGAAAAATTGTTCTGATATTTTAGAATCAGAGGGCAAAATAGAACTTAAAATTATTCACTGAGAACCTCTTGAGAAAGATCCTCAAAAGAAAACTCCTAGAAATATTATATCCAGGTCCAGAGTCCCCAGATCAAAGAGAAAATATTACAAGCTGCCAAGAAAAAACAATTTGAATATTGTGGAAACACAATTAG
>CM053591.1:39537019-39562627 GCA_028646515.1 Pseudochirops corinnae | reverse complement strand
ACTATTTACATGCCAACATGGAAAAGGGACAATTGTAACTGATGAAACTTTTCTCAGTATGAGGATAGGTGAAGGGAATACAAATGTATATATACATATACATACACATATATCTATATATGAGGGTTCATATATGCATACAAACACATATCTGAATATGTGTATGTATGAATACATAGAGGGCAGAAGATCAATTGAATAGGAAGGAACAACACTGTAAAAGGTGAAATCTTGAGGTGAGGGAGGATTAGAATGAGAGGAGACAGGGAAAGAAAAAAATAAATAAATAAATAAATATTTTTTTAAAAGAGGCAAGAGAAAACTGTCACAGTGGAGAGGACGAGCAGGAAGGTGAAAGGATCAACCTTACTCTCATTGAATTTGGCTTTAGGAGGCAATAACATACACACTCATTTAGATATCTTATCCTACAGGAAAATAGGGGAGAAAGGGATAAAACCCAATTAAATTGAAATATTATCATTAACATTTTTTTTAAAAAGTCACAGACATTTTGGGATGATAGAAGGGAGGGCAGATTGAGAGAGAGGGTAGTTAGAAGCACACACTTTTGAAAAGGGACCAGGTCAAAGGAGAAAATAGAATAAGTGTAGGCCAGGAAAAGATGGGGGGAAATATAGTCATTCACAATATAACTACTATGGAAACGTTTTGCATAAGTACAGATGTGCAACCTATATTAAATTGCTTATCTTCTCAGTGGGGGTGGGTGAGTAGGGAAGAAGAGAGGAATCTGGAAATAAAAGTTTTAAAATATAATGTTTTAAAAAAAAATTGTTTTTTACATACACCTGGGAAAGAAGATATACAGGCCCTGGGCTATAGAAATCCATCTTGCCCTACTAGAAAGTTAGAGGAGGAATGGCGGAGGATATAAGAGAAAGTAGATTGGGGGAAATGGTATTTAGTATGCTTTCTGACTTGGTGTGGGAGTAGGGGAAACATGGGGAGAAAATTTGTTAACTCAGTCTTGTAGAAATGAATGTTGAAAACTAAAAATAAATTTTAAAAAGTAAACTAAAAAAATTTTAAAAAAGAAAATTGGAAAGGTAGGAGGGAGTTTGGTTATGAAAACTTTGAATGTCAAACAGGATTTTGTATTTCATCCTAGATGTGATAAGAAACAACTGGATCTTATTACTGAGTGGAATAGGGCAGGAGAGGCTAGTGATGTGTGACATCTTTGGAATTATGCTTTAGGGAAATCACTTTGGTGACTGAATAGAAGATGGATTGGAGTGTGGAGAGATTTGAGGTAGGCACACTCACCAGTGGTTATTGCAATGGTGTAGGTATGAGTTGATGAGAGCTCCTACCTCTCTTGAGCCCCACTTGTTTATTTCCCATTAACAATCAGATTTCAATGAGCTTTTAGAAAATGGTATATAGTATAGTGGTGGAGTAAGAAAAGCTGATATAAAATATCCCTCCCCACCCCCAAATCTGATCCACCTTCTTCTACAAGCCCACACAGGTCCATAGAAGGATGGGCTCTAACTGTAGAAAATATATGTGCCTAAGAATAGATTACTGGGTAATCTTTTCTTGATTCCTCAAGTGACATTTTCCTTAGGTTCCAGAGGTCATCTTCCTTGAAGCTGTTTTGTATTTTGGGTAAATGTTGACAGGGAGCATCCTTCTATATCCATCTAGTGGTCATTAGTGTGTCTCTCCCCTTTTGACTGGATACATTTTCTCCTATTAGTTTCGCCAATAAAATTGTTAACAATAATAGAAGGAGCAGAAAAGTGTAATGCAACTGGACTCTTTACCATCACTTGCTGCCTTCTGGTAAGGATACAAGAGCTCGCCTCTTCAGGGCAGCTTGAAGTTTTAATTTTTCAGCTCATGACTGTCTCAATGTTAAACTGAATCAACTTGTGAGATGATTCCACTATTTAATGCATCTACAAGTATGGTTAGCCTATTTGATTAGCCAATTACTTCTTTTTCATTGTGATCCTTACACAACCTTCAGTATGCATTTAAAACTTCATTTACTGGAATAGGTTTGAGATTCTATCATTACACGTGAGAATCTTGAGTTAACTTTAATGTACTACAGAGTTCCTTAACTGTGTGTTTGTGTGTGTGTGTGTGAGAGAGAAAGAAAGAGAGGTACAGAGTGACAGACAGAGAGATCCTTTTGCCAAGTTTACTGACACCTTTATACCCCATTTTTAGGAAAAAAAAATATTGAAAATTTAATGAAAACCAAATACAACTGCCTAAATTGGTTTAGTATCCATTTACAGTTAAATTAATTTTAATGACAAAGATATAATAACTTTTTGTTCCTTTCTCTCCAAATGTGTTCCATTTTCTTTTTTGTTAATTTATTAATTTTCTTACTTTTAGTTTTCAGCATTCACTTCCATAAGTTTAAAATTTTCTCTCCCTTTCTCCCCAAGATAGCATGCAATATGATATGGCTCTACAATACATTCCTATTAAACACCTTTTTATATTAGTCATGTTGCGTAGAAAAATTATAATGAATGAGAGAGAACATAAGAAAGAAAAAACAAAACAAAAGAAAAAAAAAGTCTGCTTCACTCTTCATTCAGACTCCATAGATCTTTCTCTGGATGTGGATGGCATGCACCATCATGATCCCTTTGAAATTATTTTAGGTCCCCCTTGCATTGCTGAAAATCAGTCATCACACAATATGCCTGTTTCTGTGAACAATGTTCTCCTGGTTCTGCTCACTTCACCAAGCATCAGTTTATATAAGTCTCTCCAGGATTTTCTGACATCCATCCCTTCATCATTTCTTATAGCACAATGGTATTCCATTATATTCATATACTATATACCCCCTTTTAAAATGTTTTAAAGGCATAGAATACAAAGAGTTACCAAACAACCCAATTAAATTGAAATATTATCATTAACATTTTTTTTAAAAAGTCACAGACATCTAGGTTAAGAGTCTGAGATTATCTTTCTAACATGAATATAGTATTTGATCAAGACTCTAGCAAATCTTATGGAAGTCCAGAGTATCCTGAGGATTGAGGGTACTAAAATGTTCCATCTCAAAGATTACAATACTCACCTTGCCCAGAGCAACAAAAAAATCAAGGGTCAACCTTACATGAATATTTCATCAGTAATAAGTCAAATATTAGAAAGGTGCTAGAAAGACAAGATGATACTCACAAATACTATTTAATGGAAGTGGAGGGATTGCCAGAGGGGTGCCCAAGAGATCTATTCTTGATTCTGTGTTTTCAAATTTCTATACAATGATTTAAATGAAAGATATGTTTGTCAAATTTTTAGATGAAATTATTTGGGAAGAGAAAAGTAATACTTTGGATGATAAAGTCTGTATCACAAAAATCCTTGAGAGGGTGGAATACTGGAGGAAACCAAATATGAAAACTCATGTAGATAAATCTTAAGTTCTATACACACGTTAAGAAAAAAAAATCAACTTTATAAGTATAATATAGGATAAACACGACTGGATAACAGTTTGAACAGGAGAAATATATATGGAGTTATTGTGACTTGCCTGCTCAATACTGAGACATAGTAATCACAAAAGCTAATATCCTGGCCTATATAGTTTCCAGAACAAAAGAGGCAATAGCTCTATTCTATTCTACCATATTCATACCACATTTGTGTTCAATTATGAATGCCTCCTTTTAGGAAGGACTTAGATAAGTTGGATCACATGCAGAAATTAATTACTAGGATGGTGAGAAATGAAGACTAAGATATGTGAATACCAATTGAAAGAACTGGGTAAGTTTAGCTTGTGAATAGGAAGACTGGAGAGGGAGAGGGATGAAATAATAACGTCATAAAAGACTTAATTATTTGAAAAGCTATGATGCAAACAACATATTGGTTTGATTGTGTTAGACCCCACAGAACAGAAATAGGAGCAATTTTGAGAAATCATAGAGATCAACTCACACTTGGTGTAAAGAAAAAAATTTATAAGAATTTTACCTCTTTAAAATGAAGAGGACATCTCAGAGAACAGGGAAAAAACTCAGCTGAAAGTTTCTAAGCAGAACGTGAATTATTTTAATCGCCATTTTGTTTTATTGGGTATTATTAGTGGGTTACTATTTAGAATAGGTGTTTTCTGAGTTTTCTTCCAGTTCTGAGAATCTGTGGTTCTATGTGAGTTAAGGGACTATTGAAAATTGATAAAAGCATACAAAATCATAAAAGGATGAAGACTATAAATTGATATATTATCAGTATAAATAACTTAAAAGGAGAGTCGTTACCATCTGCTTCTATACCCAAAGATACATAGAACTTTTCCATCTGAGTTACAGATGAAAACTTCCACACATATTGTCTCTCCATTAGAATTTGAGCATCTTATTTCTATTTTTATCCCCAGGGCATAACTCAATACTTTGAGCATAGTAAGAACTTAATAGATGACTTATTCTTTCATGCAGACTTGAAATATGTATAGTAAGAGCTAAAATTCCATAACATTTGATATAACTTGACTGATCTCAATTCCTTTTCTTATTGATAATAATAAATAATATTTATTTGGTGTTTTAAGATTTGACAAGTACTTTACATATTTTTTCTTATATGATCTTCACAACAAACCTATACTATGGATACCATTATGAACCACATTTTAAAGATGAGGAAACTGAGGCAAGCAAAATTTAAATGAGTTGTCCATCATCACACAACTAATGAGCGTCCAAGGCAGAATTTAAATTCATATCTTCACAACTCTGGGTTCAACACTGTTACTACAGCACCTGTCACTTGGCTCCATCAAGAGTTAGGCCTTAGTACTATGAATGGGGACATTGTTGTATGGTGTATATTATCTTTTTCATGGAAGGGGGAATCATGACACATAAGATATATGCATACACACATACATACATACATATGCATATGCGTATATATATGTGTATATATATATATATATATATATGCCTCATGACAAAATGAAATTTTTGGAGGAACAGAAACAAGTTTTCAGTGACCAGTGATAGAGTTGAGAATGGGGTCTCTTCTCTTTGCTTTGAGGGAAGCAAGAGATGTGCCATTATGGAACACAGAATCAGAACAAGAAAACATCATCAATTTGGGAGATAACCATATAATGGGAATATTGTGAGAAATAGGCTCAAGAAAAGATGATGGAGATTTTGCCTCATGGATGCAATGCATAACTAAGTCATAAGTGGAAAAGATAACATAATTTCTCAGGGTAGAACAAGGGGTCATGATTTAATTAGAGGAATTTTGCTTCTTTTAAACCAACAAAAAAAAAGTACAAGAAAAGGAGAGAACAAGATTTAAAAAGAATTTCGAGACTTAGAACAAGATCACCAGTGAAGTGTAAAGAAAGCACAAGGACAGAAGTCCATTGTAAGGTATATATAGTTTGAAAAGGAAAAGTCTTTGTCACCTAGGAGATGAGAGCTAAGAGAAGGGAAACCTCTCCAAATCTTCAAATGATTCTAATTTGGAGAAAACACAAAGCCCAAATCCTATAAGGAAAGAATGAACGAGGGAAACCCCAGGAGAATATTAACTTTCCTAGACCCTTTGTTTCTGTAATCAAACCTGGGGCAAGGAGAAATAGAATTATAGAAAAATTCAGTAAGTTTCACTTTGCTCTATACTATGTAGCAGAGTTAAAGCTAAAATTAAGGCCTTCCATGTCTTATTTTGATCATTTTCATAATTTATATCATCACCGTAAGATATCTATGAAAATCTACGTTTGTGATTATCATAGAAAGGCACATTCAGGACAATGAGTACAGTGTCATCTAAATATAGGAAGATCATCTATTATTAATCCATCTTCAATATAGATCATATGAAATCCTCCAAGACTCTAGTTGTCTCTATAATTAAAATGAGGGCAGGGACCATTTTTCTCCCTTTCTTTGTACCCCGTCACCTAGCACAGTGCTTACTCCCTAGTAAGCACCTGATAATGCTTGCTAATTGATGTGGTGAGCATCTGACTTCCTGTTTAATCCCGACTTGAACATTATCATTTAAACATCACTGAATAGTTTTCTCTATAGTGTACATGGAACATAGCTTATTGAAGGAGAACCCTTAATGTTGCATTAGTACTTTCTGGTAAAAATGCTTCTGTGTGAGTAGAAAACAAGTTGAAAGATATTGGCCTAAAAATTCTCAAAGGAAAATCCAAGTGAGAGAACAGGTTATTTTGCCCATTTAATGACATGAAGCCAATGTTATTGCCTATTGAGTTAGTCCATCAGTAAAATTTTCAGATGGAAAGTAATTTGAGCTCAAAATCAGAAAGGAGGAAAGCAAGCTGAAAAAATCTCTTGTTAAATTCTAAAATGTTTCCGGGATCTCAAGCTGCTTTCTGTAACAAAAGCCTAAACTTTACACAATAGCCTTCTTTCTCCCTATATTGCTATGTGGCTACAAGCACAAAACACCATGATTTCAGAAGATTCAAATTGTAGGTTACCGGGGTAAAAAAGCGTAATGTGTATAAAAATGGACACAGCACTAGTAAATAGTCTGTCAGCTACGATTGGAATGTGAGAAGTAACATGAAGGATAGGAACAAGGGCATGTCCTGAAAAGGACATAGACTGGTTGTATAGCAAGAACTAATAGTGGTGGTATTTTCTGGGTTTTCAAAAGTCAATAAGGAAGGATGAGAGGAACTTACTTCTTATTCTGCCATCTTGGATCCCAGAAATGGGTAGCGACTGTGGTATGTTCAATAGGTTGCCATGGCTTCCTAATTCCTGTAGGATCAAATGTAGCCTCCTCTGGCATGAAACTTTTTACACACTCTCTCCAGCACATTTTTCCAGAATTACTGTACATGACTCTCCTTTGTACACTCAGCAATCCAGTCCATATTCACTCTCTTATTTTTCCTCAGACAAAACATTCCATGTGGCATTTTCATACTTCTGTATAGATTGCCCTCTTAACTGGAATATTCTTTTTCTCATTTCCATCTCTCAGGATCCTTAGTTTTCTGAAGCCTAAATAGCTCAGCTCAACTACTACCTCCTCTAAGAAGTTTTTCTTGATCCCACCACATAAATACAAATGCATATACATACAGATATAGGTATACTTATACACATATGCATAATTCTACATATACACAAATGTATGTACATACACATGCATATATGTACATATGCACACATAAAATATATACATTTATATACATTTATAATATACACACATATGTACATATACAGACATACAGTGTGAAAAGGGTTAATTCCAAGCTAAAAAAGATTCACCTTCCAATGGCATGTACCAGTAAATCTAATGTACATTCATCAGTACATATATGAAACACATATATGTGTATTTTATATGTGTGTATGTATATATGAAAAATATACATGTATGAACATTCACGTCCCTCCATAGGATGTGTCTTTCTGGAAGACAAGGACTGCTTCGTATCTTTTTACTTTGTACTTTGGAGCTTAGCACAGTCTCTGGAGCATTATAGGTGCTTAAACAATGTTCTTTGCTTGATTTTTTACTAAAAGTTTCTCCACCTAATCATATGCACTAATCCATCTACAATCAAGGAGATTAAGTTCAAAGAAAGGTAACAAAGAGATGATAGACCCATAGGGAAATATTTTCCCTTTATAAGATCACTGTTATCATAGGGACTCTGAGCCTAGTGAAGATAACTAAGAGGAAAACTTTACCACATTGGCTTGGAAAGAGGTTGAAGAAAGACTTCTTGAGAAGGAAGACTCTGAACTCTGGTGGGCACAACTGCTTTCCTTTCTCTTCTGAAAAGATGATCAATGGTTACAGTAGCAACTCACATTTACCTAGTGCTTCAAAGTGTTTTAAACACTTTAAATATGCTATTTCATTTGATCCTCAGAACCCTACCAACGTAAATAATATGATTATGCTAATTTTACAAATGAGGAAATCCAGAGAAAGGAAGGTTAAGTGACTACCAAAGGATCACACAGTCAATCTAAGTAATAATAGTCTAAAATAAGAGCAGTGGCAGCTCAGTAGCACAATGGATAGAGAATCAGGCCTGGATTTAGGAAGACTTGAATTCAAATCTGGTATTTGATACCTATTTCCTCTAGGAAATAGCTATGTGACCCTGGGCAAGTCATGTAACTCTGTTTACCTCATTTTCCTCATCTATACCATGAGCTGGGGAAGGAAATGGAAAACTACTCAAATATCTTGTTGAAGAAAACTCCAATGGGGTCATGAAGAGTTGGACATAACTGAACACCAATAATAGCAGCTCTTTTTTGGTGGCAAAGAATTAGAAATAAAGGAGATGCCCATCAATTGGGGAAAGACTGAACAAGTTGTTGTATATATAATGTGATGGAATACTATTGTAGTCTAAGAAATGGCAAGCAGAATGGTTTCAGAAAAACCTGAGAAGACTTACATAAACTCATGTAAAGTGAGCAGGACCAAAACATTGTACTCAGTAATAGCAATGTGAGAGAGACAGAGACAGAGACAGAGACAGAGACAGACAGAAAGAGAGAGAGAGAGAGAGAGAGAGAGAGAGAGAGAGAGAGAGAGAAGAGAGAAACTGCTGAATGTTAAAGGTAAATTAAAGCACGCCATTTTTTTGATGTCTTCTTTTGCAAATGGCTAGTATATTTTATAAGTTGTCACATGTACAATCTATATCAAATTGTCTTCTTAAGAAGGAAGAGGGATAGTAAGAAAAGAGAATTTGAATTCATTTTAAATGTAATTTTAAATGCAATCGAGAAATATTAAATGAAATAAATAAAATATGTTTAAAATAGTATAATAATAAATAACCATTTTATTAAATGCCTGTGTACTTGGCACTGTGCTAAGTGCTAGGAATATACATATGAGAAAGGAAGTCAAGGCCTGTCTTCAAGAAACAAACAATCTAAGTGGGGAGGCAGGAAAGGAAGGGGGCATGATGGAGAAGTCAAAATATGTAGCCATCTAGGAAATAAAATTGTTTCTGATAGAGGATTCAAACACAGGTTTTCCTGTCAACAAGTCCCACTATCTCATGCTCTAGTCACCAATCAATACTACTCTTTTAGGGTTAAGTAGTCAGTGGCTCTAGGGATGAGCTGTTAGGTGACCTTAGGCAATATTGTAAATATTCATATGTGTGAAAAATAAAAATAAACATCATGCAATTAAATTACAGATAGAATAATTTTTATGTGAAATAATCATGCCTGAGACATGTACATAATGGCCTAGGTATAGAAACAAAAAGATTACAGATGTTTTATAAAAACGAACAAATAGATTTCAATCACATTACTTGAACAAATATACCAAGTATCCTGGTGGTACCATTTCAAATAAATCACAGAAAGCTATATGTACTTTTGTAAACTTAATCTTCATTTACCTGGTTTCCTCAGGGGAAAAAAAATACTAGAAACCTTGAAGTGCTCTGCAAAAATTAGTTATTTTTGTTAGAGGCAATATAGTATCTTGGAGTAAGGAAAACCAGTGTTTAACAGGTTAAACACCTCAAATGCTTAACTAAATCATGTGACTATGGAATAGTCACTTGACTTCTTTGACCTTTCGTTTCCTCCATCTGTAAAAATGGGTATGGAGAATGGAGAACAAAAGGAATGAACATTTATATAGCACCTACTATGTATACACTAGGCAATATGCTAAGCACTTTTTACAAATAATGTTTCTTTTGATCCTCATAACAATCCTATGAGTAGCTACTATTATCATCTCCATTTTGCAGTTAAGGAAACTGAGAGTATAATGTGCCAGGTTCACACAGCTAATAAGTATCTAAGGTCAAATATGAACACATATTCTCCTGGCACTATGCCTGTTGCTCTATACACTGCTCCACCAGCTGCCTGACTTGATAGGATGAGAGGGAGGACTCTTGTGAGAATCAAATGAGGTGAAATACACATGAAGCTAGGGGCCAACATGGATGGAGTGCAGGGCCAGGAGTCAAAAGACTCCATCTTTATGAGTTCAAATCCCACCTAAGATATTTACTAGCTTTGTGACACTGGGCAAGTTACTTACCCCCATTTGCCTCAGCTTCCTCCTCTGTAAAGGTAGCTGGAGAGAAAAAAATGGCAAAAACCACTCTAGTACCTTTGCCAAGAAAACCCCAACTTGGGTTCTGAAGAGTTTGACATGGCTAAAAAATGGCTAAGCAATAACATACATAAAGTGCTTTATAAATCTGGAAGCACTATAAAAAGTGAGCTGCTACTATTACTTTACATGAAAAATTGATAAATCTTTGTTCGGCATTCTTTTATATAGTAAAAGTGTGATTAGAAACTCAATACCACATTTTGATCATTCACCTTAACTGATGAACCAGGACCAGTTTCAATTACTATAATCAATAAGCATTTATGTATCTCTGTGTTTGTGACAACAAATGGCTAACTCAATGAATAATTTTTCCTATTCATGTGGAATGACTCAGGGAATCTGAAAGGAAATATACTGAACATGTTGCATGTATAAAGTAATATATGCACATTAAAAGCTGAATAAAACCGTTTTTCCTGTTTTTACAGCTTGCAGATCAGGATTCTATAAAGCTTTTGCTGGGAACATAAAGTGTTCTAAGTGCCCTCCACACAGTTTAACCTATATGGAAGCAACATCTGTCTGCCAGTGTGAAAAGGGTTACTTCCGAGCTGAAAAAGACCCACCTTCGATGGCATGTACCAGTAAGTCTCATTATTTTAGTGTTTGGAATCCTTTCCCCCATGTTGTCTTTTTGTTTTAATTTATTTTTTAGAAATCCTACACCTTAAGATTCTATTTGTCTTTGCCTATAATCAAGGGGAAAGCATTTCTCAAGTTATAAAGAAACAATTCTGTTTTTCATAAATTTGAAAAAAATATTTTCATTTTGTCCTTCAAAAAGTATATTCTCTATTAAAAACTTGGGGCTAGTTGTAGGGATTTGAAAGCCCATATGCCTCTTAACTGCAGAGTTAAGTAGCTGCAAGGGCACAACATAATTTAAACAGTAAAACTGCTCTACAGATGCTGGTAAATTTGGCTCGGCCCTTCATCATTCTAAGGCAGACCAATTTAGTCCTGTGCCTAGTCTCGTCTGGTTGCTATCCTTTGTGCTCAAAGAGGACCAAAACGACAGTGTATCTGACTGTGATTGATCAGATCAATATGAGCTCAGAAGGCTCTACCACTGGTCAGGCGCAAAGTGGCCCATGGATTTTGCTGGATGTGGGAGCTTTCAGATAAGGGCTAACTTAAAAGCCATCAGCTTTCCTATCTGTGGATATTAGCATTTCTTTTTCATTTGTCTTTAAATGAAAATGCTTACATTTTTATCTATATTTCGGTCCTCATCTTCCTGAAATTATTAGGCCCTGTGTCCTATTCCAATTGTCAGTTGACCTCAGAAATTAGGTTAAACAAGCACAGTAATATGGATTTTAAGTGATTTCAATTGTTTTTCCATTAGAGCTCCTGTCCTTATAAAATATTTAAACTTCACTGTTAATAACCAGACATCAAAAAATGGATTGATGAAATTATACAAATTTAAAATGCTGTGTCTAATTGTTTACAGAAATCTGGCAAAAACCAGGCTAACTAAAAAAGATTTATAGTGAGTTGTTTTGTTTTTTTCTGGACTTAGAATTGTTGTTAATAAATATGTGGAAGATATTATGTATTCCTAGAAAGACAAAAATAAGATACAAAATATTCCTTGCTTTTTAATAGCAATGGGGGAATTATGTGGATAATTTCTGACTTAAGCATGAAAATGCTGATTTTTAAACATTTTCTGTAATGCGTATCCTTAGAGTTGCCTGCCATGTGCTGCCAACTTCAGCAGAATCAGAATTGGGAAAGTAGAAAGACCAGGGTCTCCCTCAGAAAATCTTGTGATTCTTCTCGAAGAGGAGTTGAAGTGCCAGATCAGGATGATAACTTTACCTTAGAGATTGGAGGAGCTGGCAGTCCCCTAAGAGATGCTGTACTAAGCACTGCCCTTAACCTCTCATTCCACCTCTAGTTCTGTCATTAATCATTTCTTTAGTTCTCATTATTACTAGTGTTCCTTTATCATGTAGATCAATCTACACTAATGCTCTAGACTTTTCAGCTTTCTTTCTGACAGGAGGAACAAAACACAGAGCTCAAAGACAAATTCAGTCCAGCAATATTAACTCACATTGACATATCTCTAAGTTTTGCAGAACATATTGTTCACAGCAACTCTGTGAGGTAAATAGTTAAAAGATTATTGTCCCATTTTAAGATGAGGTTCTGACAGTGAATGTGAGGTGGAATTTGAACCCAGCTCTCTTGAATTTAAATCTAAAGCTGAACAAACTTTCTGTAGGATACTTCTAGCACATTTTAAGCAAGTGTGACATGGTAGACATTTTAAAAAATTGATTGATTGACTGAAAATGCTACTACTGCTGCAAGAAGCTGAACTCAGGGGACTGAAATAGAGTGGTAGATTCTCACAGAATCATAGATTATGGTTTAAAGGGACGTTGAGAGGTCAGTTTCAAAGTCATTGAGACAAAAAGGGATACATAATGCTTTTACGTCTGTTCCACCTTATATATTATCCAGTTGTCTTTTAAAATCCCAGTAAAAGAGACAATAAGAAGATAACATTTATAATATGCAATCAAGAGGAAGAGGCTGCTATCATTTACATAGTGGGGGAATGCAGAATGTCTTCTTTCGGATGTAGGTCCATTCCATTATCCATGTGATGGCTCTATCTTAAATGATCTGGGTATATGCAAAGAACCATTCCATATTGAAGCAATAAAACTTGCAGCCATTCTTTAATTGATGAGCATCCTCTCAATGCCCAATTCTTTGGAAAAAGCACAAAAAGAGATGGCATAAATAATTTTGTACATGTGGATCTTACAGGAGCAGCTTTCCAGAGGATTGCTGCTGTGAACAGCTTCAAGGTTCTGATTATGTAGTATAATGAACTCTCTATTTATTCAGTAACAAACTAAAACAAAACAATGACAGAAACCAAAGTATAGCATTCACAATGTTATGACATAAAACGTTATCACTAAAGTGGCCACATAGTTTTCACCAAAGTGGTCACCAAGTTTTAAACAAAAGATATCATTCAGAAGAACTTAACTCGATTATCCTTAAGGAAGCAAGCCTCCTTAATGGACATAAAGTACAAAGGTCAGAGTTCTCCACCCCAGGTCACATTGTCTTAATCTCTCAGTCAAAAAGTCTTCTTTCTTCTTAATTGGAGATCAATTTCCAATCATCTTTAATTCAATCATCCCGAAGAGTACAAGATACAGAGTACAAAGTCCCACCACCCCTAGGTTACATTAAATCATGATCTCAGTTTGCATTAAATACCCAAGGGCAGATCTTTTCATCTTAACTTGAGGTTGGCTCTCAGTTTCCATAGTTCCTCTTCCATGGGTCCATGTCCTATCTGAATCCACTCAACTGTCACCTAGGTTCAAAGGCAGGCAGCTCCCAACTCCTTGTCTAGCTACTTGTCCAGCTCCTCATCCAATTCCTGTTCCATTTTGAGGCTCACAGTGTCCAGCCCGGCTTAAGTTCTTCACAGTTTTTGTTCCTGGGAAGACAAAGCTTAACAGAGCCACAATAACATTCATAAACATTGCTGGCACCATCATCAATTCATTTTCTGCCTGTGAAATCAACATAGACCCACAAATAAGGTCTGAGAAATCAACAAAAATCATCAGTATAATCCCAAGACCTCTGAAAACATCAGTAAAATCCTCCTCCAGTTTCCTCTGGAAATATACAACAAGAAAATCTTTTCAGGGCTTCTGAACCATCAGTAAGGTCCCAGGGCTTCTGTAACAACAGCAACATCCTCTATCAGCAGATGATTCTGACAAAGTAACATCAAAACAGACAAACAAAGTGCTAGCACCATAGCCATGCTTCCTCCCAGTTTCTGCTCTCTCTCAGCCTGGACTTTTCCTTATATATGGTCATTGAGCTCCTCCCTATTCTATCCCTTCCTGTTGCATCAGGAACAGGGATCCACAAGTTCTGTTTCTTAACAAAAGACTTGATATAATTATGGGCAAGAAACTTGAACTGAAACAAGGTGTTAAATAATTAAATAGCTGAAACAAGGTGTTAACTACTTCTTTGCTTGCCATTACAGGGTCCTTTCCCATTTTTATGATCTCTTTGAGATCCAGACCTAGACGCAGTATTTCTGGATCAAAGGGTATGCATAGTTTTATAGAACTTTGGGCATAGTTCCAAATTGCTCTCCAGAATGCTTGGCTCAGTTCACAACTCCACCAACAGTGCATTAGTGTTTCAATTTTCCTGCATCTTATTCAACATTTAACATTTTCCTATTTTGTCAAGTTAGCCAGTCAGATAGGTAGGATGTGGTACCTCAGAGTTGCTTTGATTTCCATGTCTCTAATGAATGGTGATAAAAACATTTTTTCATATGATTATAGATAGCTTTAATTTCTTCATCTGAAAACTGCCTACTCATACCTCTTGACCGTTTATCAACTGGGAAATGACTTGTATTCTGATATATTTGACCCAGTTCCCTATATATTTTAGAAATGAGATCTTTATCAGAGAAACTGGTTGTAAAAACTGTTTTTCAGACTTCTGCTTCCCTTTTAATCTTGATTGCATTGGTGTTGTTTATGCAAAACCTTTTTGATTTAATGTCATCAAAATCATTCATTTGGCATTTCATAATTTACTCTGTCTTTTGTTTGGTCATAAATTCTCCCCTTCTCCATAAATCTGACAGGTAAACTATTCCTTGCTCTTTTTGTTTACTTACAGTATCAATCTTTATATCTAAATTATCTACCCATTTTGTCTTTAGTTTGGTATATGGTATAAGATGTTGATTTATGCCTAGTTTCTGCCACATTATTTTCAAGGTTTCCCATAAGTCTTAACTTTTTCCTTATTGATTTTTGGTTAGATTTATCTAATTCTTAGAGGGGAAGATTAAAATCCCCCACCATTTTAGTAATACTATCTATTTCTACCTGTAATTCATTTAACTTTCCCTTTAAAAAATTAGATGCTATAGCATTTGGTACATAGACATTTAGTATTGATATTGCTTCATTTTCTGTGGTACATTTTGTCATAATGTAGTTTCCCTGTTTATCTCTTTTATTTAAATCTCTTTTAGAGATTTTGAGGAAAATTAGTCAATCTGAAAAGAAGGAAAAAAAAGACAATATTGAGTTTCTTTTCTCATTTATTACTAAAAATTAGGTGATATGTTTTTATTTTGAAATGAAAGAACTATGCAAATTGCCTAGCATTGATCAAAAGATATTTCTGAAAATGCATGTGTAATTTGATTTTTTTTTTCATAAATGTCTGGAGTCCTTCCTGTGCCTTAATTCTGGGTCTATGAATTAAACAGTTTCTGACCTTGGTCAAGTTATTTACATTCTCTGGCCTTTAGTTTCTGTACAAAATAAATGGATTGAATTACGTGTGCTCTGTGATCTCTCCTACTCTTAAACTCTATGCTTCTCTGTGAATGTATTTATAATCTCATTTCTGATGTTTTTATAATATACTGCAAGAACATGTAGTTGTTGTTTCCAACCCTGAGGCAGGATGAGAGCCCTAGTCTTAGTGAATACTCTTCTGGCCTACTAATGATCAAATAGCCAGCCACTTTAAGGATAGAAACATTTGTATAATCCTGCTCTTTTTCACAAGCCCGTCTCAGGAGAAATGTTAGACAAACAATTTATGTGCAAATACATTTGTTTTGTTAGCAATAAAAAAAAATCCCCTTAAATAATGATACTTATCATTGTTTTCACCATCATCGTCATCCTCATTAACAACAACACTCATCTGTTCCTTTAATGTTTGCAAAATGTCCTACATGTCATCTTACATGATAATAGCAATAATAATAATATGAATAATGACAGCTAGCATTGATGTAGTGCTTGGAGGTTTGCAAAGTATTACATATGTTACATCATTTGAGCCTCACAACAATGCTGTGAAATAGATATTAATGATTACCCTGATTTGGCAGAGGAAGAAGCTCAGGGTGAGAGAATTTGAGATCACATAACTACAAAGTGTCTGACACAAAAACCTGAAGTCAGGTCTTTTTTAAGTCCAGGGTTCTCATTACTATACCATTTACTTTTTTAAAAAATATGCATAGTTTAAAATGCATGTGTAAAATTATTTTAAATTCACATACATTTGTTAAAAGTTGGAAAAGTTTATTTATGTATGTATGTATGTATGTATTTATTTATTTATTGCTTTTTGGAGGGGTGAAGGCAGGGGAATTGTGGTTAAGTGACTTGCCCAAGTTCACATGGGTAGTAAGTGTGTCAAGTGTCTGAGGTCAGATCTGAACTCAGGTCCTCCTGACTCCAGGGCTGGCGCTGTATTCACTGCACCACCTAGTGGCCCCAAGTCTACTCCTCTAAAGGAAAAGGAGATAGCTTTCAAGTTTTTAAAGTTTAATTATGGTCCTATATATGGGACCCAAGATCTATAAATTCCCTATAAGTGGTTATAAAATCTAAAGGGGAAAATGTACATTTATTTAAATATATATCCATATCATTTTTATTAATGTTGACAAACTGTCTTTCAAAAACAATGGTTTTAACTAAAATGTTAGAACACATACATTAATTAAAGTTTCTTTATATATGTACAAATTGCTTCATTTTTTTTTTTTAACCATAACTTCTCAGACACTTTAGGGAAACAAGTTAGCTATGATTTGTGATCTAAAAGATTTGCAAAAGGATAAATTTTTTTGTCATAGAGGAGCTCACAAATTAGTTGAATATTGCTGAATATTCAATGGCTTTTTATAAGTTAATTAATTCAACCAGTTTAATAAAAAATTAAATTACCAAAAAGGTTGAGCAATGCAAGTAATAACAGTCATAAGAAAAAGGAAGCAATAAATGAATCCTGCCACTTCCCGATTCATTGTTTCTCCAGTGAGAATCTGGTCACCCTGATGGTTTGTGTTTTTATAATGTTATGTCACCAATGCAATACCCATGGCAGTTGCTATGAATATGCAGGCATATTTTCAGGTTTGAAAAACAAGATATAACAGACTCTCTTCTTCAAAGACAAAACCAAGATATTTATTCATATGCCAGAAAGTTAAATCTACCATGATAAAAAAGAAGTTGGTACACATTACCAGTGCAAGAAGCACTGCCATCCCCTAGCCTTCCTTCCATCAGGCCTCCCTACAAAAAAAGCTCCCTTAGGTAAAATGCCCTTCTCTCACCTATGCTAGCTGTTCTGCCTCCTCTCTCACAGTTCCTTTCACTCTCCCACTTCCTGCTCCATCAGTTCTTGTTTCACCATTTCTACAAGTTCTTCCCACCCCAGGCTCCATGTGATTCAGGCTCATGGGACTCAGGCTTCCATGTGATTCAGGCTCAGAGCAAGTCACATAGGCCTATTATGGGTAAGAAAGATCTTCTCATTTCATTAACAATATATTACAATACAAATGTCTATGTGAATATATGTGTTATATATTTGTGCATATATTCATGGTGGAGTATAATATGCATAGATGTATGTCTTTTGAAGCAATATGTTTTTTAATGGCTAGGGAGTTAGTCTCAGTATCAAGAAAGCCTAAGTTTAAGTTCTGCCTCTGATATGTTGCCTTTTTAACTAAAGGTAAATCTCTCAGTAACCTTAGGATAGGCATTGATCTGTTACTGTGGAAAAAGTTTATTCACAGCAAATTTTCATACCAATGAAATCACAAATTTAAATAAATATAGGTTTAAATATCAATATATACATACATATATGTAAAATCAGTAAGATATTATCAACCTAGATATATTTTAAAATAAATAACAAAATTTTAATAAGTCAGGGAGAAATTGATTTCCTTATGACTCTCAACTCTTTTCTCCTGTGGCCTGCCATCATTCAAAAAAAAAGAAAAGACCAGACAAAACAGAGTTCAGAGAAGTGACCACATGGCCTCCATTCTGGGAGGAAGATAGTTGGAGAGGCAATATTACCTATTAATAATAAATGGAAAAAGTATCAGACTATGAGCTAGGACACATCAATTTTAATACTTTTTTTCAGTAGAACCAGTTTATGACCTTAGGTGAGTCACTTAACTGTGAACCTCATTCTGTTTGCTTGTACTATAAGAGAGCAGAATAAGATAATCTTTAAGGTATTGTGCAACTCTAATATTCTTTGATCAGAGGGAATACGTGTGAATCTGGAAAATAAATGGACAGTATCTTCATACCCCACTCTACCCATCCCCAAAATTGTTCTGCTGCCTCCATTTTAAGAACCACAGAAAGAGATCAAATGTTAAGTGTGTCTATGGGAAGAGAGAGGAGGAGGGAGAAGGACAAGAGCTCATTTAATGTTTTCTGTTTTCCTAAACCACTGAAAGACATCAATTTTAACAAACCTAAATTTCAAGCAATTTGATATGGTTAAGATTGCATTCAAAGATATGAGCAAAAATAAGGTTATGTTTTCTTAGAAAAATTTATACTATGGACATGAAAAATAGCTGAGGTCCAACAAGAATAACAATAATTTTATTGTGATTGGTCGGTGGGGGAAGGAGGAATAGAATTTGATTTTCATTTGTATGTAATACTTGTTTCCATTAAGAGAGGTGAGGATGCAAATTGACATCAGAAATCTCTGAGAACTTTCTACACAGATGCCTCCACAAGGGTTATTGCTGCCAAGTTTTTTTCCATGTGTCACATAATCTTTGTATAATTTATAGATGATAACAAAGCAATCAGGTCACATTCCTAAAAGCCCAGTGACACATAATTTAGTTGAATATGAGGATTAGAATTAATTGTCCCTTTTTTCTAAGTTCTAAATCTTAATAAATGATTCACTGCATATCATTACAGCTTAATATTTGCATGAAATCACAGTTTAGCTAGCATAATTTAATGGCAATTAAAAAGCTATTTAATCATCATGCAAATGGGCATAAGGACCCTTGAGTCAGAAAAGTGCCTGCTTAAAAAAAATACCTGCAGGCAGTCAGTTATAAACTTGCAGACCCCCATCACATAATTGATAATATTCTTTATATTCATAAAAATATATGAATGAACAATAATTCATGTTTCTACTATAAATAAGGGATAGATGAACAATTTGATTATATCATCTGGTAGGAGGATTATAATGGTAAGGAGTCCTATTATCCCAGGTAGAAGTCTAGGTAGATAGAACAAAAATGGGAAATGCCCATGTACTCTTTTTCAGAATCTTTATCATAGTTTTCCTATCACATTGAGTATGTAATATGTCACAGCAGAAAGTGTTGGGAAGATTCAGGACATTGTCCCTGTCTCTCACGAAATATCAAATTGAAAAGCTGAAGAAATCTCAGAGATAATTTAGTCCAATATTTTCCTTAACCAGAATTCCCTGTACAACGCACCACAACAATACTGATCTGAAGTTTTCCTTACAGACATACCTAAACTGTCAGATAATCATTTCCATTAATAAACTCACATGGTGTACAGGAGATGGAAAGCGGGCCAAGGGAATTGGGGGAGAGAAAGGGAAGATAAACTTTCTCACCAACTAGGATGAAACCAAAACTCTGGAGCTTGAGACCAAATTCACTGTCAAGTAGTCATATGATTAAGCTAACAGTCTCAGAAGAACTCTAAAGTCACAGATATAACAAAATTACAAGCTGAAAAAGAATAGAAAAAGCCTACAATATGGAGAAATTACAGAACTTTTCCATGAACCTATGAAGATTTTAAGAAATAATTTTATATCTACCAATAATAATTACACAATAATTACTCACTTAATTCTGAATCTAGTTCTCATCCTTAAACTAGCATCAGAAATTTTTATGGTACCTCAGGACCTTGTCAATAAAAATGAAAAATTAAAATTAAAAAATAATAATGATAGTTTGTGTTCATATTATGTCTAGTGTATGTACTAGTCACTCTCTCTGAGGGAGATGCAAAGGAATGCAAGCCAAATGCTCTGACCTCAAAGAATTGGGAAGAGAGTATTTACATATAACTGGATTACTAATAGCATAACTCAACTTTTTCAAATAATAGACAATAAAAGAAAAAGCGGGGATGGAAATAAGAAGGCTTCATTGAGGATATGAAATTTAATTGGACTCAGCAAGACTATCCCAGAGCTATTTCTGTAAGAAATTCTTTCAATTAATATAATTAGGATTGCCTTTTTTCTTTCCCTTTTACTCTTTCTGTATTTTGTTCTGTCATTATTTCTTCTCCCATTTTCTCCCCTACTTTTTTTCCCCTTCTTTCTCTTTCTGTCACTCTCTCTCCTCCATTACTATCCCTTTTCTCATTCCCTACTTTGTGTTCCTTAAGCATGTCTCTACAATATGTAAATGAATTACCACATATATTTTGGGTTTCTTAATATTTGCAGATTTTCACTAATTTTATCTTCCTTATTGAGAATTCTAAAAGTAGCTGAATGGAAGATGAATGTGTCTTAAGAAATGTGTCAACACAACACTTGAAATAGTGTCCAGTGCCTAGAAGAGATTGCTTATAGTAGTAGTAGCACATTTACAACGATATATGTGTACATACACAATTGAATTGAGTTGAGTTTTTTGCTTACTTGTTTTCAAAAACTTCACTTTACTTCCCCATAAGCCAGTCCAAAGGAGAGTTTTCCACATGAGATATAAAATCTCATAGCCTTATTCAGTTACCAAAAGAATTGAGCTCAGTAGCAATTAAAATTAAAAGAAATTAAAAGTTATATAACATTCTGGTTCTTTTAAGTAAATTTATGTAATTTTCAAAAGAATAAGATATAAAATATAATATATTTATAAATATAATATATAATAAGACATAAAAATTAAAATCCATACAAAACCAAAAATTATATTTCAGTCATCTCATTTATACATCAACAAGAGAGAAAAAAGAAAATTTCTTTTTTTTGTCTTTATTAATTTGTTTGTTTACTTTCAGTTTACAAGATTCTGTTCCACAGTCCCTAGAGTTTCAAATTTTCCTCCCTCCCTTCCCCCCCTTCCCCACAGTGGCATGTAATCAAGTATAAGATATGCCAATACTTTCACATTAGACATTAGTCAGGTTATAAAGAAGGATTGTAATGGATGGAATGAACAATGGGAAAGAGGAAATAAGACCAAACAAGAAAAAGAAAGAGAACAGGGAGTTTGCTTCAGTCTGCATTCAAACTCTGCTCTTTCTAGTTCCTTCCAGTTCTTTCTCTGATTGTAGACATCTCTCTCTATCATGAGTCTTTTGGAGTTATCTTATAACCTTGCATTGCTGAGAAGAGTCCATTCTATCAAAGTTGGTCATCACACATATACTGGCCTATACTTGTGTATAGATTTCTCCTGGTTCTGCTATTCTAACTCAGCATCAGTTTGTATAAATCTCTCCAGGTAAATATGAAGTCCATCTGCTCCTCATTTCTTATAGCACAGTAGTATTCCATTACATTCATATACCACAACTTGTTTAGCGATTCCACAATTGATGGCCACCCCCTTAATTTCCAGGTATTTGCCACCACAAAAAGAGCTGCAATAAATATTTTTGTACAAATGGGTCTTCCTCCCACTTCTATGATTTCTTTGGAATTCAACCCTAGAAGTGTTATTGCTGAGTCAAAGGGTATGCAATTATTTATAGCTCTTTGGACATTGTTTCAGATTGCTCTCCAGAATGTTTGAATCAGTTCACAACTCCACCAACAATGCATTAGTGTTTCAATTTTTCCACATCCTCTCCAGCATTTGTCATTTTCCTGTTGTGTCATCTTATCCAATCTGACTAGTGAGATGTGGTAACTCAGAGTTGTTCTGATTAGCCTTTCTCTAATCAATAGTGATTCAGAGCATTTTTCATATGTTTATAGATATCTTTCATTTCTTCCTCTGAAAACTGCCTGTTCATACCTTTTGACCATTTATCAATTGGAGAAAGATTTCTATTCTTAACAATTTGACTCTGTTCTCTGTATATTTTAGAAATGAGGTCTTTATCAGAAACACTAATTGTAAAAATTCTTTTCCAGTTTTTTACTTCTCTCCTAATCTTGGTTTTATTGGCTTTGTTTGTACAGAAACTTTTAAATGTAATGTAATCAAAATTATCCATTTTGCATTTTCTAATGCTCTCTAACTCTTGTTTGGTCATAAAGTCTTCCCTTCTCCATAAATCTCACAGGTAAACTATTCCTTGATCTCCCAGATTGCTTACAGCATCAGCCTTTATACTTAGATCATGAGCCCGCTTAGACCTGATTTTGGTATACAATGTTAGATAATGGCCTATGCCCAGTTTCTGCCATACTATATTCTGGTTTTCCCAGCAACTTTTATATCCTGCTACTTTTCCAAATTTATTTATTGTCTCAAGTAGTTTTTTTCTTGATTCTCCAGGATTTTCTAAGTATATCATCTGCAAAGAGTGATGGCTTAGTCTCCTCTTCACCTAATTTGATTCCTTTGATTTCTTCTTCTTCTCTAATTGCTACTGCCAACATTTCTAGTACCAGATTGAAAAGAAGATTCCTGGTACCAGATTGAGGGAGAGGGTAGCTAGAAGCAAACACTTTTGAAAAGGGAAAGGGTCAAAATAGAAAATAAAATAAGTGGAGGTCGGAATAGAATGGAGGGAAGTACAGTCAGTCTTTCACAATATAACTACTATGGAAAAATTTTGCATAACTGTACAAGCACTACCTATATTGAACTGCTTGTCTTCCTAGTGGGGGTGTGTGAGGAGGGAAGAAGGGAGAGAATCTTCAACTAAAAGTTTTAAAAACAAATGTTAAAAACATTGGTTTTTTACGTGCAACTGGGAAATAAGACATATAGCCACAGTGGTATACAGATCCATCTTGCCCTACTTAAAAGTTAGACTGGGAATGGGGGGAGGATATAAGAGAAAGCTGATTGAGGGAAGGGTTAGTTAGTATGCTTTCAATCTTGGGTGGGGGTCAGGGAAAGATGGGGAGAAAATTTGTAACTCAAAATCTCGTGGAAATGAATGTTTGTAACTAAAAATAAATAAATAATAGTTAAAAAAAATAATAAAATGAGTCCTTTATCAGAGATGCCCATATAAAAAAAATCCCAGTTTTCTGCTTTCCTTATAATTTTGGTTGCATCATTTTTGTTTGTGCAAAAACTTTTAAATTTAATATAATGAAAATTATGTATCTTATATTTTGTAGTGCTCTCTATCTCTTTTTTGGTCAAAAATGCTTCCCTTCTCCACAAATCTGATAGATCATGTTATGTAAATCATTAGAACTTAATTATATGGGCCTGGGGTGCAGGACCTGCAGCCTCTAATCCATGTATTACTCTCTAGAGTTTCACATTCTGTGAAGTTTGGATTCAGTCAAAGAGCCCAATTTGAGGGCCTAAAGGGCCTTATGAGATTTGGAGACTCCCAGTTCCCCACCTCAGTACAGACAATGTGATAATTCAGTGGATAAAATGCTGAGCTTAAATTCAGGAAGATGAATTCAAATCCTGGTGCAGATGTTTCCTAGCTGTGTGACTCTGGAAAAACAACTTAGCCTCTCTCACTATCAGCTTCCTTATATGTAAAGTGAGTGTATAGGACTTATTAGCTTCAAATTTCTCTTCTAACTCTAAATCTATTGTCCTACAAATTTCACACTAACTAAGGGAATAGTAACAGAATAGCCAGTTGCCCTTGATTTGTCTATTTCACTAGGTCCATATGGATTATATCTTGAGATATTGAAAGAAACAACAGATGTGAGTGGTAAACTACTATTAATTATCTTTGAAAGTTCAGAGAGAATGGGAGAGATGTTATAGGATTAGAGATGGAAAATGTCCTGATTTTCAAAAATAGAGCAGAGTACAGTCTATAAACTATATACCAGTGCATTCTCCCTAGTTCCTTACAAAATTCTATGGATGTATTATTAAAGTAATGACTAGAAGACATCTGAAAATGGAAATAATTGTCACTCCCCAGTGATGTCTTCATTGAGAAAAGGCCATGTTATTTGAACTTCATTTCCTGTTTTGACATTTATTAGATTGCTGTATCAAGAAAATTCTGCATATCTAGTTTACATGAATTTCAGCAATGCATTTGGCACTCTTATATTATTCATATTTATACTATGGAGAAATATGTGCTAGACAAATAATATAATTTGGTGGATCAAGACAGGTTAGAATATTGGGCCAATTCTTTTTTGTTTTTGTTTTTTTGGAGGAGGGAAGACAGGGCAATTGAAGTTAAGTGACTGGCCCAAGGTCACAGGGCTAGTAGTGTAAAGGGCCTAACGCCATATTTAAACTGTGGGCCTCCAGACTTCAGGGATGGTGCTCTATTCACTGTGCCACTTAGCTGCTCCTATTGGGCCAATTCTAATAAGACATACAATGGAGTGAATTATAAAATTCTTGTTTTGGGAGTATAAACTCCATATAAGCCAAAAGTGTGATGTGAAAGACAAAAATATTGCAAATTTAGTTTGCATTAAGAGATGCCAAATGCCTAGAACTAGGGAGGAAATGAGCTCATTGTATTCTCTTATTCCTACAAGATCTAGGGCAATGTGTTCAGTTCTGAGTGAGACATTTGAGGAAGGACATTGATAAAATTGAAATTTCCAGAGATAGGGGGAAAGGGTGATGAAGTCTCTCAAGATCATACTATAGGAGGATCAACTGTAGGAACTGGGATAATTTTACCTCAAGAGAAGACTTATGGAAGCCATAATAAGTTGTTTCAAACAGTTTAAGGAATTTCAAAAGGAAGAGATATTCAAGTTTTTCATTTGGACTCAGCAGACAGGCAAAAGAATAAGTAAAAGTTGAAAAGAGGCTTTTTTAAGCTTATACCAGAGGCAAGGGGGAATTTCTTTTGGTACCTCTAACAATGAAATATGTTGCCTTATCACTTAAGTCTACAATAAAAGACCTAACTGGAGGTCTTCAATCAAGACTTGTTTGACATTTTGTAGAGGATTTCTCAGGTATGTGTTAAACTAGATGATTTTTGAAGTCCTTGAGATACCATGATTCTGAGTTGCTGGGTGAAAAAGTCCAGTGAAATGAAAATTAACAAAGATAAATGTTAAGAAGTTCTTCAATGAGGTTTAAAAAAAACCTTGGCAGGGAATACTGAGAAAATCTACTCTTCTATAATTATAAAGTTTTAATTGGCAACTTTCTCAGCATGACTCAATTGTATAACATAGATGCTGTAAACACTAATTCAATCTTATGTAGCCTATTTTTCAACATTGTCATATTAAAATAGTCCCCATAAAAACCTTACTTTCTTTTTTTTAAATTTTATTTTAGTGTGCATCATTCATTTCCACAAGATTTTGAGTTACATATTTGCTCCCCATCTTTCCCCTACCCACCACCCCAAAACAGACATCCCAGTATATCCCCCCTCCACCGGTCTATTCTCTCCTATGTCTTCCCCCCTCACCCCTCTGACTTTTCGGTAGGGCAGG
>CM053591.1:39514555-39536519 GCA_028646515.1 Pseudochirops corinnae | reverse complement strand
GTTGGGAGATCCATCCTGCCCTACCGAAAAGTGACATAGGAGAGAATAGACTGGGGGAGGGGGGACACACTGAGATGGCTGTTTAGGGGCGGTGGATGGGGGAAAGAGGTGGAGAAAATATGTAACTCATAATCTTGTGGAAATGAATGATGCAAACTATAATAAAATTTAAAAAAAAAAAGAAAAGCTAACAAACAGTTAAAAAAATGGTTTTTACATGTAACTGGGGGAAAAATAAAATACTAAAGTTTAAAAAAAGAAAGAAAAAGAATGTTAAAGTAAAGGCCATTAAAAAATTAGTCAAGTAGATGGTACATAGGATATTCATTGTCTTTATAGTCTTAATCTAATAATTTCTGAAAATGTCCCTGGAGACATATAGACTTCTCCTTCAGTGACCTGAGCCCTATCCTTTGGGCATAGTCCATTTCCCACCTGTCATTGTCTGTCATAACCAAGGGCCATGTGATGTTCTCATACCCACATTTCTCTGGAGGGGCCATTTAATCATTCAGAGAACCAAGTCTATAAATATCAGTTTTTATGTGTTGGAAAATAATTCTGTGAATGGATTATGGGAAGAAAGGAATTTTAGAGAAAGATTATCAGGAATAATGGAGGCAGGAAAGGGCATGGAATGTTCAAATAACAAAGTGTAGATAAGTTGGGCAAATGTATAGAAGAATAAAGTGTGAGGTAAGACTACAAAAAAAAGGTGGAATGAGATACTGAAGGACACTGAATGTCAACCAAGAGAAATTGAGGTTTACTTGGGAGGCAAATGTTTTATCCTGTGCCTTCTCAACAAATTATTTTTTATTTACATTGTATGCATTCTGTATTTACCTTATGCTCTTTCCCCCTTTAGAATACATAGTAAACTCCTTAGGGGCTATGATTCTTCTTTTTATCTTTATATTTACAGGTCTAGCCCAGTGCCTTTATTTATATAAGTAATCAATAAATTCCTATTAAGTTTAATTGAACTGAAGCAATAAGGTGGCACTAAATAGTTTTTATCAGGAGTGACATGGCTAGATCTATGAATATGAAAGATTATTCTGAGAGTAGAATGACAGACAAAAAGAAGAAAAGCACAATCAAGAGGACTCTAATGAGGTTATAGCAACCTTCCCAGAAAGTTGTGATCAACCTGTATTAGGGTGCAGCATGAAGAAGAGAGAGGACACAAGCAGGTAGAATAGATAATTGTAAAGCCATGTACAAGGAGCTTTGCAGATGACTGCTTCTGTGAATGGCTTTCAAGGTTCTGATTACATAATATAGTGAATACTCTATTTATTCAATAACAAATCAGAATAAACATTCACAGAAAATCAAGGTACAACATTCACAATGTTACAACTTATCACAGACAATACAAATTCAGCATTCACAATGACTTATCACTAAAATTGCCATGTCGTTTTCACCACAGTCCTCACATAGTTTTGAACAAAGTATAATCATTTAGTCAATGAATCACTTAGTAACTCAATCATTCAATCAACTCATCATTCAGTCATCCTTAAGGTGGCAAGTCACAGTTCTCCACTCATGGGGCACACTAAGTTATGATATCGGTCACAACTCACCACTCTCTTAAGGGGTAGTATAAAATACACAGGCCATACACCCCTCAGTCACAAATAAGTTACAATTTCAAGGTCATAAATAAGTTACAACTTCAGTCAGTCACTACTAAGTATCCACAGAGAGATCCCTTCATCTTAACCCGAGGTAGGCTCTCATATTCCCTGGATCCCCTTCCATGATACCAGCTCCTACCTGGATTTACCAAACTGTCACCTGGGTTCAAAGCTAGATAGCTGCCAGTTTCTTATCCAGCTCTCTGTGCAGTTCCTGTTCCACGCTGAAGCTCACAGTGTCCAGTCCACCTTAAGACCTCTACAGCCTCTGTTTCTGGGAAGTCAAGGCATAACAAGCCCACAAACAGATAAAATACAGGCACCACAGTCATGCTTCCTCAGTCTTCTGCAGCTCCAGCTGGTCCTCAGAAATCCTCAGCAGTTTGGCTGGCCCTTGGACTCAGCAGCTCCTCAGTAGCTTCTCAGCAGCTCCAGCTGGCCCATGGATTCAGCAGAAGTTTCAGGTGGTTCCCAGAATCAAAATCACTTCATTCAGGTTCTCAAAATAAAACTTATTCTCTCCAGCCTGGGCCTCTCTTCCTCAGCCTCCAGAACCTGGCTCCAAGACCTCTCTGACCCAACAGGGGCTTCTCCTTTTATACACTATTGCTCCTCCCTATCCAGCCCCTTCCTGTCACATCAGCAACAAGATTCACAACTTCTGTTTCTTTAGCAAAGGCTTAATTTGACACTTGGTGCTAAGTACCTGTCAACTTAGCAATACAAAGGGATTTTCAAATCTCATTACCACTGCAGTAATATGGATATGGATTCAACAGAATTAATTAACTATTTTTGGAGAATTAAGAGTAAGTAACCAAATTGTAAAAAAAAAAAAAAAAAATGAAACAGGGTGATTAGAGGTGGCAACTGAAAGAGTAGAGTTAGGAGAAGCAAGTTTGTAAAGAATGATAAAAATAAAGCTGTTGCTTTATTTGCTTATCTTAAAAATCACTATAGGTAGTAGTCTTGGATAATGTTGCTTTCTGATTTTTTTTTTTTGGTATTTCATAGAAAATTATTAGGACCATGGGATTTTAGAAGAGGAAATAACTTAAAAGATAATAATGTTCACTCAGTCTTTCCACTTTACAATTGAGGAAACAGCATTGATTGATTTAATGATTTGTCTTTTATCCAAGATCCCCAAAACAGTACTGGAGTTCAGCATAGAACTCAAGACTGTTGACTCCTTTTGTTCTCCGCCTCCCCCCATTAATCCACACTGACATTTAGCCTTTGATTTCAAAATTCTCTGGAAACAATGAATGTCTTTTTTCAAAATAGTCCTACTATACGCATGTATGCATGTATACACATATGTATATAAAAAGATATACATACACATGCTTCTATGTTCATATGTGCATATGTATGCATACTTGAATGCACACATACACATATATACACTTATGCATACGTTCACATACACACATATACACACATATATACACATATGTATATGTTCATGCATGTGTAAAGTCAAGCACAAGCAGCTCTCCTGAGGACTGCTGCTGTGAATAACTTTAAGGTTCTGATCACATAGTATAGTGAACTCTCTATATATTCATGAATAAACTGAAGCAAAACATTTGTAACAGTATAACATAGCAACTTATTACTAAGGTGGCCATATAGTCTTAAAAAAAAGATATCAATCAGTAGGTCACAATCTCCTCAGGCAACATAAAGTACCCATCTAAAGTCTTCTTTCATCTTGATTGGAAGCTGGCTCCCAGTCATCCTTAAGGCAATTATCCTTAAGGGGTAATCATCCTTAAATCAATTATCCTTAAGGGGTAGTGGAAAGTACAAAGATCTCCCACCCCTAGGTCACAGTAAATAATAATCTCTCTGTCAGAACTAAGCACCCAAGTAAAGGTCCTTTCATCTTGACTGCTAAACTCCATGGCTCCTCTTCCACACTCCCAGCTCTTGCTTGGATTCACACTATTGTCTGGATTCACAGGTAGGCAGCCTTCTGTTCCTGTTCAATATTGAAGTTCACAGTGACTTGTCCTAAAGCTTAACAGAGCCACAACAATATTTGCACACATTAGGCTTAGGAGAGTTACAACATTCACACACAGTACTGGCACTATCATCTCAATTCACTTTCTGTCTGTGAAATCAACACAAGTCAACAGAATGCTTCTGTTTGGCATAGTTTACAAATCAATAGACAGAATGCTTCTGTCTGACAAAGTAACACAAACACAGACAGAACAGACAGACAGAGTGCCGACACCTCAAGTATTCTCCCTCTCAATTCTCCTCAGTGCCAGCTCATGTTCAAGCTTTTATATGCTCAGCTCCTTCCAGTTCTACCCTTCCTGTTGCATTCTTCCTGTTGTACTTGGGCTCCATATGATGGCATTAATCCTAATAAGAGCAGGAAAGGTTTCCAAAATCCCTTAGACCTATTAAGGGCAACACAATGTACGCTGTTTTCAACAAAGACTTGATATAATCACAGGGAAGGCTCAAAGACACTTGAACAGCTGAAAGAAGGAGTTAAGTGCTACTTTGCTTGCCATCATAACATGTTTCCTACTTTACTTCTTCCCTCACTCACCCATTCATATGTTTCTTGATACTTTACTATTGTTATTTCTTGTTGGTGGGTAAATGGTAAAAGATAGAACTTCCCCTTCCACCACTGTCAAAGTGAATGTCAATAATAACTCTTTCTCTTTTGAGAAAGAGTTCTTTTCCTCTCCCAGTGTGATTTTTTTTTAAATTAAAGGGCACATCCCTTGACTTATTTCTTTAAGAGATCAATTCACTTAATGAACATTACCTCACTCAAAGTGAAAACCTGAAAATTATGACAATCTCGACCCTATCTCTCTTTCTTATATGCCTTCCTTTCCTATTACATATCTAGTCATCCAAGTTCTCAATTCCCAGTTTGCAATGTATCATCCTGCTTGAATATATTTGTTAATTTGCTTTCCTTTGAATTTGTTAGAAGATCCTTAAGACCTTCAGCATTTTACATATATATATATTTAATAGAATATTTTTAGACCTGTGCTTGATGAGTCATTTTATAGTTATAATTTTAAACATAAAAAAGTATAACTTCCCCTTATTCAATATACATATTTTATGCCACCAGAAAAGGCTACATAAGAAGGAAATATATAATATGAACTATATAGAAATATATGATATGCATTATATTAGAAAAGTTTGATATTGATGAAACATTGCAGAATGTGTTAAAAAAGAAGAACACAACATCAGTCTTCAAATGAAGTCATTATTTGCTAGAGATTATAAACTGTTTGGGCATATGTAACAAAAAAAGATAAATTTGTTTCTAAACCAGTGTTTTACATAGAGTTATAAAATAGCATTAATATTAAAAAGTTAAAGGGAACACATATGTGTGTTACATATATACACATATATATCTATACATGTGTACATACACCATATATCTGTTTATATGTATAAATACACGTGTGTTTACATGCACACATGTATATATGCATATATACCTATGTGCGTATGCATACATGTATGCATACATATACACACATGTATATTTAAAACAAGTTAGGTAATACTGTTTCTAATGTGTCTTTCCAGTCTAATTAAGTGGGACTCCAATATTGGTTTCATTACACTACAGCATTTAAGTAAATATCCCTTGAACTTTAGCACCTAGAATATCAATATTGAGTCTTTATAGATTTTAAAAGGTATTTTTGACATCAACTTCCTTTTTTTTTTCTCTTTTGAAGAGGAGAAGGCAGGGCAATTGGTGTTAAGTGACTTGCAAAGGTCACATGGCTGATAAATATTAAGTGTCTGAGGTCTGACTTGAACTCAGGTCCTCCTGATTCCAGGGTTGTTGCTCTATTCACTGTGCTACCTAGCTACCCCTGACATCAACTTCCAATGGACAAAAGTGTCTTTAAAAAAACATTTAAAATAGGTTACCACAGCACCAAAAATTTCAGAATCATTGACAATTAGCCTTCTATGTCAACAAAATTTAATTTCTAAATTTAAATTTTATTTCATTTAAAAATGCAATTTGAAATTAAAGAAATGAAAATTAATGAGTTAGCAATCATTAGAAACCTAAGGTCCCATTGCTACAATTACTAAAGATCAGAATGATGAAAGCAGTCAGTGAATTCCTTAATGGATCATAAAAACTGTAGAACTGCAAATTTGGAAGAGACTTTAGAAATAATCTAGGTCAACTCTTTTCCAAAGGAAAAAGCACCTCAGTGATGAAATTATGATATAAATGAATATTAAGTTATTTACTTTTAAAAATTCTAAGTGCATACCAAGAAAATAATAGACGTGTGTGTATGTAGATACACACATTTGAATGAGTAAAATGGGAATGAAGATTATATTAATTATTTATATTTCCCATTTTAATTGTATTTTATTTCAGTTAATTCTCTTAAAAGTACTTTGTGTGTGAGAAGAATAGGGCAAATTGACAAGTATAAACCATCTTTGGTTAACCTCTCTTATGGATATGCTTTTGCCTGCCTCCATTCCAATTTATATTTTATATTTATCTGATACCATTTCTTATCAAGGGACTAGTCTGAACATTTCTTTACCAGAATCTTTGGGATCTTTTATCTCAGACAACAGGATCACAGAACTCTGTAATCAGTGCCCTTATTGCTGTGAAATTATGACAATCTTGACCCTATCTCTCTTTCTTATATGCCTTCCTTTCCTATTACACGTCTAGTCATCCAAGTTCTCAATTCCCAGTTTGCAATGTATCAACCTGCTTGAATATATTTGTTAATTTGCTTTCCTTTGAATCTGTTAGCAGATCCTTAAGACCCTGAGCATTTTACGTATTATTTAATCTAATAATGGACCTACATCCCTGAGGTTTGGTATCCTGCCACCCAGTTCCAGGTTTAAGTAAATGTAGATAAATTTGAAGCAAAGCACTAAAAATGAAGGCAAAGTTACTAGAAAGTACAGTGTGAGAAGCTGAGACATTGGGGTTCTGGAGAAACTACATCAAGAAAAAGTTATAGGGAATTTTGAGAATTTGTACCTCGGCACCTGAGGCTTCAGGACAAAGAATATATTAGAGTCCTAGAGGGTCAAAATCTATAGGATATATAATTGGAAGGAGTAGGAAAAGAAAACAAAGAAGGAAAGGAGAGAGACCAAAAGAGGATAGCTCTTTTGTCAAGTAAGCCAGACATTGATAGGGGATCATGGAATCCCTAGCATAATGAATATAGAGTTCTTAGGACTTGTGGGTTGGTTTCAGGCAATGAGCAATTGGGAATTAAGAGAAAAATGAATGGCGATAAGGTCAAACAAAAGCAAGGGTTTAAGTGAAACTTACCAAAAAATGTATGCCATTCCATGCAATTCGAATATATTGCCAGTCTCAGTACTCTGTAGAAGCCTGAGACTACAGGACCTGCAGAAATAAAAGTAAAAGGAGCAAAAAAACCCCAAAAAACAAAAAGAGAAAATAGAGAGAATGGGAGTAGTCCTGTCTGCTATTGCTCTCTCTCCTATTTATCACTTTCTCATTAAATTTGAATCAGGATATTTTAGTATATAGCAAAAAAAAAAATATTATATTGTGAAAGTAGTTTTCAGAGTGACCTTTGGGACCTTCTGTTTATATGGACTTAATGGAGCCCTTTAAGACCAAAGTTTCATATACTGTTTTCATATTACTGCTGAGGAAAAAGTGAGCAATTAGATTGGGTTCTAATACATAATTTCACCTTCCAAAACTCTTAGAAGAAATATTCTATGACTTCTTTAAATAACTTCTTATCTGATCATTCTTGAAGTTCATAAGCTTTGCTATGACAAAAAAAAAATCTCTGTAATGGACAATTTAACTCAATTTCCTGTTTTCTTTTACAGTCTTTTGTAATGACAATACATTGACTTCTAAATGTCTATAATAACTTCATCCAGCACTTAACACAGTGTCTGATACTGGCAAATACTTAATAAAGGTTGATTTATTGATTATATTAATGTATACACTTCCCTATTTTGGATGATATGCCAAAAAACAGATCAGAGTCATCTAGTTTCAAAAACTCAGATTTATATTTTGGTCTTATTAAGATTTTAGGTTTCATATGTAGTGAAATGTTTGTTAATTAGATGACACTAATGAACTTTAAATTATTTTTCTTATTAACGTAATAAATTAATTATCCAAAAGATCTCATAAAATGTCCATCTTTCCAAATACACTAAAAATATATTCAATATGTTACTTCAGCAAGGGAAATTCCATTATTCACAGGATAACATATCATACGATTAAGTATTAAAATGACAAGAGAATAAGTACTTCAAAAAAGAGCTCTCTGTATTATATCTTAATATTTATATAAAACCCATTTTCCAAGCTTAAAAAGATTTTTTAAATTTAATATATTTATTAAATGGAGAATACTATTTCTCAACATATAGGCAATAGATTTATAGATTAGTCACCTAAATAATTAATTCCTCATGAGGAAGTTGCCATTATGAAACAGACTTAAACTGATTTAAATCATTACAAAAGGAATAAAACCAGCACCAAATTTACCCACAAATGGTACACACACACACACACACACACACACACACACACACACACACACACACACACACACATATATACAGATGGCATATACACACACATATATGTTATAAGGCACTCTCTCTCTCTCTCTCTCTGTCTCTCTCACTCTCTGTCTCTCTGTCTCTCTCTCTCTTTCTCTCACTATCTCCCTCTCTCCCTCTTCCTCTCCCTTCCTTCCTCTCTGCCTCACTTCTTTCCTTCTTCCTTCTTTTCCTTCTTTCCTGTCTTCCCTTCCTCTCTGCCTCCCTCCTTTCCCACATATACATACATCTTTTACCTCTAATTAAGGAATTTCTTGAGATGGCTCCTTGAACATACTATGCATATGACTTTGGGTTCTTCTCAATTTGATTTTCAAAAATATTTCTAGGGGATCTATTGTCATACATTTTCAGATGAAACTCTTTATTCAAAAATATTAAAGAGGGGCCTTTGTATCATACTTAACTATTCAAATTTCTCATTTTGTATTGATTTGTATTTTGAAAATTTAGTTTCCACATTGAAACTCTTATTAATTTATCTTCCTTGTGATTATATATAAGCATCCTTTCCTAACAATAGGAAAGTAACGTATTTTGCCTGGCCTAAATTTGAACTCTCCCTGTTCCTCTTTCCCATAACAAAATATTTGTGCCATTTATGCATTCATATATTTAAGAAAAATAAGCACCTCCAGTATACCTGAAATGAGGATAAAAAGACAAAATCAAATTAACATTGTCCTTGACTCTTAAACAGAGCCATTATGAACACAGATAAGAAAATTCAAAATATATAAAAACTAAACACAAAGTAGTTTTCTAAGGAAAGGAATATACAATTTGGAGTTCATAGCAGATGATAAGAATAAAATTCTTTTATTAGATGTATGTTAAAGAAAGCTAGGGATACTTGAAGGGGTAGATGAAAAAGGAATGTATCTGGGTATAGTCTGTCCAAAGACATAGAGATGGGTGATACACTATCAAGTACAGGGAAAGGAACAAATAAACCATATTGGAAAATAGTTTGGCTAAACCAGAGTACATAAAGACTGATGTTAAACAAGATGGGATAAATTGGCAAGAGACAAATTTGAAGGGCTTTAAATATCAAATAGAAGAGTTTATGTTTTATCCTATACAAAATTGGGGGTTTCTGGAGCTTACTGAGTAGGGTAGTGACATGATCAATTATATGTGTATTTGAGGCTTTAATTAAAAGGAGAAAAATACAAAAACAAAGGACTCGATGTGCCCCCTCAAGTTACTTTAGTATGAATTTTACTATAAACTTTCTTGTCAATCTCTTCTTTTTTATCAATAGTCACACAGCAATAAGTCAACATGTCGTTCCAGGAAAAATTAGTTTATACAATACTCTATAGTTAATACCCTATAAATTACTGCCTCTGTAATTTTACTCACACTACTCATGTCTCTACTTAAATCACTTACAAGTTATATTTCAAGTCCAAACTTTGCTAACAAGCTTTCCTTAACAACTAGTTCATAGTAAGTTCAGATCTGAGAATTATCCTTTCTGAAATCATAGTAGTTATTATCTGAATGTACTAATTTATAAGGAATATTATTGCATATCACCATGTGTATGTATTTTGTCTTACCAATTAGATAGTATAACCCCTGAGGATGATGAGTATGTAATACAGCATATCACCCATATACTTCACAATGCCATCCTGTACCAGTTAGATTATATTTTTTTAAGTTCATCTTTGAAAATTTCTTCATAATTGTTTAAGGATGGAGGTTTCTATCTTAAACCCAACCACATACAAACACCAAAGGTCCAAATGTCTCAATTAATCAATTTAAAGTAAAAACTGGGCATGTCCAAATTCTTAATTGACTTGAGGAATGTAAAGTGCATTAATTAATGGATAAAAGAAGAAGGCACTAAAGGGGAAATATTTTGAAAGTGCCTGAATAGTGACAGCTAAGTCCTTTTGGGCTTTGAAGTCACCTTTGAAGCTTGCACTACAAAGGGTAAGTAAGTTAATTAGGAAAGGACTACAAATTTGGGAGTGGGCAATAGAATATTCCTAAGAAGGAACTGTTTGTGATTTGAAGAGGAATGACTCTCTCTCTGTCTGTGTCTCTCTGTCTGTATCTTTCTGTCTTTCTCTCTGTCTCTGTCTCTCTCTCTCTTTCTTCATCTTTCCATTAACAATATTATTGGACAGATCTACCTAGTAGAAGACAACATGAAACCAGGATCAGAGAGACAACATGAGGACAAACAAATGCAGAAAACTAGGCAAAAGAGAAAGCAACTCCAAATAATTTTTCCCATTGGACTTATAGTGATGATTCATTGTACTTTGGATCAGACTATTTAAGGGGAGAGACAACCTGCCCTAAGATATCTTCCCATATAATCAGCTCATTAGAGATTCATTTATGTTAACTATTGCCTAATTTAAAATACAAACAACACCTTGTGGTAATAAACTTATTCACAATTCACATCTTTGTGTGATCTATTTTCCCGAAATAATCAAATCAGCAACTAGCTATAACTAGAGAAACTGAGAAAATGTTGGGCAAGAAGAATGGGCAAGAAGAAAGCCACATTGTGGAAAGGAAAGGTAGACCTCAGGGCAAGTGAAAGATCTGGAAACAGAGCACAAGAAGAGTCTGGGTTGAGAGAATGGAAGGGACAGGGTCAGAAAGGGAGGAAAAGAACAACAAAGGTGTATTTTTATTTTTTTTTCCTAGTTCTCCATTGAAAAAAAGTTTGTTTTTCTCAGAACTATTAGTGCCACAGAAAATTGTAGTAGAAAAAAAAAATGAGACTGTGAGTTGAGTCCTTGGAGTCAATTTAGGAAAGTTGGGTTCTGAAGGTAGTGGCACTTGAACTGAATTTTTTTAATTATTTATTTGTTTTTTAATTTCAACATTCATTTTCACAGGATTTTGAGTCACAAATTTTCTCCCTATATCTCTCCTATCCCCCACCTCAAGATAGCTAGCCTACTAAATATTCCTTCTCCCATTCTGTTCTCTCTTATATCCTCCCCCTCACCCCACCCCTAACTTTCTATTAGGGCAAGATGCATTTCTATACCCCAGTGCTTGTATATCTTATTTCCAGGATGCATTTAAAAAACAATTTTTACCATTTGTTTTTAAAACTTTGAGCTCCAGATTCTTTCCATTCTTCCTTCCTCACCCACAGCCACTGAGAAGACAAGCAATTCAATACAGGTTGTACATGTGTAGTTAACCAAAACATTTCCATAGTAGATATATTGTGAAAGACTAACTATATTTCCCTCCATTCTATCCTCCCCCCATTTATTCTATTTCCTACTTTGACCATGTCCCTTTTCAAAAGTGTTTGCTTCTGACTACCCTCTCCCACAATCTGCCTTCCCTTCTACCATCCTTAGATGATAGATGTATGTTAAAGAAAACTAAAGATACTTATCCCCTTCCCCCCTACGTTCCTGCAGGGTAAGATATCCAAATGAGTGTGTATATTATTCCTTCTTTAAGCCAAATCCAATGAGAGTAAGGTTGACTCATTCCCCTTCACCTTTCTTCTCTTCCCCTCCATTGTAACAATTTTCTCCTGCCTTTTTTATGTGAGATAATTTATCTTATTACTCCTTGTCTGTTTCTTCCAATATGTTCCTCTCTCACATCTTAATTTTATTTTTTAGAGAGCATCTCTTCATATTCAATTCATCCCGTGCCCTCTGTCTATGTACACATGTACACACACATATACACACACATATAACCTCCTATACATACATATATGTATTATGTATGTATACACACACACATATTCCCTTCAACTATCCTCATACTGAAAAAAGTCTCATGAGTTACAATTATCATTTTTCCATGTAGGAATGTAAATAGTTCAACTTTAATAGGTTTGTTATGATTTCTTTTTCCTGTTTCTTTCTCATGCTTCTCTTGCTTCTTGTATTTGAAAGTCACATTTTCTGTTCAGCTCTGGTCTTTTCATCAAGAATGCTTTAAAATCCTCTATTTCATTGAATATCCTTATTTTTCTTTGAAGTACTATACTCAGTTTTTCTGGGTAGGTGATTCTTGATTTTAATCCTAGCTCCTTAGACCTTTGGAATATCATATTCCAAGCCCTTCAATCCTTTAATGTAGAAGCTGCCAGATCTTGTATTACCCTGATTGTGTTTCCACAAAACTCCAATTTGGAGATCTTTTTCTTTTGGGGATCTTTTTCAAGAGGTGATCTGTAAATTCTTTCAGTTTTTGTTTTGCCCTCTGGTTGTTGAATATCAGGGCAATTTTCCTTGAGAATTTCTTGAAAGGTAATGTCTGGGCTCTATTTTTGATAATGATTTTCAGATATTTCAATAATTTTTAAATTGTCTCTCCTCGATCTATTTTCCAGGTCAGTTGTTTTTCTTTTTTTTTTTTCTTTTTGGAGGAAGGAAGGTAGGGCAATTGGGGTTAAGTGACTTGTGCAAGGTCACATGGCTAGTTTTGTGTTAAGTGTCTGAGGATGCATTTTAACAGGCCCTCCTGCCTCCAGGGCCAGTACTCAATTCACTGTGCCACCTATCCATCATAGGGTCAGTGGTTTTTCCAATTAGATATTTCACATTGCTTTCTATTTTTTCATTCTTTTGAATCTGTTTCATAGTTTCTTGATTTCTCATAAAGTCATTAGCTTCCATTTGCTCCAATCTAATTTTGAAAGAATTATTCTCTTCAATGAGTTTTTGAAATTCATTTTCCATCTGAACAATTCTGATTTATAAGACATTCTTCTCCTCATTAACTTTTTGTGTCTCTTTTGCCATTTTAGTTATTCTACTTTTTTAGGTGTTATTTTCTTCAGTCAGGCTGTTGACTCATTTTTCATGATTTTCTTGGATCATTTTCATTTGTCTTCCCAATTTTTCCCCTAATTTTCTTACTTGGTTTTCAAAATCCTTCTTGATCTCCTCCATAGCCTATGAACAGTTGATATTTTCCTTGGAGGCTTTTGATGCAACAGTTTTGACTTTGTTGTCTTCTTCTGATTCTATGTTTTGATCCTCTTTGTACCCCAAAAAGTATTGTACAGTCTTATTGTGCTTCCTTTGTTTGCTCGTCTTGCCAGCCAATTACTTGACTTTTGAGCTCTTTCACATGGTAGAACTCTACTTCTAGAGTGAGAGTGCTATGTCCCAAATTTCTGGGGTTTTGCGTAGATGTTGTGAGAAGTTTTCCAGGCACCTGCCTCATAAATGTGAGTGGGACTTTCTCTCCACAGCCTCAACAAGCTCTGCCACACCAGCACTCTTTACCCCTGGACCACCACCCAAGACTGGGACCCAGATCCAAGCAGGGCAAATCAAGAGAATCCTGCCTTGGTGAAAGCAAAGAGATTCCTGCAAATGTCCTCTAGACAGTCACTTGGTTCCCCTCTCATCTATAGGCCTGGAGCCAGAAGCAGCAGCAGAGGCAGCATTTGTAGCCACTGTCACCACCACTGCCTTGGGGGCAGGGAATGGACCTTGCTCTTCTCTCACCCTGGATCAGCAAGGTTTCCCACTGACCTTTTATTTTCTCTTTGGCATTTATGGGTTGAGAAGTCTGAAAACTACCACAGCTGCCAGTGATTCACTCTCTTGAAGTCTGCTATGCCTTGTCTGTACCCTGGGTCTGGGTCTGCGTGGCTCACATGATACTGCTCTCCACTGCTAGCTTGGCATGAAAGATCCTTCTTGTGTGCCTGTCAGATTGCCTTTAGTGGGAGATTTGTTTCCCTCTGTCACTTTGTAGGTTCTGCGACTCTAAAATTTGTTTAGAGTCATATTTTACAGATACTGGAGCTGCATGGAGTGGGAATTCAACAAAGTTCCTGCTTTTACTATGCCATCTTGGCTCACTCCCCTCTTCCTGAACTGAATTTTTTAAAAGTTAAATTGGTTTACTTACTTTTAGTTTACAACATTCAGTTTGACAGTCCCTTGGGTTTTAGATTTTCTCTCTTTCCTTCTCCCCCTCCCCCATCATGACAGAAAGCACTCAAATATAGGATCTACAAATATCTTCACATTAATCATTAGTCAGGTTGTAAAAAAGAATTATAACTGATAGAATGATCAGTGGGAAAGAGGAAACAAAATAAAACAAGAAAAAGAAACAGAACAAGTAGTTTGTTTCCATCTGCATTCAGACTCTGCATCTCTTTCTCTGGGAGTGGACATCTCTTTCAAATATGAGTCTTTTGGACTTGTCTTTTAACCTTACATTTCTGAGAGGAGCCCAGTCTATTGAAGTTAGTCATCACACATACATTGTGTCTGTGATTGTGTACAAATTTCTCCTGGTCCTAAACAGAATCTTAAAGGAATCTGAGGCTTAATAATAGGGCTGGGGGGGGAGACAATTACAAGTATGGATAATCACAAGTAAAAATGATGTGGACACAAAACTGTCCCTAAGGGTTCATATTAAGAGTTGTTTTTCAGTACCTTGAGAGTCCCTCCTAAGACTGAGGGCATCCCAAAGTCTCTTTCCTTATCTTGAAATACCATCAAAACTTCCCTCTTGTCCTGGATGATGGAAATCCTTGTCTCCTCTCATCTTGAGTCATAAATTTTCTCTTGGCTCCCTTATCTTCTGTCATCCATCTCCCTTATCTTGTCCCTAAATCTCCAATCCTTATTTGAAAACCCAAAAATGGCATCTTCATTCTACAGGTTGTATAATTTTCAGTCTATATAAATCTGATACTTTTCCTATATCAATGCCTTTGTTTAGCTCCTTGCTAAATCTCAGACCAGTATGCTTTTGCATCAATAAAACTCCCATTGGTGGGGAGGAGTCAAGATGGTGGCAAAGAAACAAGAGAACTCCATGAGCTCCCCACAACACCACCTCAAATACTATAAAATATGACTCTAAACAAATTTTAGAGCTCCAGACTCCACAAAAAGGACAGAATAACAAAATTCCCACTGAAGGCAACCTGGCAGGTGGTCATTGCAGTGCTCTGGAAACAGAGCTCAGCCCCATGTGGTTTCAGCTCCAGGGTATCCAGGAGAAGCCATGGCTATAGCATGCAGGAGAGGGGATCAACAGCAGCTGGGGTGATTTCTGAAATCACCAACCTACAAGAGCCAAGGACAAAGGGAAAAGGTCAGTGTGACTCTGCTAAATTTGGGGGAGAGCATCTAGTCAAACTGCCCCCAACCTAGAAGCAGTCTGAAGCAGCGACCCTGTAGCTGCCTTCCACGTGGCTGCTTCAGAAGCTCCCTGCCTGCAGATGGCAGGGGGGCCAAGCAATCATTCAGAGGCTAAGTGCTCCTTCCTTGAGCTGCCTGGATCAGATGGTGGTCTTGGGTGGGGGTCCTGAGGTGTATTTTCCATGAGCCAGAGTTGGTAGGGGCTGCAAAAAATCATGGCCTCCTTAAAGCTCTGGCAGCTGTGAAAACCCCAGCAATTTGGGACAGAGCTCTCCCCTCTGAAAGCAGAGTTTCACTACTGAGCCCAAAAGCCAAGTAACTGACTGAAAACATGAGCAGGCAAAGGAAGCAAAGCAAACCCAGCAATTCAACTTTAGATTCCTTTTTTGGGGACAAAAAGGACCAAAGCATGGAATGGGAGGAGGACAACACAGTCAGAACTCCCACACCAAAAGCTTCCAAGAAAAATACAAAAGGATAGAGGCCATAGAGGAGCTTAAAAAGGATTTTAAAAACCAAATAAGAGAAGTGGAGGAAAAAGTGGGGAGAGAAATGAGAATGATGCAAGAAAATCATGAAAAGAGAGTCAACAACCTGACTGAAAAAAATAATACCTTAAAAAATAGACTAACTCAAATATCAAAAGAGGCCCAAAAAGCCAATGAGGAGAAGAATGCCTTAAAAAGTTGAATTTGCCAGTTGGAAAAACTCCCATTGGCTAAAGAGAAAGTCTAAGTGCATTCTTTCAAATCTGAACAAGTTCTCCCACCTCTGACCTCAACAAAAAGACATGGAAAAGGGAAATGGAGTGCCATAATTGGGGAAGAGTAAATGTTTGCTAATATACAATTGTTTTTTAAAACACTGGTATTGCTATCAACATTTTTCTCCATTTAAAATCTAAGTGAATCTAGCCATGTGAGAGATCAGGTCAAGAAAGAAAACAAGATACTCTATACTGCCATTTTCCCTGTAAGTCAAACTTATATTTAAATTGTAAATAAATCCTGTAAATTTACAATAACCTATGAACCCACAACTATACTGCATTAATTCTCCTTTGAGGACTGCCACCTATGTGGTAGATGAAATCAAGGATGCATAAGGCATGCAATTTTTTTTCATATTCTTCTTCCTTGGCAAAAGAGAAGAATTACTTCAGTCATACCTTATTTCCCAGTAATAGGTTTTAAAATACAAACAGAAGATTTTCTGTCAATAGAAAGTCATTTTAAAATTTAATAGCATTATTTAAATTCATATAGCTGATCTAAAATGATTTTTAAATTATTATTTAAAATTAAGGTTAAATTCAATGACATCCTCTTTACCAAAAAAATGAGTTCAACAATTCATAAATATTTTATGAATATAGTGACTAGCAATGGGAATGCAGTTACACAAATCTAATTTACAAGAAAACTTGACTTCCTTGTGTGTGATTTTTTTCATGTTATCCTGCGGTCACAGAGGGTGCATTATGAAGAGAGAACAAAATTCTGCCAGAATGCAGAAGCACATTTTGTCTAATAGTTTTGGAGGAAGGATTGGATAGAAGGAGGCACTAATCAACTTTCTTCCTTTTAATGCCTATTTAAATAATTTTGTGTTGTTTGAAATGTGACACAGATATATTCAATTAATTTACTCAGCATTTATTAGGACATTCTTAATAGGGAAGAATATGTGTTTTATTTTGAAACAGGAGGAGAGGATTGCTGATGAAACAAGCATTGTAGAGAAGTAGTCAGAAAATGAACAGTGGAGGAGGGCATTACCATTTTCTGAATGCCTCAACTTTCTGTATGTAGACAATAGAGAATTCAGCTAACGAGAAAAATTCTAGAGGTAAAAGTAACTCCACCAGAAACTTCCTTTTCAGTTGTTGTCTATTATTCATATAATCCTTGTGAGCAAAAGGAAGAGAATACGGGAGCTTGGTCTTCACAAGGAAGCTAGATAAAAATAGGAAATTCATATGATGATAAATAAATATTTAAAAATCCATAAATACTGCATTTATAATCATTTTAAGTACTATAATTGTGTTTAGCATAACATTCAGTTCAATTTTTAAAAGTGTGTTATATCTCTATATTTTAATAGGCTATTGAAGAAAATACATGTATTAATAAGGGGAAAACCATGAAAACTGAACAGATATTGTTGCTTTAGTTGGAAAAACTTATCTCAGTTTAGGAATAATAGGCAGACTTCTCAGTAATTCATATACAATTTCTATTAAAAATGGAGTTGCTAATTGAGGAAAATGTTTTAAATCAATTAAGTAAGTTTTCAAATCTACAGAATTTCATCACCAAAACACTATTCCAATTTTCTTAGAATGCTGTTAAAAATTCTAAAGACATGCTACCAGGGTAGAGTCAAGATGGGAGAGTAAAAATAGGAACTCTGCTTGCCTCCAGTTCCAAACAGCTCCAATACCTATAAAATATGACTCTAAACAAATTTTAGAGCTACAGAATCCACAAACTAACAGAGAGAAATAAATCTCCCACTGAAGGCAGCCTGGCAGGCAGGGTCTATTGCACCAAGCTGGGAACCAAGAGCAGACACATGTGAGCTGCGTGATTCTGGCCCTGAGACGACCCTGATCAGTGACCCAGACAGGCCAGAGCCATCTTCAAGAGAGTGAATAACCAGAAACTGTGGAAGTTTCCATAATTCTCAACCCATAAACATGAAAGAGAAAGTAAAAGGTCAGTGGGGAACTTTGTTGAAACTAGATCACAGAAGAACATGGTCCAGCCCCTAACCCAGGGTGAGAGGTTGCAGAGGCATGGTGGGTGCAGCTGCTGCTGTGTGGCTGCCTCTGGAGCTCCTGGCTACAGATTGCAGGGGACCTAGGGACCAATTAGAGAGTAATTGCTCTTGCTTCAACCTGCTTGGATATGGATTGCAGTCATGGGTGGTAGTCCTGGGGTGTGTGGCAGTGTGCCAGATGTTGGGGTGTCTGTAGAAAGGGCACTGTCCTCAGACATTTTACAACACTTGCAAACCCCCCATGATTTCGGACATAGCTCTCTCCACTCAGGAAGCAGAATTCTACCATGGCAAGGAGCTCAAAAGTCAAGTAATTGGCTGGCAAGATGAGCAAGCAGAGGAAGCAAAATGAGATCATAGAATTCTTGTTGGGGGGGGACAAAAAGGATCAAAACATGGAACCAGAGGAGGACAACAAAGCCAAAACTCCAACATCTAAAGGTTCTAAGAAAAATATGAACTGGCTACAGGTCATGGAGGAGCTCAATAAGGATTTTGAAAATTAAGAGAAGTGGAGGGAAAATTGGGAAGAGAAAAGAGAATGATGCAAGAAAATCATGAAAAGTGAGTCATCAGACTACTAAAGGAGACCCGCAAAAATACTGAATAAAATAACATCTAAAAAAATAGACTAACTCAAATGGCAAAAGAGGCCCAAAAAGCCAATGAGGAGAAGAATGCCTTAAAAAGAAAATTGGCCAGATGGAAAAAGAAGTTCAAAAACTCACTGAAGAGAATCATTCCTTCAAAATTAGATTGGATCAAATGGAAGCAAATGTGGACAACATTACAAGCTTCCAGGGATTAACAATTTTGAGTACTGTGGAAAAATAATCAGGATAACACAAGGTCTAGCAGCTTCTTGGAATATGATATTCTGGAGGTCAAAGGAGCTGGATTAAAACTAAGAATCACCTTCCCAGCAAAACTGAGTATAAACTTCAGGAGAAAATATGGTCATTCATTGAAATAGAGGATTTTCAAACATTCTTAAAGAAAAAAACCAAAGCTGAACAGAAAATTTGATTTTCAAATACAAGAGGCAAGAGAAGCATGAGAAGGTAAACAGGAAAATGGAACTTATTAAAGTTGAACTAAAAAAATGATCATTGTAACTCATGAGACTTCTCAGTATGAGGATAGTTGAAGCAAATATATATGTCTGTATACATACATACATACATACATATATATGTATGTATGTATGTATACATACCCATATATGTATGTATATATAGGTGTATGTGTGTATAAATGCATATGTGTCTGTGTATATGTGTGTACATGTATAGATAGACAGCACAGGAACAGTTGAATAGGAAGGTATGATAACTAAAAAATAAAATTAAGATATGAGAGAGGAATATAATGAGAGGAGAAAAGGAGAGATAGAATAGGGGAAATTATCTCATATAAAAGAGGCAAGAGAAAAGTGTTATAATGGAGGGGAAGAGCAGGAAGGTGAAAGAGAATTGGTCAAATTTACACTCATTGAATTAGGCTTAAGGAGTGAATAATATACAAATTCATTTGGGTATTTTACCCTACAGGAAAGTAGGGGGTAAGAGATTCAGAAAGGGGATGATGGAAGGAAGAGCAGATTAGGGGAGAGAGTAGTGAAAAGCATAGACACTTGAAAAGTGACAGGGTCAAGGTAGAAAATATAAGTGAGGGGTGGGATAAGATGGAGGGAAATATAGTTATTCTTTCACAACGTAACTACTATGGAAATGTTTTGCCTCACTATACATACACAACCTATACTGAATTGTTTATCTTCCTAGTGGGGGTGGGTTAGGAGGGAAGAAGGGAAAGAATCTAGAACTCAAAGTTTTAAAAAGAAATATTTAAAAAATTGTTTTTTATATGCAACTGGGAAATAAGATGTACAGACATTGGGTTATGGAAATTCATCTTGCCCTAGATAAAAGTTGGGGAGTGGGGGAGGATATAAGAGAGAACAGATTGGGGTAATGGGTACTTAGTAGGCTCGCTGTCTTGGGATGAGTGTAGGAGAAAGACAGGGAAAACTTATAACTCAAAATCTTGTGGAAATAATGTTGAAAACTAAAAATAAATTTTAAAAAATAAATGCTTCAAAAGAAATGGGAGTAAATTTATAAATCATCTAGTAAACCATTCATTTTACTAGTTGGCAAATTGAGGGATAGAGATGATTTGATTTGTTCCAAGTCATACATTTAATTAATTATAGAGAGTAACTTCCTCATTGCCACTTCAATGTTACTTTTTAAAGATCATCATGACACTTATATGTATGCTTAATCATGGATTATCAATTTCCATTAAAGTGATAACACAAATAAAATCTGCTAGGAGACTTTAAAAGTCACTCATTGGAGATGAAATTAAACATTTGGGGAAAATTGTTCACCAAATAAAGAATAAAATATTTCACTAATAAATGTGATAGGAAAAACTATCAAAGACCTTTAATTCTATTTTCAGGGATTGACTCTGAACTTCATATGAATATTCCATATTCATATTCCAAAATCTTAATAATTCTTAGCGAAATTTCATATTAAATTCAGCAAGAGCTCTTGAGATGTGCAGCATTTTTATATTATCTTCATCTCTAAAAGGATGAAAGGCTCATATGTTGAACACTTTTACAGGTTAAACAGCTTGTCAAAGTTTAGTATTTCTTAAAAATTATTTATTAATGTATTACAGGCAGGTTAGAATGTTAATTACAAATTGTACTAGAAATGTTGATGCAATTCAACAAAACTACTATACTTACAAAGTACTATGCAAATTAATAATATCACATTATAAATTTCATAGGACTTTGTAATCTTGTTACTTAAGATATTACTAGACTTGCATAATTTCAAATGCTCTTTCATCAATGATCGAAATATGTAGTGCTAAAATAGAATTTTCAAATTTAAAAGAAGCTCATTCATTAATTCAGTGTCCACAAATAGTCTTTCTTTCTTTTCTTTAGAAAGAAAGGGTATGATTACTCATAGTCTTCCTTCTTCCTTTCTAATTGATTTCGAACTGAATGTCTAAATTTACATTCTGTCAAAATTTGTATGCAAATGGATGATATATACAGTTTGACAATACTTAACCCTACTAAATTGTATCTTCATAATATTTTGATATCTGGAAGTCTTTTTAATTATTTTCACATGATATAATACATTCAAATTGATAGCAACAGTGATAATTTACTTGCTATTATCAATATTGAAAATAATCAAAATGGTAACTATAGTTCTAATTAGTGACTAACTTTACAAATCTACAATAAGAAAAAAGTTTAATTTCTGTGTTATGAAAGGCTACACGTTATTTTAAAATATTTTTCTGTCAAATCAATTCAAGACTGAAAATTTTATGAGAAATGTTAGTTCAAGGCAAAATTTTCATGGAATATTATCAACTTCTTGAAGATAAAAACTTGCCATAGAAATGTCAGGTTATTCCCAACTAGTTTCAGAATTTATTTTAGACAAGTCACTTCAACACTCTGGACTTTATTTTTCTCAGATACTGAAAAAAAAAAACAGTTGACTAGATCTATGAGATATTATTTGCTTCTTACTTTTAATATTCTATGAGCATTACTATATGTTCCCACGATAGCATTAAGCTTTAGTTAAAAGGGGATTATATAATCTTATCACTGAAAGGAAACATAATAGTTACCACGTCTAATTTCCCATCAAAATAATTGTTCCAATAGTGTCCCAAACAAAA
>CM053591.1:39496296-39514055 GCA_028646515.1 Pseudochirops corinnae | reverse complement strand
ATATATATATATATATATGCTTAGGGTTAATATAACTTCATTGTCTATGGTACCTTTCAGCAAGATACAGTTTCCTTCTTTACATCTTTTTATTAAATCTATTTTTGCTTTTGCTTTGATGGAGATCACAATTACTTCCCCTGACTTCTTTGCTTCAGTTGAAGCACAATCAATTCTGCTCCAGCCCCTTACCTATACACTGTGCGTGTATCTCTCTGCTTCAAATGTGTTTCTTGTAAACAACCTATTCTGCTCCAGCCCTTTACCTCTACCCTGTGTGTGTATCTCTCTGCTTCTAATGTGTTTCTTGTAAACAACCTATTGTATAATTCTGGCTTTTAATCCATTTTGCTGTCTCCTTCCACTGAATAGGTGAGTTCAGTCCATTCACATTTATAGTTGAAGTAACTATTTCCCTTCATGCTATTTTTTTGCTCATTCAACTAACTCTCTCTTACCCCCCACCATTTTCCTCCTCACAAGTATTTTACTTCTGATCACTGCCTTCCCCAATATGCCCTCTCTTTTAGCAATCCTCTCTACTCCTAATATCCCCATCCCTTTTTATTTCCTTAGAGGGTAAGATAGATTTCTATATCTAACTGAGTGTTTGTTATTTATTCCCTCTTTGAGACAATTTTGATGAGAATAAAGTTTAAACTTTGCCCATCATCCCCTCCCCATCTTTCCATCGATTATAACAGCTCTTTCAGGCCTTTTTTAAGTGGAATAATTTAGCCCACTCAATCTTCCCCCCCCCCTTCTTCCAGTGTACTTTTCTTTCTCATCGCTTTATGTCATTTTTTTTCAAGGTATCATCCCATCAAACTCACATTATATCCATATCCTCTGTGTACATATACTCCTTCTAATTGCTTTTATATTAATAAAATTATTAAGAGTTACAAATATTATCTTGCTATATGGATGAACAGTTTAACCTTATTGAAATTCTTCTTTCTTTTTATCTTTTTAATTTTTTGCTTAAGTCTTGTATTTGGAGGCCATATTTTTTATTCAGCTCTTGTCTTTTTATTAGAAATGTTTGAAAGTCTTCTATTTTGTTTAATATCCTTTTTCCCACCTGAAAGATTATATTTACCTTTTCTGGGTAAGTGATTCTTTGTTGTAATCCTAACTCCTTTGCTTTCTGGAATATCATATTCCAAGATCTCCCATTTTTTAATGTGGAAGCTGCCAAATCCTGTGTAATCCTGACTGTAGCTCCAAAGTATTCAAATTGTTTCTTTTTGTCTCCATGCAGTACTTTCTCCTTGATTGGTGAAATCTAAAGTTTGGCTATTGTGTGTTTCTTTTTCACTCTTGTTTATGCCTTTTTTGTGACTTCATGTTTCTAATGTGAGAGTTAGGCTCTCTGGTCCTGAACTGTTTCAAGCTTTTTGTGTCTGGCTGTTACTTAAGCTCTGATGCCTTTCACCAGGCATCAGGCCTTAGCTGCCTACTTTCTCTGGAGAGCTAAACAGAATATTTGACTTTCAAATACAAGAAGAAAGAGAAGCATGAGCTGGTAAAAAGAAAAAAGAAATCATTAGGAAGATATTTAAGTTGAACTATTTACATTCCTACATGGAAAAATGATCATTGTAACTCATAAGACTTTTCTCAGTATGAGGATAGTTGAAGGGAATGTATGTGTATATATGCATACATACATATGTGTATACAAATATATATATATATATATATATGTGAGTGTGGGCATTTGTATGTTCATGTATTCATAGACAGAGGGCACAGGATGAGTTGAATATGAAGGGATGATATCTAAAAAATAAAATTAAGGTATGAGAGAAGAAATCATTGAGAGAAAAAGAAAGGGAGTAACAGATTAGGGTATATTATCTCATATAAAAGGCAAGAAAAAAACTGTTACAAGGGAGGGGAAGAGTAGGAAGGTAAAAGGGAATGGGACAACCTGATCCTCACTGAATTTGGCCTAATGATGGAACAAAATACACACTCAATAGGGTATCTTACCCTACAGGAAAATAGGGGGGTAGGGGATAATAGGGGGCAGGATAGAAGGGAAGACAGATTGGAGGAGAGGGTAGTTAGTAGCAAACATTTTTGAAAAGTGATAGGGTCACGGAGAAAATGGATTAAGTGAGGGGCAGGATAGGATGGAGGGAAATATAGTTAGTCTTTCACAATATAACTACTATGGAAATGATATGGGTAACTACACATGTGCAATCTATATTGAATTGCTTACTTTCCCAGTGGGGGTGGGTGAGGAGGGAAGAAGGGAAAAAAATCTGGAACTCAAAGTTTTAAAAACCTATTTTTTAAAATGTGCTGTGTTTTTTTTACATGCAACTGGGAAATAAGATATGCTGGTACTATGGTATAGAAACCCATCTTGCCCTACTAGAAAGTTAGAAAGGTGAAGGGGGAGGATATAAGAGAGAACAGACTGGGAGAAGGAGCATTCAGTAGGCTTGCTATTTGGGGGTGGGAGGTAGGGGAAAGATGGAGGGAGAAAAAATTGTAACTCAAAATCTTGTGGAAATGAATATGGAAAACTAAAAATAAATAAATTTAAAAAAAAGAAAATAGATTCACACTCATATTTAAACAGTCAAAAGATATCCTAAGGGTCAGTCTAACAATCCATTTTTAACTGATGAGGAAACAGGTCTAGAAAAGTTAAAATAATTGCCTAAAGTCAAACAAGTAATAAGTAATAGTTTCAAACCCAGGTTCCCTAACTCTATAGCCAATGTGCTTTCTACTATTCCCCACTGCTTGAAGTTTTCCAAGATAGAAGATTATTTCAATATAAGATGTATGCATGCTACCTCGAAAGCTATTTCAGGAACAATTTTCAATATTTTAATTTCCACTAAGATTTGAGCTATCAGTTCAGAAATACTTATAAAATTGCTACCAGTTCAAGGGAGTTTTGATAGAGAAGCTTTGGTTGTGAAAATGACAATATTATATCTCTTGGTGAAGATTGTTCAAAATTTAGAATAAGTGTGTATACTTTAGTAAAGATAATTAAAATTACCTGTTTAATGTATCCAGCTGTAGGCTCTTATCTATGAGTGGGCTTATAACAATGTCCCATATTCCTATTAATTATGTTTTTTGAAATATATTTATGAAATGGTTTGTGCCCATGCTTTGGGGTTAGAGAAGAAATTTTGTAAGAAACTATTGAGGGTTAATTTATAAGTTTCATTCTAGGAAAGGTCACTCTGTCCTATGTGACTCCCATTTAGCTCTCAAGCTGCAAAGTGACAAGAAACAATGTAAAGACATGATCAACCACAGCTGTTTAGGAAAAATAATATTATATACCAAAAATTCATCCACTAATAGAATGTTTTTAAATGCCACAATCAAATGGAAGTAAAGACTGCCTATTCCTGGTGTCAGATTTTCAGTGCTCCAGCTACTGGAACAAGGGTCTTTGACAAAAGAGCAATGACAATTTTCACACACATCTTTGTCCTCTTTTCTTTTTTTTAAATTAAATTTTATGTTTATTTTTCGTTTACATCATTCATTTCCACTAGATTTTGAGTTACAAATTTTCTCCCCATCTTTCTCCTACCCACCACCCCAAAACAGCAATCCCACTGTATACCCCCTCCCCCAATTTGCTCTCTCCTATATCCTTGCCCATTCCCCTTCCAACTTTCCAGTAGGGCAAGATGGATCTCCTTACCCCAGTGCCTGTATATCTTCTTTCCCAGTTGCATGCAAATAATAATAATGATAATAATATATTTTTTAAACATTTGATTTTAAAAGTCTGAATTCAAGATTTTTCCCTTCCTCCCACACCACTCAACCTTACTGGAAAGATAAGCAATTCAATATAGGTTGTACATGAGTAGCTATGCAAAACATTTCCATAGCAGATATATTGTGAAAGACTGACTATATTTCCCTCCATCCTACCCTGCTCTCCACTTGTTCTATTTTCTACTTTGACCCTGTCCCTTTTCAAAAGTATGTGCTTCTAAATACCCTCCCTCCAATCTGCCCTCCCCTCCATCATCCCCCCTCTCATCCCCTTCCCCCCTACTCTCCTCTAGGGCAAGATACCCAATTTAGAGTGTATGTCATTCCCTTTTGCCTTCCTGTTCTTCATCTGCATTGTAAGTTTTCCCCTTGCCTTCTATATAAGATAATTTACACTATTCTGTCTCTCCCCATCTCCTCTCATTATATCCCTATCTCATCTCTCAATTTCACCTTTTAAGTATCATCCCTTCCTATTCAATTAATCCTGGGCCATCTGTCTATGTATACCTGTACACATATATACACACTCACATATGTATTCATATGCCCATATACCCTCCTATATAGATGTATATATGTGTGTATACATATAAACATACATATATAGATATAGATATGGATATAGATATGGATATGGAAATATATCACACAAATATATATATGCACATTTATATTCTCTTCATCTATCCTCATACTGAGAAAAGTTTCGTAAGTTACTATTATCATTTTTCCATGTTGGCATGTAAATAGTTCAACTTTGATAAGTTCCTTATTATTTCTTTTCCTTGTTTACTTTCTCATGTTTCTCTTGCTTCTTATATCTAAATGTCAAATTTTCTATTCAACTCTGTTTTTTTCATCAAGAAAGCTTAAAAGTCCTCGATTTCCTTGAATAACCATATTTTCCCCTGAAACATTACACTCAATTTTGCTGGGTAAGTGATTCTTGGTTTTAATCCCAGCTCTTTTGACCTCTGGAATACCATATGCCAAGCCTTTCAATCCCTCAGTGTAGAAGCTGCCACATCCTATGTTATCCTGATTATGTTTCCACAATATTCAAATTGTTTCTTCTTAGTGGCTTGTAATATTTTCTCCTTGATCTGGAAACTCTAGAACTTGGCTATAATATTCCTAGGAGTTTTCTTTTTGGGATATTTTTCAAGAGGTGATCTGTGAATTTTTTCAACCTCTGTTTTGCTCTCTGGTTCTAAAACATGAGGGCAATTTTCCTTGAGAATTTCTTGAAAGATGATTTCTAGGTTCTTTTTTTGATCATGGCTTTCAGGTAGTCCAGTAATTTTTAAATGACCTCTCCTGGATCAATTTTCCAGGTCAGTGTTTTTTTCAAGGAGATATTTCACATTGCCTTCTATTTTTTCATTTGTTTGGATCTGTTTAATCGTATCTTGATTTCTCATATAGTCATTCACTTCTATTTGATCTACTCTAATTCTGAAGGAATTATTCTCTTCAATGAGCTTTTGAGATTCTTTTTCCATCTGATAAATTTGGGTTTTTAAGGCATTCTTCTCTTTACTTGCTTTTTGAGCCTCTTTTGTCATTTGAGTTAGTCTGTTTTTTAAGGTGTTATTCTTCAGTCAGGTTATTGACTCTCTTTTCATGATTTTCTTGCATCACTCTCATTTCTCTTCTCAATTTTTCCTCCACTTCTCTTATTTGGTTTTCAAAATCCTTCTTAACCTCCTCTATTGCCTGTAATCAGTTCATATTTTTCTTGGAAGCTTTTGGTGCAGGAGTTCTGACTGTGTTGTCTTCCTCCCGTTCCATGCTTTGATTCTTTTTGTCCCCAAAAAAGGCATCTAAAGTTGGATTGTTGTGCTTGCTTTGCTTCCTTTGTTTGTTCATGTTGCCACTCAATTGTTTGACTTTTGAGCTTTTTGTCACAGTAGATCTCTGCTTCCAGAGGGGAGAGCTTTGTCCAAAAGTGCTGTGGTTTTTGCATCTGCTGGAGCTATCAGTTGGTTGCCCTCTTTGAAGCCTCCACAGAATCTGGCACCTAGTCACACATCCCAGGACCTCCAAATAAGACAGTGATCCAAATCCAAGCAAGTTAAAGCAAGAGCAATTACCTCTCAGAATGGTCACTTGGCCCCCCTACAATCTGCAGGCCAGGAACTCTGAAGTAGCCACATGGAGGTGGCTACAGGGTCGCCCACATAAGCTGCTTTTCCCTTCTGGGGGCAGAGGTCAGACTGCACTCTCAGTTCCCCTGTTCCCAAAGTCAACCCCAATCTTTTACTTTGCCTTTGGCACTTATGGGTTGATAATTCTTGAAATGGCCCCAGCTGCTTATGAGCCACTCTCCCGAAGTCCCTTAAGCCATGGCTGATTATGTGCCACCCTTGCCTAAAACAACAGGCTCACATGGGGCTGGGCTTGGCTCCCAGCACGCTGAGCTGGACCCTTCCTGCCAGCTGCCTTCAGCCAGAGATTTGTTTCTCTCTGTCACTTTGTGGGTTCTGTAGCTCTAAAGTTTGTTTAGAGTCATATTTTATAGGCATTTGAGGTGGTTATGGGGTGAGGTCATGGAGTTTTCCAGCTCCTACACCACCATCTTGGCTCTGCCCCCTGTCCTCTTTTCTTTGTCTCCTTATAGTTACTCAAAATTTTTTTCCTGTATCCTCTGCCTGAAAAAAATTCCATCCTGTTTTTGTTATTTTCTCCTCTTGTCAAGGAGGGAAGAACTACAACTTCTATGGTTTTTGTTTAGGGAAATTTCCACTTAAGCTTTCTTTGTAGTTTTTGAGGTTTGGTAGAACAGACAAGAAAACAGATGAGGAAGTTAAGGACTTTGAATATATCAACAGATTCAGTTTCTGTGTCAGCTATTTTTAGCTGTTCAGCTGTTGCTGAACTGCTTCATTTTTCTTCTTTTTAAATATTTGTTACACTGGGTTGCTGATTTGGAGAGAGAGAGAAATGCAATCAGAAAGGAAGGTGATATAAAAACAAAAAAGTCAGTCCTAGCTTACTTACAAAAAACATGAAGGAATTCATTTTAATGGTGGGGGTTGGAGGGGTGGTAGATCATGTTCTAATTGGGTAGTCCACAATGGTGCCCATATAGAAAGCATCTTAGGTAATTCAGAATGGCAGAAAGAAGGGCTAGAACTTGGCAGTTAATGCAAAGCACTATCTGATGTTCAGTGCTGTGAATGATATGTGGGAGTGAGTACTTGATTGACATTACTTGGTCTGCTCCTGACTGCTGAGTACAACCAGGTACTGATCATATATAGTATAGCAAAACAACTGAAAAACTGATCTTAGAGTATTTCTGTGAAAAGCCAGTCATTCTGTAATTATGTATATATATATATATATATATATATATGTATATATGTAGGAAGCTAACTCTCAGATAGTTTTGCAGTCACTGTTATTTTTAATAGAGTTTCTTTTATTAATCTCATTTCCTGGTTTTTATTATTACTCTATTAACATTCTGATGATTTTTATGGATTTATTTCATATCTGGACACCTCACCATAAATAATTTTAAATATTTTTTTCATTGATTCTCTGGACTTTTTTGACCATTATTTCATCACCAAATACGGATACTTTTGTCTCACCTTTGCTGATGGTTGACCTTTATTTTGTTTTCTTGTCTTATTGTTTTAACTAGAATTTCTAGATATATGTCAAATAATAGATAATGAAGGAACATGCTCATTTTACTTCTATTTGTGCTATGAAAGTTTCTAGTCAATCAACAAGCATTTATTAAGAATCTACCATATGAAAGGTATTATACATTTCCATTATATTTACATTGCAAACAATGCAATAGAAAATACAATAATTATATGTTTTAAACTTATCAAAAAAGGACCATTCCTTGCCTATGTTTTTAAACATTTTAGCACAACTGACTACTGTATTTTGTCAAAGGTTCCCCTCATCTGTTGAAACAATTATATGAAACAAAATAATTGAAAAGATAGTTACTCACAGTTAAGCCATTAACATTCAATAAAAACTAAAATACTGCCGAAGTTAATGTATAGATTTAATTCTATACCAATTAAATTATTGAAAGTATACATTTTTGGAACAAGAAAAAAAATGGTAACAGTAGTTTTGGAAGAAAAAAGGCCTAGAAAGCTGAGAGATGGTCAGGAGAAAAAAAATTAATGCAAAGGAAGCATAGCACTACCAGTGTCTAAACTACATTCTATAACAAAAATCTATTCTTGTGCTACTTGCTTTAAAAAGCAAAAATTAAATCATGAAACAGACCCACAAAGTGAGAAACCAAAACCAAAGACACCACCGTTGGTGGGCAGAGCCAAGATGGCAGAACAGAAGTAGAAAGTTTTCTAAGCCCCTCCACGAATTCCATCACTAAACTTTAAAAAGTGAATCTGAAAGGATTTTAGAGTGACAGAATCCATTGGGAGATGGAGCATGGCAGATTCCCAGTCCAGGAAAATGCCCATGTAAGTCTGGGCAGGGGGAGCATAGAGCACTCAGGGGTTGCACCACCCCAAAGCTGAGGGCAGACTACAGCAGAGGGAGAAGGAGCCCCAGCCAGCAAACTCACCCACCCCAAGGCCAATTCACAGCCATCTCACCACAGGATGGAGGATCAGTTGGAGCTGGATAAGAGAAAGTGCAGGGCCCATAGCAGCAACATCAGCTTCTTCTGAGGCTACCAACCCACAGCCTGGATGTTTAAAAATCACCTAATTGATCCTTCCAGGAGCCAAGATAGCAGAGTAAACTAGCTGCTCTGACTCCCCCTCCTTGACCCAGAAAACCCAGAGATAAATGTCTCACCCAGAGTAAAATCCTGAATTAGTGGAAAAAGCCTCAGGCTTGGGAGACATTGAGGAAGGTGGTGACTGAGGTTGTGTTGAGACTGAAGTGGACGGTGGGAGGCATCCAAACAAGCCCCACCTCAGGTGACCAGCAGGAGCTCCCAAAGCCCATGGGGGTGGAGTCAGCAAGCACTAACAACACAAACCCAAGTGTGCCTTACCACCACCAGGGGAATTGAAAGACACCAGCACTGCCAGCTGCCAGCTGCTGAACCTGCCTGAGCTGCATGCCAGCAGCACAGAGGTGGAAAACTGAAGTGCCCAGACCACCCCACCCCCACAAGTTATGCTGTGAGCCTCAGAGTAACTCACGGGAAACACTGACAGTCCTGGTCTAGACACCCAGAGGCTACAGCACACAAAGCTAACAACCAAACCCCTACCTCCTAGCCTGAGAAGCATGGTGTATCTGTACCCCAGAAGTAGAAATCCACTCTAAAAATTCAGGACATAGGCCATCACAATGAACAAGAAGGAATCTGTGAAATCAAGAATGATATGATCCTATTATAGTCAGCAAAAACAACCCAATTCAGAGGACAACATGGACTCTCTACTCACACCTGAGACCACAGAAGGAGATATAAACAGGTATCAAGACCAAAAAGCATTCTTAGAGGAGGTCAAGAAAGATTTTAAAACTCAAATTAGAGAGGTAGAAAATAAATTTAAATCTACACTGACCAAACTGGAAAAAAATCTCAATGAAGAAAAATCCTTAAAAAGTAAAATTGGTGAACTGAGATGGGAGGTTCAAAATCTGACTGGAGAAAATACCTCCCTAAAAATGTAAACTGAACATATCGAAAAGGAGCTTCAAAAACAAACTGAGGAAAATAATTTGTTAAAAATCAGCATCAGTCAAATTGAAGCTAAGGACTCTATGATGCATCAAGAATCAGTCAAACAATACATAAAGACTGAAAAATTAGAAGAAAGTGTAAAATATCTCACTGGAAAAACAACTGACCTGGAGAACAGATCCAGTAGGGATAACTTATGAATTATTGGTCTGCCTGGAAATCCATTATGACAAAAGCACCCTGGAAAACATCTTCCAAGAAATGGTCAAAGAAAACTGTCCTGAGGTTCCAGAATCGGAGGATAAAATAGGTATCAAAAGATCTCACTGGATTCTTCCTGAAAGAAATCCCAAATTGAAAACTCCGAGAAATATAGTAGCCAAATTCCAGAATTACAAGGTCAATCAAGGTGAAAATACTGCAAGCAGCCAAAAAGAACAATTCAAATACTGTGGTCAGGATTACACAAAATCTAGCAGCTTCTACATTGAAAGATCAGAGAGATTGGCATTTGATATTTCATAAGGCAAAAAAGCTAGGGTTGCAACAAAGGATCAACTACCCAGCAAAACAGAGCATAATCTTTGAGGCAAGGAGATGGTTATTTAATGAAATAAAGGACTTCCAGACTTTCCTGAAGAAAAAGCTAGAGTTCAATGGAAAATCTGATTTCCCATTACAAGACTCAAAAAATAAATAAAATAAAAAGGTAAATAAGGAAAACACACACACACACACACACACACATATTAGCTGGGATTCAATAAGAGCAAACTGTTTACATCCCTATATGAGAATCTGATACCTGTCAATATTGAAATTTATATAATTATATATTTATGACATTTAAAAGGGATATACGTAGATAGAGGACATGGGTACAAATTAACTAATCTGATGTTTAAAAAAATCTTATTAAGGGGTACAAAGAAATTGTAATGGGAAAAAAGGAAAGAATGAGGCAGAAAAATGTAATCTATTACACATGAAGAGACATAAAAATATATTATAGTAGATGGGAAGGAGGGAGGGAGACAAACATCATTTGAACTTCTTTCTCATTGGTTCTGGTTTAAAGAGGGGTCAACATAATTAGTTAAGTTTAGGATTCTAATGTGAAAAGACACAAAAAGTCATTATAAGGGAGGGAAATGAGGGAGGAAGAGGAGCACTGTATGAAATTTACTCTCATTGCCATGGGTTCAAGGAGGGAATAACATACTCCATTAAGTATAAAAAGTCATTGTGCCCTACAGGCAGTAGGAGGAGTAAGGAGGTGGGTAAAAAGTCGGGGGTGTTTAAAAGTGAGGGAAATAGAAATGAGGGGTAAGGGTAGGTAATGGGGGAAACAGGAAGGGAATATTGAGAGAGGTGGTGCTCAAAAGAAAAACTCTTAAGGAGGGCAAGGAAGAAGGAAGAAACAAAAACATAAAAAGGGGTGAGAATAGGATGGAGGGAAAGACACAGAGAATTATCCTAATTGTAAATGTGAATGGGATGAACTGTCCCATAAAATGGAGTTAGATAGAAGAATAGATAAAAACCACAATCCTACAATATGATGTCTACAAGAAACACAAAGTGAAACAAAGGGATATGCACAGGACAAAGGTAAAAGCCTGGAGTAGAACACATTATGTTTCAGCTAAAATTTTAAAAAGCCAGGATAACAATCCTTATCTCAGATAAGCAAAAGCAAAAATTAATCTAATTAAAAGAGATAAGGAAGGAAACTATATCCTGGTAAAAGGCACCATGAAGAATCAAGCAATATCATTACTTAACAAATATGAACCAAGTGGTATAGCATCCATATTCCTAGACGAGAAGTCAGGGGAATTAGAGGAAGAAATAGATACTAAAACTATACTAATGGTGGACCTCAGTCTTCTCCTCTTTGAACGTGATAAATCTAACTTCAAAATAAAGAAAAAAGAAGTTGAGGCAAATAGAACTTTAAAGAGACTAGACATGATAGATCTCTGGAGAAGACTGAATGGGGGAAAAAGGAATATACCTTCTTCTCAGTGGTACATGGCACATACACAAAAATCTGCCATGTACTAGGGCGTAAAAACCTAACAATTCAGTGAGGAAAGGCATACATATCACATGCATCATTCTCAGATCACGATGCAATAAAAATCACATGCAATAAAGGACCATGGAAAGATAGACTAAAAACTAATTGGAAACTAAATAATTTAATCCTACAGAATGAATGGGTCAAACAAGAAATTATTGAAACAATCAGTAACTTCATTCAGGAAAATGACAATAATGAAACAACATGCCAAAACTTTTGGGATGCAGCAAAGGCAGTTCTTAGTGGCAGTTTTATATGCCTGAATGCATACATGAATAAATTAGAGAAAATTGAGGTCAATGAATTGGGCATGTAATTGAAAAAGCTAGAAAAAGAACAAATTGAAAATCCTCAATTAAATACTAAACTAGAAATAATGAAAAACAAAGGAGAGATTAATAAAATTGGCATTAAGAAAACTATTGAATTAATAAATAAAGCTAAGAGCTGGTTTTATGAAAAAACAATAAAATTGTTAGAACTTTATTCAATATGATAAAAAAGAAAAAAAGAAAATCAAATTATGAGTATCAAGAATGAAAAGGGTGAATCTACATCCAATGAAGAGGAAATTAAAACAATAATTAGGACTTATTTTGCCCAATTGTATGCACATAAATTTGACAGTCTTAGTGAGATGGACGAATATGTACAAAAATATAAGTTTCTCAGATTAACTGAAAAGGAAGTAAATTACTTAAATGACCCTATCTCAAAAAAAGAAATTAAACAAGCCATCAATGAAATCCCTAAGAAAAAATCTCCAGAACTAAATGCATTTACTAGCTAATTCTATCAAGCATTTAAATAACAATTAATGCCAATACTTTGCAAACTATTTGGGAAAACTGGTTAAGAAGGAGTCCTACCAAATTCTTTTTATGACACAATAATGGTACTGATACATAAAATAGGAAGAGACAAAATGCAGAAAGAAAATTATAGACCAATTTCTCTTATGAATATGGATGCAAAAATTTTAAATAAAATAATTAGCAAAGAGATGACAGCAACTTATCACAAGAATAATACACTTTGATATGGTAGGATTTATTCCAGGAATTCAAAGAGGGTTCAATACTAGGAAAACCATCAGTATCATTGATCATATCAACAATAAAAACTAGGAGAAACCACATGATCATCTCAATAGATGCAGAAAAGACTTTTGACAAAATGCAACACCTATTCCTATTAAAAACTCTAGAAAGCATAGGAATAAATGGAATCGTTCCTTAAAATAATAAGTAGCATTTACCTGAAACCATCAGCAAGTATTATATGTAATGAGGATAAGCTAGAAGCATTTCCAATAAGATTGGGTGTGAAACAAGGATGTCTACTATCATCCTTCTTATTCAATTTGATACTAGAAATGTCAGCAGTAGCAATAAGAAAAGAAAAAGAAATTGAAGGAATCAAAGTAGGCAAAGAAAAGACTAAGCTATCACTCTTTGCAGATGATATGATGATAGAGAATCCTTGAGAATCAAGTAAAAAGCTACTTGAGACAATAAATAAATTTGGCAAAGTTGCAGGATATAAAATAAACCCACACAAATCCTCGACATTCCTATATATTTTTATCCAAAATCAAAAAGCAAGAGATACAAAGAGAAATCCCATTTAAAGTTACTGTAGACATTATAACATATTTGGGAATCTACCTGCCAAAACAAACCCAGGACCTATATGAACAGAACTACAAGACACTTTTCACATAAATAAAGTCAGATCTAACTAATTGGAAAAACATCAGTTGCTTGTTGCTGGGTGGAGCTAATATAATAAAAATGATAATTAAACTACATATTTAATGCCATACCAATCAATCTACCAAAAAATTACTTTACAGAGCTAGAGAAAATTATAAAAAAATTCATTTGGAAGAACAAAAGGTCCAGAATATCAAGGGAATTAATTAAAAGAAATGCTAGGGAAGGTGGCCTAGCCATACCAGATTTTAATCTGTATTATAAAGCAGCAGTCATCAAAATTACTTGGTACTGGCTGAGCAATAGAGTAGTGGATCAATGTAGTAGATTGGGTGCACAAGACTCAGCAGTCAATGACTGTAGTAATCTATTGTTTGATAAACCCAAAGACCCCAGTTTTGGGGATAAGAACTCACTATGACACAAAAACTGCTGGGAAAACTGAAATATGGTATTGAAGAAACTATGCATAGACCAATATCTAACACCATATACCAAAAACAAGTCTAAATGAGTGCATAATCTAGGTATAAAAGCTGATACTATAAGCAATCTGGGTAAGCAAGGAATAGTTTCCCTGTCAGATTTATGGAGAAGAGAAGACTTTATGACCAAACAAGATTTAGAAAGCATCATAAAATGCAAAATGGATAATCTTGATTACATTATTTTGAAAAGTTTCTGTACAACAAAGCCAATGTAACCAAGATTAAATGGGAAGTGTGAAATTCATAAGGAATTTTTACATCCAATGTCTCTGATAAAGGCCTCATTTTTAAAATATACCGAGAATTGATTCAAATCTTTAAGAATACAAGTCAGTCCCCAACTGATAAATGTTCAAAGAATATGAACAGGCAGTTTTCAGAGGAAGAAATTAAAGATATTCATAAGCATATGATAAAATGCTCTAAATCACTAGTGATTAGAGAAATGTAAATCAAAACAACTCTGAGGTACCTCATCTCACCAGTCAGATTGGCTAAGAGGACAAAACAGGAAAATGACAAATGCTGGAGAGGATGTGCAAAAAACTCAAACACTAATGCATTGTTGGTGGAGTTGTGAACAGATTCAACCATTCTGGAGAGCAACCTGGAACTATGCCCAAAGGGCTATAAATAAGTGCATAGCCTTTGACCCAGTAATACCACTTCTAGGCTTGTATCCCAAAGATATCACAGAAATGGGAGGAAGACCCATATGTACAAAAATATTTATTACAGCTCTTTTTGTGGTGGCAAAGTATTGGAAATTAGTGGAATGCCCATCAACTGGGGAATGACTAACCAAATTGTGGTATATGATTGTAATGGAATACTATTGGGCTATAAGAAATGAGGAGCAGATGGAATTCATATTTACCTGGAGAGACTTATACAAACTGATACTGAGTGAGAAGAGCAGAACTAGGAGAAATTTGTACACAATTACAGACACAATGTATGTGTGATGACCAACTTTGATAGACCAGACTCTTTTCAGCAATGCAAGGTTATAAGTCAACTCCAAAAGACTCATGATGGAGGGAGATGTCTACATTCAGAGACAAAACTAGAAAGAACAGTTTGAATGCAAACTGAAGCAAAGTACCTGTTCTCTTTCTTTTTCTTGTTTGTTTTTTTTTCCTCTTTCCCATTGTTCATTCCATTGGTTAAAATTACAATTACAATTACAACCTGACTAATGTCTAATGTGAAAATATTTGCAGATCCTATATTTGTTTGCATGCCGCCATGGGGGGGGCGGAGGGAGAAGAGAGGGAAAGAAAGAAAATTTGAAACTCAAGGGATTGTGGAACTGAATCTTGTAAACTAAAAGTAAACAAACAAATTAATAAAAGAAGTAAAAAAAAAAAAGAGAGACCACTGTTTCATAAATCCAAGAAAATAAATTACAGACAATAGTGTCCTTTTTTTGTAAAAAAAAAAAAAAAAAAAGTTGAAGAAATTGGAAAGTGGTTTGGTAGAAACTGCAGTTAGACTTTCCACATTAAGATCAAAATGGATAAATTACTTGAACATAAAAGGTCATACTAGAAAAAATAGAAGAGAATAAATTTTGGTGTTCTTCTCAACTATCACCAGGGAGAGTTCTTATAAATAGAAAATGCAAAATAAGGCATGTATACATTATATATACACATGTATACATTACATATACATACATACACATATATATTACATTAAAAGTATATGATACACAATTTTAACTTAATAACATTAAAAATTTCTGAAAAAAACAGACAGAATTGGAAGAGAATTGATGCAGTGGGAAAGTATTTGCTTCAAATATTACTGACAAAATCTGTTATACAAAATTTCTAGTGAATTGGCACAACTAAACAACATTAATAGTCATTCCTCAATAAATATAGATAATTATCAATGGAATAATTTTCAACTATAGGATATAACAAATTTATTTTCCATCTTATATCATTTGAATGAGCAGAAATGAAAAAAAAATCAAAATAGTCAATGGTTGATGGACTGTGGAGTTAGAACACTCTGAAATACTGTCGTTAGAGCTATTTGATGGTTCAGCTATTTTACATTCCAAACTGTAATTACTAGAAACAAGTGACTATATTGCATCTTCTGACCCCATGACAGAAATATCAAAATATTTACAGCTATATTCTTTGGGAATAGTGAAAAAAAATAAAAACAAGGTTGATATGTATTGATTGACAAATAAAGAAAAGAAGCCCTACATTATATGAATGTGATTAAATATGAATGTGATAAGAAATGTTAAATATGAAGAATTCATAGGCACATGCATAGATTTTTATAAACGTACGCAGAGTGAAATAGATGGATAACGATATACAAAATGACTACAGGTTAGATAAACAGATTGCCAAGAGGAAGTTGCTGCAGGTAATGAAAAAAATGAAATAAGAGACCAGGGAGAACATAACAAAACTTGTCTCTTCCCTCTTAGTAGAGAGGTGGAAGCCTATTAAGGTTTAATAAGGTCAGATACAGTCTCTGTATCAGATATTTTCTCTTAATTCAATTTTTAAAAAAACTTTAAGAATTTAGGAACAACTATCCCTGAATCTATGCTATCTCTACTGAAACTTCAGCTGATTTTTGTGTTTTTGAATTTTGTAGTTTCTGTTCACATGATCCTGCCACAACTTCCATCCCCACTGCTTTGAATTGATAGCCTTGGCAAATGATCAATGACAAAGGACCTCCTTCAGTCCTGTAGGTATTTGTGGTACAACTAGCATTATAATATGGTTAAATAATAGCACAGAAAATGGTGATAGAATGAATAAATGATAGTTGATAACACTCTGAACAGTGCTGTGTTTCTGCAATCCATTTCTCTTTTCCATTGCTTGTTACAAAGTGCCATAAATCCCAAACAGCAGCAGAAATTGCTCAGTGCAAAAGAAATTGTTTAGTGGAACACAGACCTGACAACCACAACAGAACTGATTGAGTACAATAATAATAGCTACATATGTATGTGTGTGTGTGTGTGTGTGTATATATATATATATATATATATATATATATATATATATATATACTGCTTTAATGTGTGCAAACCTTTTAATATAAATTCCCTCATTGTTCAGAGCTACCTCACTCTTGAGCACTCAATATGTTCTCTTCTGTATCATAGTTCCCTCTTTTCCATACCCAACATATATAAAAGGATATACTGATTTATATTTCTATGTGTGTGTATAGATACATACATCAAGCCAGGTTAAAATCATTGGGAATATTGTAGGCATGTACCCTGAAAAGCACAGAAATCAAAACAAAACCAATAAAAAAAACCCTTTATTTTCCCTAAGCCTTATCTAACAACTGACTTTAATAAGCAATGTGAGAACCATTAAAGAAGGATGGGATACTATTTTTTATTTTTAAAACACAGTGTATGAATCAGACTTTCCTGCCAATTATGTAAGCTGTTGGTAGTTTGAGATTTAGAGGATAAAGGATGATAAAACATTCTAAGTTAGAAATTGTTGCTTTACCCTTTATTTCATGGATGTGGAAGATAATATTGTTGAGTATCAAGATTCTTTTAAAAATTTTTAAGGCTAGTAACTCTTGGCTACTTCAAACGAAGTAGGTATCAGTGATATTCCATCTATTTTCATCTAGGAAGTTCTATTATGAAGGCTCTGATCTATTTGGTAACTAGATATTTTATATAATTCTTTTTATCACTGACAAAAAGCTGCTGAAAGGGAAATTGACTGAAAATTTTTATTTTTCCTAATTAAAATTTCAGAGGTTTTGAAATCACAAATTAGAAACTCTATTTTTCATGATTATAAATAGTTTAATAAAACTTCTAAGATCACAAAATATTAACAATGACAGTTGGTAGAAATTTGATGATAAGGTCTTCCCAAAAATAATGCAATAAGAACTGTTAGTATATTATTTCAAAATACATATTTAAGAATACATACACAATTATGTCAGGTATTAAAATATTTTTACATTACAATCTGCACATAATTTTATATACTGCACTTTGTCGATTTTAA
>CM053591.1:39484102-39495796 GCA_028646515.1 Pseudochirops corinnae | reverse complement strand
AGTAGCAGCAGTAGTAGCAGTAGCAGTAGCAGTAGTAGTAGTAGCAGTAGTAGTAGTAATAAAAGTAACAATAACTGACATGTATAGTGTTTTAAGCTTTTCAATGTATGCTACATGCATTATGGGATGTGAATCTCTCAAAAAACATGAAAATTAAGAACATTAAGAATATTACGAATATTTTTATTCCTGTTTCGTGGAGGATGAAACTGATACAATGACTTGCCCATGATTCCACAATTAGTATATGTGTGTGTGTGTGTGTATGAGTGTGTGTGTGTGTATACATATGTGTGTGTGTGTGTATATGTGTGTGTGTGTGTGTGAGTGTATGTATATAAACAATATTAGGTTCTGGGTCTCCCTAATTCCAACTGAATCATTTTCTTAAAATTCATAGAAAAAGACGACATTAGAAGTTGCAAAGTACTTGTACCCTTAAAAAAGAAGATAACTCACAAGTCTAAAATTACTTGTTAATCTTTTTTGTCATGTTCACATAGGACAAGCTAACTAATAGCTCTGATGTTGTTAAGTTGTAAGTTTTCTCTTTATAGGTCAAGTAAATCTAGTACCTTACTTCCTCCTTTATCAATTATTCAGACATTGACATGTGTGGTTTCTGCCCCTCTACGCATTGTTCAAGTTCTCTATTATACTTTATTTATAGGGTCCCGTAATATTCTATACATTTAGAATTCATAGAGTTATAAAAGGCAGCTAACAGATGCTAAGTAAATGTTCACTGAATTGACTTCAATGAACAAAACAAAAAAATGCTAATAGATAGCAGGGAATCAGCTTCTTTTTTCCTCTTAGTAATGGCCATATAGGAAATAAGGGTAGTTTTAAAGAAAGGATTATAAATGGAAATTATTAACCTTCCTTTTTTTTTTTTGTCAAGCAAGTTTGGCCTCTGTAGGACTTTTTTTTTTTTAATACATGGGCAGCTGGAATGGCCAGGACACATCAAGAGTCCTGTGGGAGGCCAGTGGTGGGGGTCAGAGGCAGATGGTTAATGGTATACTTAAAACAATCCGAGTGCCAGCAGGGCCCCTTAGCAGGTGCTGGTGGATCCTAAATGGGCAGAGGTCCTCCCATGCCCATCTCACCTCCCAGACTGGGGAGACTTCTCTAATGCCCTAAGGCCCAAGAGGATGGAAGTTAAGTGAAGCTGTTCAGCTGAGAGGGATCGACTGCTTAGACACATGCCAGGATAGGGGCCAGGGTCCCTTGATGCTGAGGGGGATGGAAGGAGGGTGTCCAGTCATTCGAAGCCTCTGGCTCAGGAGTGATCTCTTCATTTATTCTTCTGGGGGTGAATCATGACTGCTTGGTTGCTTCCTGGGTCAGATTGGCTGCTGTGTCTAGGGCTCGTCCACTCAGGTAAGTCACCAGACTTTCCATGGAAGCCTGGTGCCTCAGGAAGATAGGGCAGATCAGGTGATGGTACAGGATTTGGGAGCCATTGCTGGCCACTGGAAGCATGCACCACAGCAAGAAGGCACACTTTCCTGCATAGCAGAAGGGGAACCAAAAGAGGAAGATGTCAGAGGAAAACTCGGCCAGGCCGAATATCCTATATACGACCCAGTAGGTGTGCCAGATGATATCATCTTTGTTGGAGCTTTCAATGACCTTGATGGAGGCATATGCTGGGTAGATGAATCTGATGAAATTGAAGAGCAGGGAGGCCCCATAGCCAAAGATGAGATAGAGGGCCAGGAAAGCAATGGAACCTGTAGCCAGTAGTACTTTTTGACACCGGAGACCTCCTCCAGCTTCCCCAGGACATTGGTGACAATGTTTTTCTGCTCCAGGAACCTCTAAAAGCACTGCCTCAAGCCACCCATGGCTCCCAGAACTAAGGGTAAAGGAGAGGAGATGAAGGATGACTGAAAGGCGACCTCTAGGGCTTCCCCGCTGCTCTGCAGCGGTGCTGGTGGCTTTCCAGGCTCCCAGGACCTCCACTCCTCCAGTACTTTGGTCCCTCCCCTTCCTTCCCTCTCACCTCCTGATCCTGCAACTGCTCCAACCTTTCTTGACCAATAACTATTAAAACCAGAAATGGGTCATGATCATTGTTTGCAAAGCCAACCACATAATGCTAGTTCTAACCATGAAAAACTGTTAATAAAAATAGACTGTCTTTAGATGTTATCCCTTTGAGACATAAACAATTTCCTGAATAGTTCTAAGAGGAATCAAGACAATTACAAAGCATTATGAAGTTGGGCTTCAGTACATGGAAAATGCAACTGGACTCATTTACTTTGAGACAAGAATTTCATTCAATTGTTAATGTTTATTAACTTTATTCACATCACTTTTAGCCAAACTTAAAATAGCTAATATTATGGTGAGAATTGTATTTCTGAATCAACATTAACACCTTAAATTTTAAAGAAGTATTTTAAAAGGCATTTTCCCTAAATTTCTAGATCATCTTTTCTTCTCTCTGCTGTAGAAGACATGAATATACTTGAGTTTATAAGGAATAAATATAAATTTTTCTCTTACACACACCTAGACAAGCTCACATACATAAGTGCTTAAAAATATTATGTGATGAATTTTGCAAATATGATTTTATGGACTTTGTCACTATTAACATATTAATAATTCCTTAAATAAATCTAATTATTTTGGAAGAAATATGATGTATTAGTTATTTCAATTGAAATAAAGAGACAAATTCCTTGAAATATTACACATAAAAAATATAGATAAAAACAGAGAATTCAGCAAGATCTTATGGAGTGGATTTTTGGTTATAGATTTTAGATGTAGCAATCAATCAATGAACATTTATTCATTCATTCATTCATTTATTTTTGTCTTTATTAATTTATTTGTTTACTTTTAGTTTACAAGATTCAGTTTCACAGTCCCTTGAGTTTCAAATTTTCTTGCCCTCCCTCTCTTCCCCCCTCCCCTATGGTGGCATGCAATCAAGTACAGGACCTGCAAATACTTTCACATTAGACATTCATCAGGTTGTAAAGAAGGATTGTAACCAATGAAATGAAGGATGAGAAAGAGGAAACAAAATCAAACAAGAAAAAGAGAGCAGGTAGTTTGCTTATTCTGCATTCAAACTTTGTTCTTTCTGGCTCTTTCTAGTTCTTTCTCTGAATGTAGACATCTCGTTCTGATGAGGTAAGGGCTCTGGAAACCCCCTTGAACTCTGATTGAATCTTCCCACTTGATGAGGCATTTGCATGAGGCCATAAGCCTTTCACTGTGGCTCTGCCCAAACCTTTGTTACTAGCTTGGTCCTCCATTATCCAGCTAGCTCCCACCCTTGATCCTTCCAAAATATCTAGATCTAGATCTGTTCCACCTTTGAAATGGCCTAGCCTACCATTGTCCATGGGCTCCAGGTAGCCTCCAGCAACTTCCCACCCTTAATCATTTACTGGAGTCTGACCTCATTGACTCCTCCTGAAGACCCTCCCCAAACTCCTCCTCTAGACCATCCCTAGATTCCTCCCACACCCTTTCTGTATATAAGACCCCATCCTGCCTCCATGTGGTGTAACAGTGCAATAGAAATTTCTAGCACAGACTCACTCTGTGTCAGATGATTCTGGCCCTCTTGCCCAATTCAAGCATCACAGATAACAAGGCTCCTTAAGACTCTATCCAATATGGCAAACTTTTTATAAATTTTGCTTTTCTTTAGCTGAGAGAAGACTTGAGTTGAATTCATTTGGCAGGACCTGGCATGTTGGTATTTTGGGGTCTCAAGCACCCCTAACCCTATATCTCATAATTTTTATGGTTCCCATACCTTTTCATTTTTATGGTTCCTTGATAACAGGAAACACTGCTAATCTCAAGCTCTTCTCCAGCCAGGACTGGAAGATATGTAAGCCTCTCTCCCTATTCTCTTCTTGCTCTTCAAGTACCTTGGAGGTGGGGGATTTTTTGTGAGAGTTATTTTGGGTTTTGGGGGACCTGACCTCTCAGGTCCCATTAGGTCAGTCAGCTGGGAGACTGTCTCATACTCAGCCTGACCTCTCAGGTTCTCAGTCCAGTTTGGTTATGTTGGAGAACATAGATCTGGACACAGCTTCTGAAGAATGGAAAATAAGGACAGACATCTCATCTGGAAGTGTAAGCCAGATTCTTTCAATTCTCTTGGTGCTAGGGAACTGGGAAAACTTCAGGTACTTTTTTGTGGGTTTTGTTTTGTTTGTTTTTTGAGGCTTATTCCCAAATCTTCCTTTGTAGAGGAAGGGACTTCCAGGCGCTATGCTTGTAACTCCCAAAATTCACCTTTGGGTTGTCTTTACAATACTGGGAAAAATTTAGTTTCTTTGGAGAACTTGAAAAGAAAAAGTTGTTGTTGTTTTGCAACACTGTTTGGCCTCAGTATCACCTAGAGGACCATGAAGCATGGCCTGTTTTGAGGACTTTAAAAGATTCATACTGTGGCAGAGAAGGAAGATGGATAGAAGTTGCCTACTTAATGGCCTGCATTGAAATTTCTCAGAACACAGTTCTCCAGAAAGATTGTGAGATGCTTGAACCTAAAGCCCCTCCACAAAGGGGCAATAGCGACCAATTAAATAACCCCCTTCCCATGGCCCCCAGGGCTGCAGCCCCAGCCCCTCCCCCCCTCAACACCTTCTGCTCAGGTCCCAAGTCACTGGTCTTGCTGAGGTGCCTCCCTCTGCGGCTCCTTCCACCTCAGGAACTCCTGCTTAGGTCCCAGTCATGAATCTCACCAAGGCAGCTCCCCCAGCCCCTCTTGCTCCCCAACCCTTTTCCCCTGGTTTCCCTGCCCTTTTCCTCTAGCCCAACACCCCTCATTTCCCGCCCCCTTCACCATCCACATCTCCTACCCTGTTTCTCCTACCATGGCCACTCCCCCCTCCACGAATCCTGCTCAGGTCCCAACTGCTGGACTTGCTGAGGTGCCTCCCCCTGAGGTGACACCCACTCAGGCCTCAGACCCTACCCCCACAGTGGTGTTAGGAGTATCTTCTCTTCTGACCCCTTCCACTTCTCAGGTGCCAGCTGGCCTCCCCCCTTGCCAGCAGGATGCCCAAGTCTTGCAGTCTGATCCAGTTCAGACAGCATGCTCCAGTCACTCCCTCACAGGAAGTGGGACTTTCACTCTCCCTTCCCAAGCCCTTATCCCCAGAGCACCTTCAGGACTTTTTCCTTTAAGGGAAGTGGTTTTCTCGTCTGGTGGGACAAGAGTGCATGCTCCAGTCTCCATTTCAGATCGAAATCAAATTAAAGAAAAATGGGGGAAGTTCTCCAAAGATCTAAGAAAGTTTACTGAAGGCATTTGGGACATATCCCTACAATTCAAGCTTTCTTGGGGCGATTTGCATATCCTCTTCTCTACCTTTTGTTCCACTGAGAAGAGGAGAATCTGGGAACAAGCCCCCAAATTTGGGGATCATTTTGCTAGCAATGACCCCAGAAAATACCCCCCAGGAGCAGATGCTGTTCCCACTAGTGACCCAGGACAGGATTACCAAACTCAGGAGGATAGGGAAAAGAGAGGCCATATGGTACTTTGCCTATTAGAAGGCCTAAGAACTGCATTTCAAAAGCAAGTAAACTATCAGAAAATTAGGGAAATTACAGACAGATAAAGAAAACTCTGCCATTTTCCTAGACAGAATTGTAAAGGTATACAAATTTAGATCCTGGCTCTATAGAAGGGGCAGCAGTCCTTAATATGTATTTCATTAATCACTCTACCCCAGATATTAGGAGGAAACTGCAGAAATTGGCAATGGAACCCCAAACACCTGAGGCCCAATTACTGGCGATGGCCTTTGGAGTCTTTAATAACAGAGACCTGGTTGCAGTGTGGGAGAAAGGAGGGGATGAACCAGAGACAGAGAATATGCTTGATTCTTGGCTGCTGCCATGGCCAGGAAAAGCCTCTCCAGGGGACTCCCCCCACTCCAGAGTGAGCCCCAGGAACCATGCCCATCTAACCAGTAGGGACACTGGAGGAAGGATTGTCCCTGAGCTTGGAAAAGTGGTAGAGCCACTTCCCAGTACCCTGTCCTCCAGTCTTCTCAAGACTGGGAATGACTGGGAAGGATGGGGCTTGGCAGTGCTCCCACTTTCTCCATCTCTCACTGAACTCTGGGCAAGCAATTGAGGCTGAAGGTAAGGTTACCCACTTTATTATGGCTAAGTTCTCTGTTCTAACCAATTGGTTCTACCCTCCCCTTGACCAGTCAGATCAGGGGCATCGAAGGGGAAACTTAAGGGATGTCTCCACACATACCCAGTCCCCTGCCTACTTGAGGATCTGTTGTTTGAACACTCCTTCCTTATGCTCTCCTCTTATCCTGTCCCCTTGTTGGGAAGGGACCTGTTGGTGAAATTGGGAAGCCAATTTTCTCTAGCTAAGCCTCCCAGATCTCCCTGTGTTCCCTCAGGAGTGTGGGAGATAGTTGAGTCAAGTGTTTGGGATCAGGAAATTCCTGGGTGAGCTATTTCTGCCATTCCAGCATTTGTTTTTGACCCCTAGATCCTAATATGTCAAACCATCATGGTCTATATACAATTTAATCCAAGGCCTGGGAGGGACTGCAACCATTAATTGCTACTCAAGGCCCTAACTCATTCTGTCTAAGGTGGGGCCCAGACTACCAGGTGAAAGGTTTTGAGACCTTGAAAACTAAATTGACCACCACTCCAGCTTTACCCAATATAGGAAAAAACCTTTTACTCTCTATGATGGGAGGAGAAAACAGGCTTTGGGAGTTATTGCCTGTTTTTGAAAACTAATAAATTCTGTGGCTGCTATTGCTTTCCACACACTAAATGTCCATGAGGTAATTTGGAAAGGAAAAGGATATCTGACAGCATTTTGGCCTTGCCATAGTCATCTTTAATTCCAACCAGGGAAATTATCCTTTCTCTATCTTTTTTTTTTTTTTGGTGCCTCCTTGGTCTTCATTTGTTTAACCTTCTTGCCAGGTTTGTCTCCTCCAGGATTCAAGCCATCAACCTCCAGCTGACCACTCAGGCTATACCAACCTCTGACTGAATGCAAATTCTCCAGACCATTGGAACTAGCATCAGCCATGTTCTGGAGTCTGACCCCTTGAATGGGAAGTCTGACCACCTTGAACAAGACCAATAGAGTCAGGGACAACTCTATGATCTTTGCTAGCAGGAAGCACTTTCAGAAGCTGAGATCTTCACCCTTTACCCCAAAGGAATTTGGGTCCCGTTTGTTTGAGGGGGGAATTACAAGGTATAGGCTCTGGGAATCCACTTGAACTCTGATTGAATCTTCCCATTTGATGAAGCATTTGCATGAGGCCATAAGCCTTTCACGGTGGCTGTGCCCAAACTTTCTGTTACTAGCTTGTTCCTTCATTATCCAGCTAGCCCCCACCCTTGATCCTCCTAAAATATCTATACCCAAATCTTTTCCATCCTTGAACTGGCCTATTCCACCATTGTCTGTAGGCTCCAGGTAGCCTCCAGCAACTTCCCCCTCTTTAATCACTCATTACTGGAGTCTGGCCTAATCTGACTCCTCTTGAAGACCCTCCCTAAACTCCTCCTATGGATCACCCCTACATTCCTACCTCAACCTTTCTATATATCAGACCCAATCTGGCCTCCATGAGAGGGTGAAAGCTAGAGAATGAGGTCTAAAGAGAAGGTCTGATTGAATTCTTTCAAAACTGAACCAGCCCTCCCAACTCTGAGCCTCAACACTGGAGATACACATACAAAAGTGTATACATAGAGATACACATACAAAAGATCCCTGACCTCGAGGAGTTTAAATTCTTTTTAAAAACATGTTTCTACATTAGTCATGTTGTAAAGAAGAATTAGAACCAAAGACAAAAATCACAAGAAAGAAAAAAGTCAGGGGGAGGAGAAAGAGAGAGCGAGCGAGCGCACTTCAGTCTGTGTTCAGATTCCATAGTTCTTTCTCTAGATGTGGATAGCATTTTACATCATGAGTCTTTTGGAATTTTCTTAGATCACTGCATTGCTGAGAAGAGCTAAGTTTATCAAGGTCAGTCATTGCATAACGTTGCTGTTAATGTGAACAATATTTTCCTGGTTCTGCTCAATTCACCCAGTATCAGTTCATGCAAGTCTTTATGGGTCTTTCTAAAGTCTGTCTGCTCTTCCTTTCTTATGGAACAATAATATTCCATTACATTCGTATACCACATTTGGTTCAGGCATTCCCCAACTAATAAGCATTCAAAAGCTTAAATTCTAATGGTGGAGAAAATCTTTATATTGGCAAGGCATCTAAGGGAATGAGATACCCTGTACCCTAAGGACAAGCCATTTGTAGGAATACAAGTAGTACAAAGATGGATACACATGGTGAGTAAACTTCTGAACTAGAGAATCTTGACAACTTCTGTACTAAGGAATCCTTATACAGAGCAGGCTAATATGGTAAAACGCCACTGATTAGTTGGTTCCACATGAGCATACCACTGCAAAAAGGCTCAAAAGAATCCAGAAGGACTAAAGATTATGGCAGACCAACCCTGAATGAGCTGTCAAAACTATGAAAACCTAAACACATACAAACAAAAGCAACCACAAAAGAATAATGAAATTTGACATGATGTGTCATGCTATGCTCTCATTCTGTCAAATGATGGCAGAGTCATATAGGACATAATGAAATAAGGACTCATTAGCCACTGAACAAAATTTGAATGAGATGCAGTATTATATCATGAACTCTCTATCACTGCAGTAAATGCTCAAACTGAGGCATAAAAGCCATTGCTTTGTTACTTTGTAGAGGAGATTACTTCACCATTTAAAATCATGGTGTAGATAACAGAAAATATCTTTCTTCCTTCTAGGATTCTGTAGTTTTAAAGATTTACAGCTCCTCATTGTAAAACAAAACAAAAATTGTAAAATGTCACAAAACTGTTTTGCTCCACAGTTTAGAGACTTAAACATTTGAATTAGTGAGTTTAAATATTTTAAAATATTGTTCTGGTTAAATGTTAACCAAGATATCAGTATACATATGTATTGAACTAAGCATGGAATTTTTAACCTTAAAATTATTGTTAGTGTTGAGAAAGTTTTACATAATAAGCCATAGAAATTTATACAAGAAACTTGCCAACTAGCTAAGCCTACATGCTATTCTTTTTCTATGATTTGGATGGAAGCTAAATAGCAAAAATAATATTTTGAATATAGAATACATTATAAAATTATATATGACTTATATGGGTGATATTTAATTCATTATTCAAAAGAATAATATATTTCATATTATTACAATATGAAATGTGTACTTTGTTTTTTCTCACTCCACTATTCATATGCTGATAATTTGTATTGACCTCTTGAACAAAGTACAATCATTCAGTAAGTCCTTAATTCAATCATCCTTAAAGAGGCTTGTCTCCTTAATGGACACAAAACACAAAGGTCAAAGTTCTCCACCACTAGGTCACAGTAAATCATAATCTTCTCAGTCAGAATCAGGTACCCAAGAAGAGATCTTTTCCTTTTGACACAAGGCTGCCTCTCATATTCCATGGTCCCTCTTCCATGGTTGCAGCTCCTGCCCTAATCTACACAACTGTCACCTGGGTTCAAAGGCAGGCAGCTCCCAGTTCCTTTTCCAGATCCTTGTCTAGTTCTTCGTCCAGTTTCCATTCCATATTGAAGCTCATAGTGTCCAGTCCACCTCAAGTCCTTTGCAGTTCCTGTTTCTGGAAAGACAAAGCTTAACAGAGCCAAAACAACATTCATACACATTGTTGGCACCATCATTAATTCATATCTGCCTGTGAAATCAACTCAGACCCACCAACAAGGTCTGAGAACTCAACACAAATTATCAGTATAGAAATCAACATAGACCCACAAACATGGTCCAAGAGGTCAATACAAATCAGTAAAGGCCCAGGACCTCCAAAATCCTCCTATAGGACTTCTGTAAACAGACAACCAGAAAATCCTCTTTCAGAGCTTCCAGTAATGTCCCTGAGCTTATGTACAAAGTATCACAAACATCAACACAGAACAGACAAACATAGATTGCCAGGATACCAAAAATTTTCTCCTTTCCCACCACAACAGCTCCCTTCTCAGTTCTGCTCTCTCCAACCTGGGCCTCTCCTAATGACCATGTATGGTCATTAGCTCCTCCCCAGGAGTTCACAAGTTGTAGGGTTCACAAGTTCTGGACCTTAATACTTGATACAATCATGAAGGAAACAAGGTATTAACTACTTCTGTGTTAATTAAATAGCTGAAACAAGGTGTTAACTACTTCTTTATTTGTCATTACAACTCATCCTGAATGGAAATCAAGAAATCAGTAGAAAACGTGTGTGCCACATTAGTATCAATGTAATGTCAAAAATTTTAGAGGATGTCTTCCATCATGTGGAGTGGATCTTTTATAGAAGATTTTTGGAAAACTACAAATAAGAGTCTCCCAAGATGAGCTGCAAGCTTTATCATTACAGCGAATGCTCACACTGATATGATGATGTATCCATCCATGATGCTTGTGCTTACATTATTATCTGTATGGTGATGAATCTTAGAACTACCTATACTGCCTCAATCTTTCTGTTGGCCTCCAGTCCCACACTTCCAATTGCCTTTCAGACATATCAAACTGGATGTCCAGTAGATATCTTAAACTCAATATAATCAAAATGGAATCATTATCTTTCCTCCATATCCTCTACCTCACCTATCTTCTCTACTATTATAGAGAGCAACATCATTCTCCTTGTTCCTTTGGCTCACAACCTAGAAGTCCTACTGAATTTCTCAATATCAACCTAAACCTCACCCTTCATATTCATACTGTTGTCAATGCCTGTCAATTTCATCTTTGAAATATTCCCCCTTCTCTCCTCTGACACAGTCACCCTTCTAGTGCAGACCCTCAGCATCTCATGCCTGTATTTTTACAAAAATCTACTGATGGATCTGCCTGCCCCATTTTCTCCCCATTCCAATTCATCTTTCATTCAGTCACCAGAGTGCTTTTCCTAAAGCACATGTTTGAACATATCACTCCCTTACTCAATAATCTCCGGTGGTTTTCACTTGCTTACAGAAGCAAATGCAAAATGCTCTGTTTGGCATTCAAAACTCTCTATTATCTAGCCCCCTTAAATCTTTTCAATCTTCTTATACTTTACTCTCCAACATATACTCATTGACACAAAGATGCTGGCTTCCTGAACTGGAATCCCCATCTCTCAGCTCTGGGTACTTTCTCTGGCTGTCATTCATGCTTGGATATCTCTCCCTTCTTTGTTCTGATGACTAACCTTCCTGGCTTCCTTTAAGTGTCAATTAAAATCCCACCTTCTATAGGATGCCTTCCCCAGCCCTTCTTAATTTCAGTGCCTGTCTCCAATTAGTTATTTTGTATTTATCCTATATATAGCTTGCCTTGGTGTATCAGCAAGCACCCTAGCATACCCAGGATGGCTGCTAGCACAGGTTCTTAGATCCGCTTTTCTAAAGGAAAGCAACTCAAAATGGGTTAACATATCATTTACTTAGTTCAGGGGGAAAAGTCAACACCCTGAACTTCAGAGAATACAAACAGAAGTTACAAGCAGACAAATAAACAGATCAGCAGACCGCCTTCCAGCTGTCTGACCATTATATCCATACCTAAGTAGTTACCAGAGAGGGAAGCCGGGTTTTCAAAGC
>CM053591.1:39470779-39484002 GCA_028646515.1 Pseudochirops corinnae | reverse complement strand
AGGAGGCAGAGTACATTTTCAAATCAGGGAAGGTTCTCAGAGTCACTTAAGCCTATCAAAGGGCCCAGGGGCAGGGAAGATCTTCAGATTCCCATAACATTTGTATATTTTCTCCTTCATTAGATCCCAACCTTCCTGAAGGCAGAGATGGTCCTTTGCCTCTTTTGGTTTCCCCTAGGACTTAACACACTGCTTGACACATAGTGGGTGATTAATAAATGTTTATTCATTGATTGATTGTGTCCCTAGCCTAGGACAATTATGTCATGCCCTAGTAGACACTGAATAAATGCCTATTTCACTGAGTTGAATTTACAGAATACAATGTCTGACAGGAAGAAGTTCCCAAAATGATTCCAATGAGAGGACTGCAGAAGAAAATGTTCATCCTGAGGCTCTTTATTGCCTTATGCATGGGGAAAGCAAGAAGATGATTTGGAGAGGAATGGGGAGATAATATAACAACTATGGTGGGGAGATACTACAATAATGCTGATATCTAGACATTACAAGTAGATTTTTTTGTAGATGGAGCAAACCTAGATGAAGAGGATCTCTGGAAAGGGAAAAGGGTAGGGAATAGGAATGTGATTTACATTGGTATAAAGAACTTCGTGGATAAGGAAACTTCCTCAACCAATTCAGGCTGTCACTTTATCTACAACTTATAGACTTAGAAAAATGCTTAGAACAATTGGAGATTAAGTGGTTTGCCCAGGTTCAGATGGACAGACTCATATTTTCCATGTTCTCAGAACAGCTTTAATCCATTACAAGAAATGGAAAAATTGCATTCTATGGAGTGAATGAGTAGTTTGGCTCTTCCATAAAGGCTGATTGTCTTTTGATATCTTATTCTGTACTGAGATTACACAAGAGGGAAAAATAAAAACAACAGTGGAAGGTGGAGTTTAGAGACTGTCACAGGTTACAAAAGCTTGAGAGTCTGGGTTTAGTTTATGACCCATGATACTCTTTGAGAAACTGAGAAGTAACCAGGTTTCTTTCCCCTCTCAACCTCCTTCATTCTTTCAAATAAAGAGTTTCCTACTACCTTTTAGTGATGGTACTTCTCCTCAAGTGATTCCTTTGGATAAGAGTTTGTTCTCCATTGTCTCATGAGTGTGTATTTAGACTGCCATCAGGGTGTGTAAAATGAGGATGGCTTTGAGTAGCTTTTTATGTCACTGAGTATACAAGTTGAAGCACTCCCATTATGGTTTGGTATGATTTAAAGATCACCCAGAGACAAAGTCAAACCAGTAGTGATTAATTTACTTATTGATAAGCCAAATAATTCCCTAAAACAGAGAATACTTTAAAAAATATATTCTTAAGCCATTTCCTTCTCCTCTGCCTCCAATCTTTCATTTACTACAAATTTTGGGTGTGGATAATGAGGGGATTGAAACCTGTAGGCCCTGGGAGTAAAAATTTTCTTCCCAGATCTCTTAGAAGGATGAGTTGGGTGGTCAGCATAGAAAGAGTGGGTTAGAAAGTTCAACTCTAATATGGCCTTACTAGATAGATGTGTGCTGTGAGGATTTCTGCTCCTTCTGCTTCTTATTTCTATCTGTTTGAGTGATCCCACTTTTTTTAATCTTCTCTAATAAATTACCCCCTCTGCATCCCAATATCATCACTTATTTTCAATCTCTTCCTGGATTCTGGCTCATTTCCTACTGCCTATAAAAGTGTCCATGATTCCGTCATCCTCAAAAAACCCTCATTTGATCCTTCCATCCTTAATAACTACTTTGCTATATCTCTTTGACCTTTGTGGCTAAACTCTTTGAAAAGGCAATCTACAATAGATCCTCCACTTTCTCTCCTCTTACTCTCTTCACCTTCTTAATCTGGCTTCCAGCCTTATCATTCCACTAAAATCGCTATCTTCAAAGTTACCAATGATTTCTTAGTAGACAAATTCAATGACCTTTTCTCAATCCTTATTCTCCTTGACCTTTTTGCAGCCTTAGATGCTGTTGATCACCTTCTCCTCCTTGATATTCTCTTTTCTCTAGGTTTTCAGTATACTCTCTCTTGGTTTTCCTACTTGTCCTTTTTTATATTTTGTATTGGCCCAGTTATTTTGATTTCTTTAAACTGTTCCTCTTTATCCATCTGTCATCCCATATAATTGTAAACATCTAAAAGACAGAGGCTTATCCTCTAAATTATGTAAACCTATGACCCCTGATGTACAATGTCCTGTACCCTGTGGATATGTAATAAAATTTTGCTGATTTCAGTAAAAATGAAAAAAGATGTCAAGAAACAAATGAATATCACTCTTATAAATACTGGGTGCTGAAACTGATGGAACTTTCATAAAATCGAGTACATTGTGATATTAACAGTCCAATACATGGTTGAATGAATAAATGAATCAATGAATGGAAAGCAGTAAAGAGATATGGGGAGATACTAGATGCCCTGAAACAATTTTTTCTGAGTCCAACAATGTTATATTTTGGAGAATTTTATGTTTTCTTCTGTGTGGCTATTTTTCTGCCAGTGAAGATCAAAACGTTTACCAACCTTCTTATCCTATATGAATCTTTCTGATATCATCCTCTAAATTTTCCACAGAGAATTCATTTACACTCTCTGAAAAGTCCATTGATCCTATTCTCCGGCTAATCTTTGAAGTAACCTTTCCTCCCTCTATTTGTACCAATAGATTCATAATTCTTTATATTAGCCCCACCACTTCAGTAACAACTTGCATATTTAGGACACAGTATCTTTGATTTCAAAACAAGAACCTTAGCTTTGATGGATACTGAGATACTTTCCAGCTCTAGATTTATAACCTCTTTATTTTTTTTTCCTTCTTTTTTTTTGCATTATGGATCAGTCAGGGTCACTGCCACTCAGAGTTCTGCCTTAACTTTTATATTTTCTTCAGACCATCTTTTATGAAATTCACCTTACATAAAATATTTTCTCCTAATCACCAAAAAGCTAAATATTTTCCCGTATGTAAGTTTTTAAAAAATAAAAGAACACGAGGTGAATATTTTCATAAATTAGGACCTTGAACTATTTGCAACATTAACATTTTTTCTAGAAATTAAAAGTAAAAGTTAAAATTAGCAAGTAAACATTTTGGTGAAATGAAGTACACATGAATACACACATGAAGTATATAATATAGTACATTTATATATAAACATACATAAATAGAAATTTCTTGGTTGTTTTACTGCATCAATTAAAAGTGTAAAAATAGCTTAGTTTGCTTTTATTTAAATATAATTTTAAAACAACATGAAAAATTTCCTAAAGCAGATGAACTCTTTGATGTTAGTATAAAAAATCCTTTGGCTCCAAATAAGGTGATGTTACTGACTCCAAGCAGCAAGACCCTCAGGGCTGTTGCTCATGTGATGTAAATAATAAACAAAATGAAAATCAGAAAGGAGAAAGCTGTTTTAGTCTTTCTGCAATCACTGCCAGTGTCTATGCATTCAGAAAACAGATGAGCAATATTTTAAAATTTTATTATGTTTCAACTGAAATTGTACATTTTAATTATTAGCACTAAATATTTATTGATAAATAACACTTTTAGAAAAAAAGAGGAATCAATTTCATAGTTGAAATAAATTGCTACTTAATTTACTTGTCTTTATAGACTATATTATGCCTCTTAATGAACTTTGCAAATCTTTAATTAGAAATGATTCATCTTGTTTATGAATATATATGTACGTATACATATATATATTGAAGCTGTCACAGCAAAAACTAAGATATTTTATATACAGAACACCTCCTACGTAACGACCAGATACCAAATAACTAAACATTTATTATTATCATTTGGAGTAAAAGTCCCTCTCTGTATTCACTGGTGTCTCCTCTAGGAATTTCTTCACACTTTGATCATGATCCCTTTGAAGTTATATTCCTTTAAAGAGAAGCATTTCAAGTGCAGGCTTTGACTTTTGTGGATGTTTTACTGGTGGATATAAGACTTCACATTATTTATTCTGCAGTTAGCAGACAGAACCATGTAATGTGGCTATGTCAATAAAACCTAAGTTTCTGATATGATCCTCTTTTTTGTGAGGATATTTACTTTTCTAGTTACATAATAACAGAGTCACTAAATTTAATAAACATACATGAGAGAATCATCATTATTGATACCATTTCCAGTGCATGCTTTTTCTCTATTGCATATTTGACCCAAGATAAATTAAAATGATCCATATTATCTTCTATAATACAGACAGTGAAGATTGTGTCCTGGTTAGCCAGTATTTCTTATAATTTTCCAAAATGATATTCTTAAAGCATAAATCCCTTGTTCTAGTGTCTCACCAGCGCTTTAGGAACAAACATAAACTCCTCTGTTAGGTATCAAAAGCTCTTCATAACCTGACCCCAGCATAAGTTTCAAGACATTATAAACTCTTTCTCTTCTCAGAGTATAGTTCAGTCATTTTTACTGCTCCTCACACATGGCATTCCATTTTCAGTGCATTTCCTTTGCAAGAAGTCTCTTATATGCCTGACAAATATCACATTCTCATCTCCACCCTTGAATTCCTAGCTCACTGTGTCCTGTCATATGTGAGGTCTCTCCTGGTCCCCTCCACTCCAAGTGATCCCCCAGTCCCTTGCATTTATTTTGTACATACTTTACATATATTTGCATGTATATATATTCCCCTAATGGAGTGAAGTGCTTTGTCTGGAAATGAATGCTTTGTCAGTAACTATGGAATTTTTGTCTGTGTGTCCTTTAGTGGGAAGTGAAGTGATTAGGCTGTTGGACTTGAAGTCAGGAAGATACAAGTTTGGATCCTGCCTCAGACACTTATTTAGCTATGTGATGCTGGACAAGTCACTATATATCTATAGCTATCTATATCTACATGCACACATATACTTGCAAATATGTATATAGATATATATGCAAAGATGTATACATTATGCATGTATGGTATATATACACACATTTATATAAAGCTTAGTAATATTCTCAGCAATTAGTACCAAAACTGGCATATAGTGGGAATTAATAAACCCTGATTGACTGACTAAAGCACATTGCAAACAACAATAATATTTTTTATTATTATACATATATGATTTATTATGTACCAGGTTTATCCCAAGTGCTTTAAAATATCTCACTTGATCCTCAAAACAACTCTGGGAAGTAGGTGCTATAATTCTTTTCCTATTCTCATTTTGTGATGAGGAAACTGAGGCAAACAGAAGTTAATTGGCTTGCAGGATTGCAAACCTACTAAGTGTCTGAGGTCAAATTTGAATTTAGGTCTTTTTGACTTCAAACTCAGCACTCTACCAACTATGCCATGAATATAAGTTGCTTCCCTCATTCTTTGCTCACATAATCATGTATTGAGATCAGTTTCCCTATGTGCAGAAGAAAGGATCTGAGAGTTGTTTTCATGTACTTCTGAATATTGTAGTTTGAGTGGAAAATGTAAGTTTCCACTACTTGGAAGAGAAGGATTATGGGAGTTCAAGGAAAGGCCAGGCAAGAGGAATTGACTTTAAAAGAGGAGAGTGAACTTGGCAGGAACGTCAGATAACAGATGACAAAGAGATGGAGAACAGGAGAAAAGAAGAGGGGCAAGAAGCTCCAGTGGATATTTTGAGACATAAGTCCGGTGATTAGAGACTGCATGCATTTGGACCCCTCATTCAGTGTCGCCTGGCTTTTGTCACTTCTTGAAAGCTCTGAAATTTTAATTATGAACTTTGACTGCTCTTTGCTTAAGACTGTATACTTAAGGTCTATAGTCTTAAGAGTTTTCTTTTATTTAAGTTATTCATAATTTCTGATCGTCATAGTACCCTGAAAACTATCTTATTGTTGGTATAAAATTATGACTGATTTAATTTTCTATGTGATTTGCATCCGTTCTTAACTATGAACACTGGGACTACAAGGGAAACAGCCAATGAATGGTTTATGTTAAATACGGAGAGGAGAAACTTTGTTCTTGTTTAGGTGTTTGGTTTTTTTTCAGTCATGTCCTTCTCTATCTGACCACTTTTGGAGTTTCCATGGCAAAGATATGAGAGTGGTTTGCCATTTCCTTCAGCACGTCATTTTACAGATGAGAAAACTGAGGCAAACAAGATTAAGTGGTTTGCACAGGGTCACACAGACCCACTGTGTTAGAGTGATTGAGAATGTCTCCTTTCTGCATGCAACAGGTTATTAGAACCATGTAAAAGACATTTTTTTCTGAGCATATGTATGTATGCATGCATGGATGGATGATGGATCTTATTCCAGATCCCCCTCTTTAACAACATATAGGGTTCTGTCGGGGTTGTCTTCTCTTCTCCCTCTATATTACTTTACCTGGGAACCTGTCAGCTTCCACATATTTAATTACCATTAGTAGGCTGATTATTTTCAAATCTACTTATCCTACCCTAACCTCTCTGCTGAACTGCAATCTTTTATTACTAAAGGCCTTTCTGTCATCTCAAACTAAGTATTCAGCAGAAATCTTACACTCAATATATTCATTAAACTCAATATACTCATTATCTTTTCACCAAACCCTCTCTATGTTCCTACCTACCTTAGCGATTTCAAAGACATCACCTTTCCAATTCTTCAGTGTCACAACTTGGATGTTATACTTTACAGGATCCTCATTGATTCTTATGTGTCATATGCAACCTATTTCTGGGGCTTGTCAATTTTGCCTTTGTACCCTCTCTCAAATAAACCCCCCTTTTTTCCTCTGGCACTGCCACCACTCTAGTGCAGGCCCTTATTGGCCATTGTCATATTGGTATATCTACTTGCTTCAAGTTCCTCCCCACTCTTTTCCATCCTGAATTCAGTCCCCAAAGTGATTTTCGTAAAATGAAGGTCTGACTATGAGATTCCTCAGGCCTACTCATTGACTTCAATTGACTCTCTATCACCTCCAGAATCAAGAATGAAATTCTGCTTAGCACTCAAAAGTCTTCAAAACCTACCCCCTTATGCCCTTTCAGTCTCCTTATACTTTACTCCCTGCCACATACTCTTCAATCCAATGATATCGGCCTTTTTGCTACATTTTCTTACGCCTGACTTCCTTATTATGATGTTTACATTTCAGCTCAAGAAATTCATCAGTTTACTGCAAAAAGAATATTAAACATTAAACCAAGTATATTTGAAAGACACCAGATTATACAACTAATATGCAATTTTATGAAGTACTAACAAACTGTACATCTGAAATTCTTTTGTGGTTGTGACAAAAGCAGGAAATATTTTTTATTCATTACCCGATGTATAAACTTATAAAATACCATATACACAAATAAAACAGAAAATACAAAAAAGGACAGGGGAAAGTATACTAAGGAAAAAAAGAAACCCTACAATACCAAAGACACTTCATATAAGATTTAACCAAAAAAGTATAGATATAAATTATAATGCTATATAAAGATGTTTTGAAGAATGAAATTCTAACTTCAACTTGAATTGTACGTTTTTCTTGAGGCAAAGATCCACAGGTAGTCATTATGAAGGTAGATTTATTTTTTTTTAAAGGAAGTACTCTTCAATCAATCAAAAAAAATAAGCATTTACTATGACTCAATCAATGTGTTACATTCTGGAGATATATCTTACAAATAGACTAGGTTTAATATCAGTTGGGGAGGAGTGGAATGTAAAAGTATGTTAATTTAACTTGACACATTACATATGTCCTGGAGGCGAAGGGTAGGGAGAAGAGGGTAGTGGAAGAAATATGACTATTAACAAGTTCATATTCATTTGCAGCACTGCTATACTCATTTCAGCAACACAAATATATGAGTCAATAAGAATTAATTAAAGCTTCAATGAATAGTTTTGAGAACCATTTAATGTACATGAAGCACTTTGTAAAACTTAAAAGCTCATATAAAATTGAACTACATCATTTTATTGTACTGATTGCCATCTTTATCTTTATGTTCATCATCTAGGGTTTGTTAAGGTTCAATTTTGCTTAAAGGAAGGAGCAGAAAAAGACAATCACATAACATTTTTTGTCAATAATATGATACACAATCTCTTTTATTTGCAGTCTTAAAATAAATTTGAATCTCAACCATACAAATAAGTATTAATTTTTCTTTACTTTCAGTTAGTGATGTGTGGGATAGAAACCACTGCCAGATCTTTAAAATCAGTCTGAGTTGGAGATCAGGAAAGGTCTTTATTCTTTCTCATGAGAAAGGGCACAGCCCCCATCACTCAAGGGATGTCAGTCAGCACATGCAAATTGCAGAAACTCATAGGCTTCTGTTATCCTAATTCTAACCCGGCCCACTCCCCTGTGCGGTCTCCCCATTGCTCGGTGAGGCAGACTCACAATCTCAAGCTAATCAGAGCAAAGAAATGTCTATTCTTCATTACCATAATTATTCATTTGACCCTTCTACCCAATCAGAAGGAAACATCCTTCAATCTCTTACTTATGCATATCCGCACACAAAATGGGGGAAGGGGGGAGCAACCAATGAGAAGAAGGCCAGTGCTGTTTAAGTTTCATTACCTCATTCTGAGGCCTGTGGAAAATTAACACTTTACTATCTCTCACAGTGATATAAAAACCTTTGTTGGCTATTGTAAATTATGATCCACATGTCAATAAAGGATTTTATAAGCTGCTAGTATTAAAAATAATTTTTTTTATCTAACCTGATTCAGAATATAACTGACAAATATATTCCACATTTTAATTATCAAGTAGAAGTCTGCTTTTGTACATGAGATGAATTTTTCCCTAAAATATTTTGGCATACTTAGGCAAAGTCATCCTGTGATTCCCAAACCATATCATCAAAGATGAAATCCTTTTATTGATTGCTTTTAAAATTACATTTCTTGTATATATGTTTTAATATTTGACTGAATAAAATGATGGTTAACCTCTAAGGTAAATAGTCCATTAGAGTTATTGTTCTATGATTTAGTTGTGAATATGTAATTCACTAATAACCTGCTTGAAAGGAGAGGTTGATGATATTCTTTAAATTTTAAAGTTTCATATTATACATTTTAATGGGGACATTATTGTCTGCATAGCATTAACGATATTTTATAACGTCCAAAATTTAAAATAGCTCAATCTAAGAATTTCAAGAATTTCCTCACATGAAGCAGATTTTGTTCTTTAATAATAAAGATCTTTTAAGTAGAAAATAAAACTATCTAAGTTCTCTTAGTGAAAAACTCAAGTACTTGTCCTTACCCTGTGCCCTTTTTATTCTCCAAGTACGACAATTTTATCATGGGTTTGACCTTTTTGATGTTCATGAATGATGTGATGCCATGCCTCAGCAACTTTCTAGAAAAATGCTACTGTAAACAGCTTTTAAGGTTCCATTTACACAGTATAGTGAACATTCTATTCCATAACAAATCAAAGCCAAACATTCACAGAAAATCAAGGTACAGCATTCACACTATTACAACTTAACCCAGAAAATCACAATATAGTATTCACAACAGCTAGTCATTAAAATGGCCACATAGTTTCCACCAAAGTGGCCACAAATTTTTGAATAAAGAACAATCGTTTAGTAACCCAATCACTCAATCATCCTTCAGGAGGCTTGCCTCCTTACTCAGTCATTCAACCATCTCAAAATACAATAGTCAAAATCTTCCACTCATGGGGCACACTAAGTTAACTCAATCAGTCACTTATTCAGTAATCATTTGCTAAGTATAGTCATTTAGTCATTCATTCATCCTTCATGACTCATTATTCAATCATCAGAAAATACACAAACCCTCCACACCTAGGTCACTAGTAAACTACAATTTCATCACTACTCAGGCCTATGGAGAGGTCTTTTCATCTTGATTTGAGTCAGGCAGCACCTACCAGAATCCACCAAACAGTCACTTGCATTCAAAGGCACACAGCTCCCAGTTCCTTGTCCAGCTCTCTGTGTAGGTCCTGCTCCACTCTGAAGTTCACAGAGTCTAGTCCATCTCAAATCCTTCACAATTTCTGTTCCTGGGAATTCGAGGCTCAACCAAGCCACAAACAGACAAAGTCTTAGCATCCTGGCCATGCTTCCTCAGTCTTCTGCAGCTTGTTCAAAAAACCAGAATCACCTTATCCAGCCGGGGGAGCGGTGGGGGATGGGGTGGGGGGGCAAGCTTTCCTCTTTAGACTCCTAGGCTCCTTTTCAGCCTCCTGGGCTCCTCTTCAGAAGAAGCTCCACTACCACAAGTTCTTAGGAAATTCTGACTCAGTTCTCGATTGTCATTTCTCTTCTATAGCTGCTCTGCCTCCAGATGCTGGACCCAAGAAACTCTGACTGTCCCTCCCTGGGGCTTTTCCTTATATACACACAGCATTAGCTTCCTGTTTTGGCCAACCCCTTCCTGTTACATCAGCAATAGGAGACTGGAGTTCATACCTTCCATTTCTCCAACAGAGGTCTGATCAATTACTAAGTGCTAAGTACCTGCTATCTTTGCCAACAGAAAGGGATCTTCAAATTCAAATTAATTACCATTACAACTAAACACTTCTTTAGAGATAACATTTTGAATAAAAAATCAGTCAATGGAAAAAATGTTTCTTAAGCACTATGTTCCAGTAATGTGTTAAGTGATAGGGACAGAAAGGAGAGATTCCCTATTCTCAAGGTCATTGGGGAAGACAACGTATGTAGCAAAGTTAAGTTGCAAGAGAAATGGAAAGGCTCAGAGCTCCTAAGGCCACACAAAATAAATGCAAAATCTGAGAATCCTTTATATGTATCAAAGTATCAAATCCATCTAAGCAGCTCATTATTATGGGGGAGGAGTAGGAATAAGGGTAGTATAGAAGTCATTCTGGATTCCCTCTGACAGGAGGGAGAAATAGAGTAGCACATCTAAAATTTGACACAAAGGACTCAGACAAATATTTTCTCCTAAGAAATATTATTTTTCTCCACTTTAAAATGTATTTCCTTCTTCAGGTGAACTTCTAAAAAAAATTCAAAATAATACATGTATTTCAGTATATTCATTCCAGATTAAGTCATTTAAAAATTAACAACATTCTCTTATCAGTCATTTCATTTGTCACTTCTGATTAAAACATAGAATTCATTTAAAACCACTGGAAACATTTCAAATATAGAATTAACATTAACAATCATATGAAGAAATGAAAACTATTCTTCCCTTTGTGATATATGTTGTGTCAATCAAAATGTTAGGATATAATTTCCAGAAGGGGAAAAAAAAACAACTAGAAAGTTTCACAAATATTTATTTATGTGATAAACTGTGTTTGAAAAAATAGTCTATAAACTAAATCAATATCAGTCATACAGAATCATAGGTCCTTTCATAAAATTGGAAAAGGGACAATGATAATTATTATCAGACCATTATCACAAATTTTCTGCTCCTACTACCACCCTCCCTGACATTCTTTAAGTCTCAATTAAAATCTCACTTCCCCTCAACCCCTCTAAATTCCAGTGCCTTCCTCCTGTTAATTACTTCTAATTTACTCTGTACATAGCTTACTTTGTATATATTTGTTTGCATGAATGTAATGGTAATGGGATTTGAAAATCTTCCATGCCCTTGAACTAGCTGATATAGCAGGAAGGGATGGGGCAGGAAGGAGCTATAGCCCAGTAGGAAACAGGCTGAAGACAGCCCACTGACTGGAAGCGGCAGTAGAGACAGCGCAAAATCATTTTATTTTAAAATAAATTTTATGTTTATTTTTAGTTTACAACATTCATTTCCACAAGATTTTGAGTTGTAAATTTTATCCCCATCTTTTCCCCTACCCACCATCCCACAACAGCAATATCACTGAAAATCCCTTCCCCCAATCTGCTCTCTCCTATATCTTCCCCCACACCCCCTCAGATTTTCTGGTAGGGCAAGATGGATCTACGTACCCCAGTGCCTGTATATCTTATTTCCCAATTGCATGTAAAAAATAATAATAATAATAATATATTTTTAAACATATGATTTTAAAATTTTGAATTCCAGATTCTTCCCTTCCTCCCTTGTCACCCACCCTTACTGGGAAGATAAGCAATTCAATGTAGGTTGTACACGTGTAGTTACACAAAACATTTCTATAGTGGATGTATTGTGAAAGACTGGCTATATTTCCCTCCATCCTATCCCCTCCCCACTTATTCTATTTTCTATTTTGACTCTGTCCCTTAACAAAAGTGTGTGCTTCTAACTACCCTCCCTCTCAATCTACCATCCCTTCTATCATCCCCTCTCTTATCCCCTTCCCCCCTACTTTCCCGTAGGGTAAGATACCCAATTGAGTGTGTATGTTATTCCCTCCTTAAGCCAAATACAATGAGAGTAAGTTTGACCCACTCCCTTTTGCATTCCTGTATTTCCCCTCCATTGTAACAGTTTTCTCTTGCCTCTTTCTTGAGATAATTGAACCTATTTTGTCTCTCCCTATCTCCTCTCATTATATTCCTCTCTCACCTCTTAATTTTACTTTTTAAATATCACCCCTTCCTATTCAATTGATCCTGTGCCCTCTGTCTATGTATACATATACACATATATAGACACACTCATATATGTATTCATATGCACCTATACCCTCCTATATAGACACATGTGTATGTATGTATATGTATACATACACACATTTATATTCCCTTCAACTATTCTCATACTGAGAAAAGTTTCGTAAATTAGAATTATCATTTTTCCATGTAGGGAGGTAAATAGTTCAACTTTGATAAGTTCCCTATGATTTTTTCCCCTGTTTACCTTTTGATGCTTCTCTTGCTTCTTGTATTTGAATGTCAAATTTTCTATTCAACTCTGTTTTTCTTTTCATCAAGAATGCTTGAAAGTCCTTTATTTCATTGAATGACCATATATTTCCCCTTAAACATTATACTCAGTTTTGCTGGGTAAGTGATTCTTGGTTTTAATCCTAGCTCTTTTGACCTCTGAAATATCATATTCCAAGCCCTTCTATCCCTTAATGTAGAAGCTGCTAGATCTTGTATAATCCTGACTGTGTTTCCACAATACTCAAATTGTTTCTTCTTGGCTGATTGTATTATTTTCTCCTTGATCTGGAAACTCTGGAATCTGGCTATAATAATCCTAGGAATTTTCTTTTGGGGATCTTTTTCAAGAGTGATTGGTGAATTCTTTCAATTTCTATTTTGCCTTCTGGTTCTAAAATATCAGGACAATT
>CM053591.1:39466997-39470679 GCA_028646515.1 Pseudochirops corinnae | reverse complement strand
ATTTCTCATAAAGTCATTAGCTTCCATTCGCTCCAATCTTATTCTGAAGGAATTATTCTCTTCAGTGAGCTTTTGAAATTCTTTTTCCATCTGGCAAAATTGGCTTTTTAAGGCATTCTCCTCATTGGCTTTTTGGACCTCTTTTGCCATGTGACTTAATTTATTTTTTAAGGTGTTATTTTCTTCGGTCAGGTTGTTGATTCTCTTTTCATGCTTTTCTTGCATCATTCTCATTTCTCTTCCCAATTTTTCCTCTACTTCTCTTACTTGATTTTCAAAATCCTCATTGAGCTCCTCCATGGCCTTTAACCAATTCATATTTTCCTTGGAAGCTTTTGGTGCAGGAGTTCTGACTTCATTATCTTCCTCCCTTTCCATGCTTTGATCCTTTTTGTCCCCAAAAAAGGAATCTAGGGTTTGATGTCTGTGCTTCCTTTGCTTCCTTTGCTTGCTCATGTTGCCAATCAATTACTTGAACTCTGAGCTCTTTGCCACAGTAGAACTCTGCTTCCAGAGAGGAGAGCTTTGTCCCAAATTGCAGGGGTTTTCACAGCTGCCAGAGCTATTAGTTGGGTGCCTTGTCTGCTGTCCCACAAGCTCTGGCTCACTGGTCACACACCTGAGGACCTACTAACACCCCCCTGCTTCCAAATAGAGGCCTGACATTTTGTGATCCCACCATCGTTGCCAAATGTATCAACAATACAGTATTCACAATGCCTATGGTAACTATAAATATGCTGATATGGTTATTAATCACAAAATGTAGCAGTCTGTCTATATAGGGGACATAGCTAGCACATTTATTCAAATACCAGAAAACTGAGTCCCAAAAATAGAATAGTCCCAAAGCCATCACAGTAGTTATGAAGTTGGCACGTGTAGTTAATGTAATAAACACCCAATTTCTCAAGCCTTTAAAACAGAACAGGCCACCTCAGGCAAAGATCCTCCTCTCCTCCTGGTAACTGCTCAGCCTTGACGCAGCTTGCTCCCAGCAGCTCTGGCCCCCCACAGTTCCCATCCCTGGCAGTCCTTTGCAGGAGTCCTTAGAGAAGTTTTGGTTGGCTCAAAAAAAAAAAATGAGTACACACTGCCACCAATGCCTCTTCCAGTCACCATGCTGTCTCCAGCTTAGTTCCTCCTCGGTTCCAGCTCCTTCCCACCTCACCAATTCCTGCTATGTTAGCAAGTTCAAGGGGAATGGAAGATCCTCAAATTCCATAACCATTACAACATTCTGGGGGAAAAAATCTCTTTACATATATTTAACTTAATTTTACATGTTTTTCAATGAACAAAAATCTACCTTCTTTCCCTCCTATTTGCCCATACATATAGCCCTTAGAGGGAGAAATGGCTATCCTAGGATGGGAAGATTTGCTTTATTCCTTTCTAGCCAGAGAATGGGCCAAAAGCACAGGACCCTGTGAAAACTGGGAACCAAGGCTACAAGAGGGAGAACCCATAGATTTGGAAAGACATTTGCAAGGAACACCCATAGAATCAGCCAAATAACTGAAAGGAGTGTGCATGAGAGGCTGGATCCTGCTAACAAGTTATCATCTAATGTGTAAAGGTGGAGATAAGCTGCTGGAGGAAAAAGCTCAGATAGCTAGGGAATTGGCTGGTTTGAGTGAGGATTCTTCTGTGCCACACCATTCAGAAAAGCAAGCTTGAGGGTCTCAGGTGGTGCAAGAACAAGCTACTGTTCATGTGGCTAAAAGGAAGCAAAAAAACTAGCAGAAGGAATGTGCATGCAGCTTTTGTACAGGCTGGGCAGAGTTGCCCCAACACCTGGCAGGAAAATGTGTGTGAGGAGAATGGAACAAGGTTAGATGAGGCGTCTTCTAATGCAGAAGTTCTCCCCATACAAAGAAGAAGGCAGGAGAACCACCAGGGCCAAACAGAGTCGAGGGAGATAATTGAGGATTTCACTTAACAGGTGGTTACTGATATATTGAGAAGATTCATCCAAAGAGTGGGAGAGTCTTTAGTGTCGTGGATAGTAAGAATCACTGATGAAGGCACTGGGGGACTAGCAATGGATAGTGTCAATTGCTTAAAATTCATAAGCATCAGTCAGAATCCTTTTGCACACCAAGCTTTTAGAAATCACCATACATGAGAAGGCATCCACAGAATTAATCTGTTAGCTTTAGCTGCAGAGGGATACAAAAAGCAATATCCTACTGACTCTATGTGGCCTGGTGGAGACAGACCTTGATACTCACTTAGAGACTGTACAGGAAAGCTAAAGGAGGAGGTAATGAAAACTGCTACCATGCTTGGAGATACAAATGCATATCACGATACCCCCCTAGGAGTTCCTCATAGAAATATCATAGTGAAGATAGCTCCTCCTGCTTATAAGCACCTAATTCTGACTCTATTAATTGGGGAAATAGGGCACTCTCTTTCCGAGGTGCTGTATAAGATTTCACAATTAAGTGACTTAGGGGAATGGATAAACACTTCAAATCAGGGCTTGATTTATAGTTCTATTGATTGTGTAGACTTAAGGAAGTGATGAAGAAAATGTTAACAATACAGATTGAACTTAAATGTGTATCTTCTATATATCCACCCTCCAATGAACCAGTTGTTAAATATATACCAAGACACTGCCAGCTTATGACAGGCGGCAGCTAAGTGGTAAAGTGGATAGAGAGCCAGACCTGGAGTCAGGAAAGATGTCAGCTAAAATTTGACCTCAGACTCACACACTTACTAGCTATTTGATCCTGGTTAAGACACTTAACCTATTTTTGCCTCAGTTCCTTATCTGTAAGATGAAAATAATCATAGACGCACCCATGCCTCCACCCCCCCACACCCCCACCCCACACTCCCCCGCCTTGTTGTGAGAATCAAATGAGATAAAATTGTAAAGTGCTTAGCACAGTGCCTACTATGTAAATATTGACTACAATTATTACTAATACAAATTAATATTGTTCAAACTCAGTAAAATAAGTGAATATTTGATTGGGCATGATAGAATTCACAGAAAATCAGAAGAAAGAAGACCATTTAGGGTGAAAAGAAGATTGTTAGTGATACTAAATAGGATTTTGCAAATGAAAGCCAATTTGCAGAGGTTCAAAGTGGAAATAAGTGGTCATAAAATGGGAGGGTAGGAATAAAAAAGGAAAAGAGAGATTGAACAAGTTGAAAGTAGTAGCAAGGTCAATCAAAGATATTGTCTTGCTTTGTTTTGATTTTGTTCTTTAAGACTGCGGATGCCTGTTCCTGCTTGATGGGAGAGGAAAAAGTCAATGGAGAGGAAGATATTCAAAATTCTGGAGAATGAGAGGATGTGTAGGAGGACAGACTTAGTCTAAAAATATCTGTGTACTATATTAGTCCTGATTTTCCAAATGGTTTTGGGCTCTGATTTCTAATGACTTTTTCACAAATTATCTTGCATATATTTTGTGTATATTCTTAGTAGTTTTACATCTTTCATGTTAGAGATAGATGAAAGCTATTTCCCTTTTCTCTTTAAAGACCAGAGCCTGACATGGTACATAGTAGACACTTTATAAATGTTTATTGACTGTAGTTCAACATTAGAAAATATTTTATTTTTAAATGAACCTATCAACAGTGGTTTGGCTGGTGGAAGAACAATGCCCTTGTCCCTGCCCCTAAGTTTTGTATTTTAGTACTTTTATCTTTT
>CM053591.1:39459497-39461997 GCA_028646515.1 Pseudochirops corinnae | reverse complement strand
TGCTCTGCTTGAGTGAACATTTTATCCCGTGTTGCTCCCCCTGCACCTTGTGTTCTTCCTTCCCCTCCCCCCCTGTGGGGCTTTGGGGAGATGGACTTCTGTGCCTGCGTTTTATTGGGGGTCCCCGCACCCTGGTATGGAGTCTCTGTGTCTGGTTTTCTTTGAGGGTCCTTGCACCCTGGTTTCTAGGTCTCTGTACCCTGTGTTGTTAACTTAAAACTTCATATGCATTTCCTAGTCTTTTCTTTTAAAGTGCTTGATATCCTTGAGCTTTTGTTCTTCCAGATGAATTTTGTTATTATTTTTCCAGCTCTATAAGATTCTTTGAAAGTTTGGTATGGCACTGAATAATTAGATTAATTTAGGAAATTGTCATTTTTACTTATATCAGCTCAACCTACCCATGAGCAATTAAAATTTTTCCAGTTTTTTAGGTCTGAGTTTATTTGTGTGAAAAGTGTTTTATAATTGCATTCATATAATTCCTTGCATTTGTCCTAGCAGGTAGATTCCCAAGTATTTTATATTGTCTACAATTATTTCAAATGAAATTTTTCTTTTTATCTCTTGTTGCTGGAGTTTGTTGGTAATATTTAGAAATGCTGAAGATTTATGTGGATTTATTTTCTATCCTGTAACTTTGCTAAAAGTTGATAATAATTTCAAATAGTCTTTTAGTTGATTCCCTAGGATTTTCTTAGTATAACATCTCCAAAGACTGATCATTTTGGTTCCTCATTGTCTATTTTAATTCCTTCAATTTCCTTTTCTTTTATTATTGCTATGGCTAGTATTTCTAGGACAATATTAGGCAGTAGAGGTGATAATGGACATCTTTGCTTCATCCCCAATCTTATTGGGATGGTTTCTAGCTTATTCCTATTACAGATAATGCTTGCTGATGGCTTTAGAGAAATACTACTTATTTTAAAGTAAGTTCCTTTTATTTCTATGTACTCTAGTGTTTTTGACAGGAATGGATAGTGTATTTTGTCAAAGGCTTTTTCTGCATCTATTGAGGTAATCATATGAATTCTGCTGGTTTTATTATTGATATGGTCAATTATGCTGAAAGTTTTCCTAATATTGAATGAGGCCTGTATTCCTGGCATAAATCCCCACCTGGTCATAGTATATGATGCTTGTGATATATTGGTGAAATTTCTCTGCTAATGTTATATATATATATATATATATATATATGTGTGTGTGTGTGTGTGTGTGTGTGTGTGTGTGTGTGTGTGTGTGTGTGTGTGTGTGTGTGTAGCATCAATATTCATTAGGGAAATTGGTCTATAAATTTCTTTCTCTGTTGGTTTTTTCCTGGTTTGTTGTATCAACACCACATTTGTGTCATAAAAGGGATTTGATAGGACTCTTTTCTCCCCAAATATTTTATATAGTATTGGTATTAATCATTCTTTATATGTTTGGTATAATTCACTTGTAAATCCATCTAGTCCTGGGGATTTTTTCTTAGAAAGTGCATTGATGGCTTGTTCAATTTCTTTTGCTGAAATGAGGCTACTTAGGTATTTTATTTCCTCTTCTGTTAATCTGAGTGATGTATATTTTTGTAGATATTCACCATTTAATTTCACTTGTCAAATCTATTGGCATATAATCAGGCAAAATCCTAACAATTGTCTTAATTTCCTCTTTCTTGATGGTGAATTCCATTTCTTTCATTTCTGATGCTAGTAATTTGGTTTTCTTTTCCTCTTTTTAAAATAAAATTAACTAATAGTTTATTTTATTGTTTTTTCATAATTCCAGCTTCTAGTTTTATTTGTTGAATGGATTTCTTACTTTCATTATTATTAATCTTTCCTTTGATTTTCAGGGTTACCAATTTGGTATTGGGGGATTTTTAATTTGTTCTTTTTCTAGTTTTTTTTTTTTTAGCTGCATGCTCAATTCATTGATCTGCTTTTTCTCTATTTTTTTCTTGTCAGCAATTAGAGATATAAATTTTCCACTAAGTACTACTTTGGTTACAACCCTCAAATAATGGTATGTTGTCTCACTGTTGTCATTTTCTTTAATGAAATTGTCAATTGTATGTATGATTTGTTCTCTCCACTTTTTTAAGCATTAGATTAACTTCCAATCAATTTTAATCTCTTTTTCCATTTTCCATTTTTGAATGCAATTTTTATTTCATTATAATCTGAAAATGATGCTTTTGCTATTTCTGCTTTTCTGAATTTGGTTGTTAGGGTTTTATGTCCTAATAAATTATCAGTTTGTGTGTTGATGCCATGTACTATTGAGGTAGATATATTCCTTTCTAATCCCATTCTGTTTTCTCCAGAGATCTATTATATCTAACCTTTTCAGAAATTTATTCACTTTATCTTCTTTCATCTTTATTTTTTTGGTTAGATTTATCTAGAGGGGAAATTTGAGAACCCTCACTAGTATAGGTTTATTATCTATTTCCTCCTTTAACTCATTCAACTTCTCCTTCAAAAATTTCAATGCTATACCTTTTGTACAT
>CM053591.1:39440045-39458997 GCA_028646515.1 Pseudochirops corinnae | reverse complement strand
AATTTCTGCATGTATAGTTTCTGTATATACAATAAACTCTTTCTATATTTACTAATAAAACCCAACAGGAAGAGAAAGAAGAAATTATTCAAAACTATGACCTCCAATGTGTCCCTAGGACATGTCAATGTTTATCTCAGGAGGGAATAAAATACTAGATATAATGAGAAAAGAAGGATTCAAAACTTTATAGGGAAGAGAGCAGGGTAAAAAAAATACACAAAACTACAACATTCTTAATGGAAATATCTTAAAGCCCTTAGTGAGTGGCTTTGGGGGCAAAGTAAGATATTGTTTTGCTATATGTGCTCTCTGAGGATAACCTCATTCACCTCTTTAATCTGTGTGTATTATGTGTATGAATGTGTGTATGTGGGGCGGCAGGGTTGGTCTAATTCTCTACAACAGCTCTTTTTACTGTATTGTTTTAGTAAACATTTGCTTCTAAAATTTATTTGATTAATTCATATCAACTAGCAATCATAGGAGGAAATACTAGTAGGGATTCATGACCAATAGCATTAGAAACATATCTGCCATTCCTTAAGGCTATCCTTAGGCACTGAGGTGATAACTAACATCATTCCTTTGGGGATCTGATATGCCAGTGCAGGTAGGATTTGGGAGAAATATTTCAGAGCTTATGCCAACCATGAATTATTTTTGACCGGAAGAATATTTGCAGCATGGGAAATTAGATAGAATACTACATATAAAAGGTGTTGCATGAGTATAGTTTTAAAAGGAACAAAAGAATACTAAAAGAGAGAGATGAAATGGGCATGAATTCTAGTCATATGGCAAATCCAGCAAAAGATCTGGGGATGGAATATTATCGAGTAAGTTAAAAAGCTGGAACCATATAGTATGCAGAGTGGAGTAATATGTAAAAAGACTTGAATGGTAGGAAGGAGATAGGTTGTAAGCAGTTTTAAATATCAGAAAAAAAATTATATTTGATCTTGGACATAATAGGAAGACACTAGAGTTTATTAATATATTTATTTACATAAATTTAATATTATAAATAAATTATAACATAATTTTATAATAGTTTAATTTATGATTTAACAATAATTAATAATTTAATAATTATAATTAAATAAATTATAAATATAAATATTAACATATTTATTTATATAAAATCAAGTGATGTGGTTGGACTTGTACTTTAGAAAATTTTATTCAGCAGCTATGTGGAGGATGGATTAGAGAGGAGAGAGACTTGAGGCAGAGCAGCAAATGAGGAGATTATTACATTGCAGATTACTTGATTTCATAGTTGTTTTGGGGATAATTCTTAGAAACATTGTCTGAGTTGTAGTGGAAAGCACAATGCAGGTTCCAGGGCTGATTCTGCCCAATGCTGAAAGATGATCTTAAAAGACCTTTAGTCTTTTGGATCTCTGCCTCTGCATAGTGATAGGCTTATAATACTTGCAGAGGGTAGTAATGATACTTAAAAGAGACAAAGTCTTTAGATAGTGGTGAAGCAATGTTGTTCATGCTCTCTAGCCCATTGGACTTAACTGATTATATTCTTTATATTCATTTAGCTGTATATATATATATATATATAGTATCCTCACAGTAGTTTCTCCTTGAGAAAACTGTACTCTCAGCATTAAGAGTCTAATGTGATGTGTGTAACAAGCAATTGGTCTAAGCAATTCTAAAATTTCTTTTTTTAAAAAAATTTATTTTTACCATCTTTTTCTTTTTAAATTTTCCTTCCTCCTCCTCCTCCCATACCCATTAAGAAGGGAAATAAAATTATATGAATTATATATGTGAAATCATGCGAAAAAATCTCTATATTATCTGTTACAAAAATATAAAAAATAAAGTGAGAAAATTATATTTTAATTTGCACTAAGAAGAAAGAAAGAGAAACAGAGAGGGGAGAGAGAGAGACAGAGAGAAACAGAGACAGAACGAGAGAGAGAGATGTGAGAGAGTTTCAGAAGAAGGAAAGGAAGAGGGAGGGAGGGAAGGAAAGAAATATATAACTTGTGCATTGAGATAAAAATTTTTAAATTATATATAACTAAGACAGGTCAGAGGAAGCTTCTCCAAGTTTTAGGAGTCATCTACATCCATTAAAACACCCACAATATCATCAACATATTTAAAAGATAATTGATGATGCCAATATGAAATTATCACATTAATTTGTTCTGCTGTTTGGTTTTCAGTTATCTCAGCAAAATTTTCAAAATATGATTATCGCACCAGTACTTCCTAATTTTTTTTTTTGTTTGTCAAGGATTACTTGGCATCTGCATGAACCACAATAGTTTTCTGCATATGAATAATTTCAACATTATCTGTGAATGAATACTAATTGTGAATGAACAGAGTTCTATTTTTTTCTGTATAATTTGTGGAAAGTACTTATATTACAGAGTTGCTTATATTAGTAGCAAATCTAGGTTATGAGATACACTGAATTTAATAAAATTAGTATATTTTTTCCTGAATTAATATATTGAGTAACCAACTTGAGTATGTCTTTAAAAGACTCAACATTTTCAGTATAGTTTAACTTTCAAACAAAGAATTCATCCAAGGACTCACTCAAAAATGGTCAGATTTGCTTGCCCTTTAATCCTCCAAATCCTATACCTTTAGGTCTAGAAGTTTCCCTCCAGGAATGAAATAGATTAAATGGTATGGAGTTTTCAGGTGAAAAAGGGCTATCTTCAAAGTTTTGTCAAAGAAAGAAGATATTGAGAGAAGCTCTTTGTGCTTTTAGAGTATAAGATGAAGCTCTCTGGTCCTTATGCTGACCTGCCTAATTATTTTCTCAGATCTCTGATTCATTCCCAGTTGGCAGCTAAAATACTTGATCAGATTATCTTATTCAATAATGACCTTTGCAAGTCTAGTGTCTAGTATCTAGCATCTAATATCAAATGCTACCATGAAACAAATAACACTGTGTCCAGCTCCTCAAAGAGCTAGTGTCTGATTTAGTCTCTACATAGCAGAACCCTCAGATTGGATCTAAAGAGATAGTGAAACCTAGAAAACTAGACTGTTAAAAGCTTGATTAATGAACTAATTGCATTCAGGTAACATGAATAATAACATTTGTATCCTCTATTAAATTATGTCTTATGTATGGTCATAAACTTTAGACCTGGGAAAGACTTTAGACAACACCTGGTTTGAAGCTTTAATTTTATGAATGAGGAAACTGAGACTCAGTCAACAAAGTGAGGTGACTTGCATGAAGTTACATAATAAATAATAGAAATGAAATGTGAATATATCTGAATTCTTAATCTGGTCCTTTGCCCAACTAAATAAAGCTAGATCTTGAGATTTTCACAGGTATAGCAGATATGCACCATGAGAATATTAAACATATTTTGTGCTGAAGAGAAACTGAAGGGAAGAATAATTTAAAGAAGTGGCAAGGGGAGAGTCAGTGCAAGAAATGTTTCATGAGAGGCAGGAATAAGTTGGAAGGGCATATTAACTGCATGTACTTTAGAATTTTTTCCCCAATTTGTTAATTTATTTTTAGTTTTCAGCATTTATTTCCACAGGATTTTGAGTTTCAAAATTTCTCCCTGTCTTTCCCCTACCCCCCACCCCGAGACAATAAGCCTACTGAATACCCTTTCCCTCAAGCTGTTCTCTCTTATATCCTCCCCCATTCCCTCCTGATTTTCTAGTAGGGCAAGATGGATTTCTATACCCCACTGCATGTATATCTTATTTCTCAATTGCATGTAAAGGAAAAAAAATAACATTTGTTTTTAAAACTTTGATTTCAAGATTTTTTTCCTTTCTTCCCTCAACATTCACCCCCACTGGGAAGACAAGTAATTCAATATAGGAAGTATATGTGTAGTTACACAAAATGTTTCCATAGGAGCTATATTGTGAAAGACTAAATATATTTCCCTCCTTCCTATCCCATCCCCCCCCACTTATTCTATTTTCTACATTGACCCTGTCCCTTTTCAAAAGTATTTGCTAAAAAGTACCCTCTCCCCAATCTGTCTTCCTTTCTATAATCCCCCCCCCATATCCCATTCCAACCTACTTTCCTGTAGGATAAGATAGCCAATTGAGTATTTATGTTATTCTCTCCTTAAGTCAAATTCAATGAGAGTAAGGTGGACCCATTCCTTTTCACTTTCCTGATCTTCCCCTCCATTGTACCAATTTTCTCTTATCTCTTTTATATGAGATAATTTACCCTATTTTATCTCTCCCTTTCTTCTCTCAATATATCTCTCTCACCTCTTAATTTTATTTTTAGATATCATTCCTCCATATTCAACTCATCCTTTGCCCTCTTTCTGTGTATATGTGAACACACATATACACACACTCACATATGTATTTAAACACACATACACCCTCTTATACATACTTATATATGTATGTATACATATATATTCCCTTCAACTATCTTCATACTGAGAAAAATCTCATGAGTTACAAGTATCATTTTTTCCGGGTAGGAATGTAAATAATTCAGATTGAATAAGTTCCTTATGATTTCTCTTCCCTGCTTAACTTCTCATGCTTCTCTTGCTTCTTGTATTTGAAAGTCAAATTTTCTGTTCAGCTCTTTTTTTCATCAAGAATGCTTGAAAGTCCCCTATTTCATTGAATGACCATATTTTTTCTGGCAACATTATATTCAGTTTTGCTGGGTAGGTGATTCTTGGTTTTAATCCGTTCTCCTTTGACCTCTGGAATATCATATTAACCAAGCCCTACAATCCCTTAATGTAGAAGTTGCTAGATCTTGTGTTATTCTGATTGTGTAACCATAATACTCAAATTGTTTCTTCCTGGCTGCTTTCAATATTTTCTCCTTGATCTGGGAACTCTGGAATTTGGCTGTTATATTCCTAAGAGTTTCCTTTTTGGGATCTTTTTCAAGAGGTGATTGGTGAATTCTTTCAATTTCTCTTTTGTCCTCTGGTTCCAGAATATCAGGGCAATGTTCCTTAAGAATTTCTTGAAGGATGATTTCTAGGCTCTTTTTTTCCATCATGTCTTTCAGATAGACCAATAATTTTTAAATTATCTCTCCTGGATCTATTTTCCACATCAGTGGTTTTTCCAATGAGATATTTCACACTGCCTTCTATTTTTTCATTTGTTTAGATCTGTTTTATAGTATCTCATAAAGTCATTAGCTTCCATCTGATCCATTCTAATTTTGAAGGAATTATTCTCTTCAGTGAGTTTTTGAAATTCCTTTTACATCTGGCCAATTCAGTTTTTTAAGACGTTCTTTTCCTTGTTGGCTTTTTGGGTCTCTTTTGCCACTTGATTTAGTCTATTTTCAAAGGTGTCATTTTCTTTAGTAAGACAGTTGACTCACTTTTCATGATTTTCTTGCATCATTTTCATTTCTCTTCCCAATTTTTCCTACGCTTCTCTTACTTGATTTTCAAAATTCTTCTTGAGCTCCTCCATGGCCTGAGACCAATTCCTATTTTTCTTGGAAGCTTTTGATGTAGGAGTTTTGACTTAGTTGTCTCCTTCTGGTTCAATGTTTTGATCCTTTTTGTCCCCCTAAAAAGCTTCTATAGTCTGATTACACTTCCTCTGTTTGTTCATCTTGTGAGCCAGTTACTTGACTTTTGTGCTCTTTGCCACAGTAGACCTCTGCTTCCTGAGTAGAGAGAGCTGTGTCCCAAAATGCTGGGGTTTTCACAGCTGTTGTCAGAGCTATGAGGAGAGTGCCTTCTCTACAGCCACCACAAGCTCTGGCACACTAGTGTTTCTCACACCAGGACAACCACCCAAGACTGCAAACCATATCCAAGCAGGTCAAAGAAAAAGTGATTACTCTCTGAATGGCTGCTTGTTCCCCCTACAAGCTGTAGGCCAGGAGCCCTGCAGGCAGCCAGGAAGCTGCCCTGTGGCAGTGCACCTCTCACCCTAAGGGCAAGGGTGGCACCACACTCTTCCATCACCCTGTTCCAACAGAGTTCACTACTGACCTTTTGCTTTCTCTTTGGCTTTTATGTGTTGTGAAGTCTGGAAACCACCACAGCTGCTGATGATTCACTCTCCTGAAGTCTGCTCCAGCCAGTTTGTGCCACTGGTAGGGGCTGACCTGAGGCTGGGACAGCATGGCTCACGTGGGACTGAGCTCAGCTCCCAGCCCAGTGTGATACACCCTTCCTGTTGGCCTGCCAGGCTGCCTTCAGTGGGAGATTTGTTTCTTTCTGTAACTTTATGGATTCTGTAGCTCTAAAATTCATTTAGAGTCATATTTTACAGGTATTGGAGGTGATTGGAGCTGTGCTTTAAAATTTTTATGGAAAACAACTGGGAAAGTTTTTAATCTCTTTGGGTTTTACTCAGTTTGTTTGTCAACCAGAAAGAGTAAGTCTACTCTAAACAAATTGGTAAAGGTTTCCTCCGTATTACACAGGAATTTGATGTTGAAGGAGACAGACATTACAAACAGATGCTTACCACAGTAACTGACCTCCAGATTGTCCATAAGAGTTACTAAAACAAATGACAAAAGACTGAGAATCTTGGTTCCAGAAAGCATGGAAGGTTAGAGAGGAATTTCGCAGTGATGTAGAGAAGATACATACTTTTCTTACATTTACTCTGCATTTGTTATCTCTGTTGATAAGGAGATACAAGAATTCAAGTTGTGTGGCCTAAAATGAACTTTTCCCTCAACAGTTACTGAAAGAACTAGCAAATATATTTGCTGAAAAATTAAGTAAAAATGGAAAGAACATGGAGAATAAGAGAGGTAACCAGAGATTGGAGAATATTTTCTTGATTTTTATAAAAGTGAGGAAAACATACTGAAAACACTAGGTCAGTTATTTTGACTTCATTTCATAGAAAAATTCTATAGCATATCAGTAGAAATATAAGTTAAATCTGTCATGACCTATGCTTGATGAAGCCAATCCTATAGTGAAAATCTAGCAAAGAAAACAGCGATTACAAAAAGCCATCCCTGCCTCATCAAGTATAGACCATGACTTACCTATTTTCTTATTATCTTATTTCCATTTACAAAGAGGTGATTAAATTGGTAGATGAGAGGAATACTATAGGCGTTATTTAATTATGTTTTATAAAGGCATAAATGTATGTTCATATAATTTCAAGGGAATGCTGGGATGACCAAGACACTGGATAAGATAATCAAGATCCAAAAAGGTAAACCCAAGGTCTTATACCTGTGACAAAAAGCCAACTTTAAGTAAAAGATCAATAAGGGAAAAATGCTGTTATGGACAACTGGCAATGATTTGGTCTGATCTTGCTAGATAAAGGACTATTTGAGATTGCTTTCACTCATCAACAAAACAGATTGGTTTAGGATAGAAATCCAAAAGATGAATGAATTAACTCCTCCAGGGATTGATTATCTGCTTTTAATAATCCATATAAAAATATATTTTCTTTTTAAATCATGATTAATTCAGAAAATTGAGAATATGGGGTCACAATATTTATACTTTTTTAACCTAATAGAAAAAAAATCTTGGAAAGTCTCTTGATTTCCATGCTTTTGATTCCCAGTTCTAAGAATAAAATCAGCAATACTTATACTTTAATGATAGTTTTATTTTAAAAATTCATTTACCAATTTCCAACTTACACAAATGTTGTATTCCACTTCTTGAACATAAAAGTAAATAAATTAAAATTTAAAAAGGAACACAATCATTTTGTAATTCCTAGGATTTTCTTGCCAGTAAGATTCTCAAATATTTGATATTGTCTACAATAATTTTAATTGGAATTTCTCTTTTTCTTGCTGCTTGGCTTTGTTAGTAATATATAGAAATACTGATGATTTATGTGGGTTTATTTTATAACCTGAAACTTTCCTGAAGTTGTTGATTATTTCAAAGTAGTTTTTTTGTTGATTTTCTAGAATTCTGTAGGTATACCATCATATCATTTGCAAAGATGGGTAGTTTTATTTCTTTATCTCTTCATTGTCTATTTGAATTACTTCAATTTCTTTTTTCTTCTCTTACTGTTAAAGTTAACATTTCTAATACAACACTGAATAATAGTTATGATAATGGTCATCCTTGTTTCACCCCTCATCTTATTGGAGAGACTTCTAACTCATCCCCATTATAAATAATGCTTGCTGATGGTTTTAGATACATATTATTTATCATTTTAAGGAAAACTACACTTGTTCCCATGTTTTCTAGGGTTTTTACTTGGAATGGATAGTGTATTTTTTCAAAATCTTTCTGCATCTATTGAGATTATCATATGGCTTCTGTTAGTTTTGTTATTGATATGGTCAATTATGCTGACAGATTTCCTAATGCTGAACCAGTCTTGCATTACTGGAATGAAACCTACCATTGTATATTTTCCTCATGATAAGTTGCTGAAATCTCTATACTAATAATGTATTTAAAATTTTTGCATTTATATTCACTAGAGAGGTTGATCTAAAAATGTCTATCTCTGTTTTGTGTTTTCCTTGTTTAGGTTTCAACACCATAATCTTATCAATGAAAAGAATTTGGTAGGACTTCTTCTTTGCTTACCTTTCCAAATATTTTATGTAGTCCTGGAATTAATTGTTCTTTAAATGTTTAGTTGAATTTAGTTCTAAATCCATCTGGTCCTAGAGGTTTTTTCTTAGAGTGTTCATTGATGGCTTGCTCAATTTCTTTTTATGAAATAAGGTTATTTAGGTATTTTATTTGCTTTTCAATTAATTTAGAAAATTTATATATTTGTAAAGATTCATCCATTTCATTTAACTAGTCGGATTTGTTGCATACAGTTGGGCAAAATATCTCCTAATTATTGTTTTAATTTTCTCTTCATTGGTGGCAAACTCACCCTTTTCATTTTTGATACTAATAATTTGTTTTTCTTCTTTTTTTTTTAATAAAATAAACCCATTTTATTTTCTTGCTTTTCACCTCACAAAACCAGATCTTAGTTTTGTTTTTTAGTTTAATAATTTTCTTAATTTCAATTATGTTAATCTCTCCCGTGATTTTCAAATTTTCTAGTTTGGTATTTGATTGTTGATTTTTAATTTGTCCTTTTTCTAGCTTTTTTAGTTGCAAGGTTAATTTATTGATGTCTTCTTTCTTTATTTTATTCATGTAATTCCCCTATTTTGTTGATTGTTATTCTACTCCTCTAAAAGATTATCCTCAGTTTCACTGGGTAGTTGATTCTTTCCTACAGTCCAAGACCATTTGCCTTCTACAATATCATATTCCAAGCCCTCTAATCCTTTAATTTAGAAGCTGCTAGGTCCTGTGTAATCCTGACTATGTTTCTATGGTATTCAAATTGTTTCTTTCTGGTTATTTAAAATATTTTCTTCTTGACTTGATAATTCTGTAATTTGGTTATGATATTCCTTGGAGTTTTAATTTTGGGATCTCTTTCAGGAAGTGATGGTAGATTCTTTCAATGACTGTTTTACCCTTTGGTTCTAGGATATCAGGGCAATTTTCCTTGGTAATTTCTTGGAAGATGCTGTTCAGGCTCTTTTTTTGCTCATGACTTTCAGTTCATTCAATAATTCTGAAATTGTCTCTCCCGGATTCATTTTCCTGGTCAATTTTTATTTTTCCCAATGAAAGATTTCACATTTATTTTTTTCATTCATTTCACTTTGTTTTATTGTTTCTTGATGTCTTATGGAGTCATTAGCTTCTGTTTACTCCATTCTAATTTTTAACAAATTTTTGTCTTTAGTTTGGTCCATTCTACTTTTTAAGGAGTTGTTTCCTTCAGTGTTTTTTCTTTTTGTTTTTGTACCATTTGACCAATTGTTTTTTAAAAAACACAATTGTAATTTTAATTGTTTTCTAAAATACATTTTTTTGTCCTTCTTGAGCTCTTCTGAGAAGGTTTTTTTGGGCTTGAGACTAGTTCATATTTCCCTTTGGGCTTTTAGATGTGAATATATTGGCAATGTTGTTGTCTTCTGAGTTTGTGTTTTGATCTTCCCTGTCCTCATAGAAACAGTCTATTGTCAGTGTTTGTTTTTCCTTTTTGCTCATCTTTCTTGTCAATTTCTTGACTTTTAAAGTTGAGCTCACCTGTTGGAACCTGGGGGGCACTGTTCAAAGTTTCTTGTGCTGAGGGTCAGGGTCCTGTTCAATGACTTTGTATGCTGGTCCCCCAATGCTGTCAGCTGGAAGCTGTAGGGATCTGTCAGCTTGCATGGTGCTGAGATAGGGTCCTAGTGGTGCTGTTTGTCATGTGATTAGGACAGATTAGATTTTTTTTCTGTATTTCCCTGGGGCTAAACTGAAGCAAGTGGAGGTCTGATCACTGGAGGATGTTTGCTCTCTTGGGATTGAGTATACCTGCCCTCCTGGGTCTGTGTCACAGCTCTAGAAAGTCTGTAGAGGTTTGCCTGCCAGTTTTCTTGACTCATCTAAGGCACATGGGGAGTTTTTGTGTTTGCCTTTGTCTACTCCACCACTGCTCTGGATCTCCTGCCTGTTTGCTGAGGTGGGGTTTGCTGTTGCCTTGTTGGTATGCTTTCCCACTCAATAATCTCTGAAGATTTATCATATTTAACTTTTAAATATTCAATTTGAATTTTTCATTTTTTTTAAAAATCAGATTTATGACAGTCTGAGAGGAATAAATTCATATTTCCTCTGCTATTATAGTTTTTATCTCCTAAAACTCATTTAAAGTTTTCTTTTGGTAGTTAGATTCTCTGCCATTTGAGGCATATTTTAGTAACAATATCAATTCATTGTCTATTAGTTTCTTTATTTCTTTTAATTAAGTATATTTTTGGCATTGCTTCATCTGAGATTATGGCTGTCCCCTACTTTAGACTGGGCTGTTAATTAAAATTGAAAAACCTCTTCAGCTACTTGAAAAGATCCTTGGTAACCAAGCAGAGAATGGTTTAGAATGGTGAGAGATTGAGACAGGGAGAACAATAAAAAGACTCTTCCTGTACTTCAGGTATGCAGTGAAGCACAATGAAGTGGTGACAGCCTCAGAGGAGAAAAGATAATATAAAGGTTGTTGCTAAGATAGAATCAACAGTACTTGGCAAGAGTTTGGAAATGAGTGGTTATAGAACATGAGGAGTAGAGAATGACCCATAGGTTGAGAGCCTAGATAACTGGGGCATACCTTTGGTCCCATTAATAGTAATAGGAAAGGTACAAACAGGGGCAGAATTGGACAGTGAAAGAATATTCATTCAGTTTTGGACATGTTGAGCTTAAGATATCTAAGCAGCTTATAGTTCAAGAGGTCAAAAAAGCAGTTGGAGATTAAGAATCTGGAGTTTAGGATACTGCCTAGGGCTGGATAAGTCAATTTAATGATAATCAGTGAGGGCTGATAAGATCATCAAGCAAAATATTGCAGAGGGAGAAGAGGTCCCAGGGCACAGACAAATAGAAAAGAAACACAGGATGAATGGGCATTGATTAGTTGGATAGAGTATTAGCAGCAGTTTGAAAACTAATTTCATAAAGTTTCAAAGTAATGATACTCCCATTTCATTTGGAGGGAAGTTGTTTGTTTCTCACGTTGTATATTGACTCTGTTTTTAAAATTTAATTTAATTCATTATTGTTACATTTTAAGTTTTGAACTGTCTCCCCTCACACTCCGCACTAGAAAATGTCACCAGTTGATGAAGATTAATGAATATACATAAAACTATGTCACGCATCCTTCTACTTATTTCTTTCTCTGGAATTGTAAAGCATGTTCTTTCATAGGTCTTTTATAGTTTATTTGAGTATGTATTTTACTCAGAATAACTTGTTTGTTCACAATTATTCTTTTTTATTTTAATTCATTTGTTTATTTACTTTTAGTTTACAAGATTGAGTTCCAGAATTCCTTGAGTTTCAAATTTTCTTCCCTCCCTCTCCCTCCCCCCCAATGGCGGCATGCAATCAATTATAGGATCTGCAAATACTTTCACATTGGACATTAGTATGGTTGTACAGAAGGGTTGTAACCAATAGAGTGAACAATGGGAAAAAAGAAACAAATCCAAACATGGAAAAGAACAATAGCATGTAGACTGCTTCAGTCTCCATTTAAACTCTGTTCTTTCTAGATCTTTCTCTGAATGTAAATATCTCCTTCCATCCTGAGCCTTGTAGAGTTGTCTTATAACTATGCATTGCTGAGAAGAGTCCAGTTTATCAAGGTTGGTTGTCACACATAAATGATTTGTCTGTTCACAATTATTCTTTGAACAATATTGCTATTATTGTATAAATGTTCTCTTCATGCGGCTCACTTCACTTTGCATTATTTCATGCAAATCTCTTCATGTTTTTTCTAAAATCAACCAATTCATCATTTCTTACAGAGCAGTAGTATTCCATCACAGAGACATACAACTTGTTTAGTCATTCCTCAGTTGATGGACATCCCCATGATTTCCAGTGTTAGCCACCACAAAGAGAACTGCTATAAGTATTTTAGAACATATAGCTTCTTTTCTTTTTTCACTGATCACCTTGGGAAATGTACCTAAAACAGGTATTGCTGGGTCAAAGTTTATACCCAGTTTTACAACTCATTGGCTATAATTTCAGATTGCTCTCCAAAATAAATGGATCATTTCACAATTCCAATAACAGTTTATTAGGCCCAAATGTTCTACATTTACTCTAACATTTTTCATGTTATTCTTTCATCATTTTAACCAATCTAATAGGAATGAGATGGTATCTCAAAGTTGTTTTAATATTTCTCTAATCAATGTTTCTCTAAGCAATATGTTTCTCTAAGCAATAATGGTTTAGAGCATTTTTACATCATTATGTATAGTTTCAATTTCTTCATCAAAAAACATCCTGTACTATCCTTTGACCATTTATTAATTTGAATAACTAATATTCTTACAAATTTGATATATTTAATTTATATACAAATCTTATATATTTAAAATAAGAGAACTTTATCTGAGAAGCTGTCTATAAATTTTCTGCCAACTTTCTGCTTTCTTTCCAATCTTGGTTTTATTTGTACAAAAGTTTTAAAATTTTTTATTTTGGTCTTTTTGGAGGGGGGAAGGCAGAGCAATTGGGATTAAGTGACTTGCCCAAGGTCACACCACTAGTAAGTGTTAAATGTCTGAGGCTGGATTTGAACTCAGGTCATCCTGACTTCAGGGTTGGTGCTCTATTCACTGCGCCACCTAGCTGCCCCAAAACTTTTTAAATTTAATGTAATCTAAATTCTTCATTTTACATCTTGGAATACTCTCTAACTCTTCTTTATTCATAAATTGTTCTCCTTTCCATAAATCTGATAGGTAATGTGTTTTATGTTCTAGTTTTCTAATGATATCTCCCTAGATCATGGATAAATTTTGATCTTATCTTGATAAATAGGGTAAGTAATTTATACCCAGTTTCTGCAAGACTGCTTCCCAGTTTTCTCACCAATTTTCTTTTTAACAAATAGTGTATTTTTGTCCCAAAGCTTAAATCTTTACATTTACTGAACACAAGACTACTATAATCATATACTTCTCTGTCTTGTATGTCTATTGTGTTCCACTATGCTAACTTTCTAGTTCTCAGACATACCAAATAGTTTTGGTAATTATTGCCTTATAATACAGGTTAAGATCTGATACTTTTTATTATTAATTCCTTCAATATTCTTGACCCTTTTTCCTTCCAAATGAATGTTGCTTTTATTTTTTTCTGGCTCGATAAAATTATTTTTTTATTGTTACATTAGGATGCCATTGAATAAGTAGATTATTTTAGGTAGAATTATTGTTTTTACATTGGTTCTGTATCCCATGAAAAATTGCTTTTCCTCTATTATTCAAATCTGACTTTATATAAAAATGTTTTATAATTATGTTCATATATTTCCTTCATTTTTCTTGGTAGATATATTCTTAGGTATTTTATAGAGCCTGCAATTATTTTAAATGGGGTATCTCTTATTATCTAATCTTACAGGGGTTTGTTGGTAATATATAGAAATGCTGATGATTTATGTGGGTTTGTTTTATATCCTGCTACTTTGCTAAAATTATTGTTTCAGTTGTTGTTGTTGCTGCCATTTGTCCTTTGTTCTTGAAGAGGACCATGATGTCAGGAGTATGAAACCATGTCTTGTAAGTGAATTGAATTTAAGTGAAGTAGGGTTGTGCAAAGTCACCAATCTCATTCTCTCCTCCAGAGTCATCTGGATCCAGAGGCAAGATATTGTCAGAATGACTGAAGATGAGCCCAGATGCAGTGAAAGACTTGGCCTTTTTAAGCTAAAATCTTTCCCAGGTCTCAGTTTGTCTGAGGCAACACCCATTCAGCAATAAAGGTTTGGTAGGAAGAAATGAGGCAAGAAACAATCAACTTTTTATCTGAATCTCTAAGATTTTATAAGTATGTCATCATATCATTTGCAAAGAGAGATTGTTTTATATTCCCACTTGAGTTTCATTTACCTTTTCCTTTAAAAATTTGAATGCTACGGCATTTGGTGAATATGTATTGATATTATTTCCATTATCCATGGAACTTTTATCAAAATGCATTCTACTTGTTTATTTCTTTGAATTAAATCTATTTTAGCTTTAGCTTTGTCTGAGATAATTTTTTTATCATGTTCATGATCATCATCACCCCTGCTATTTTTTTGCATCAGCTAAAGCATAATAAATTCTACTCCAACACACTTTGTTTTTACTCCAGCATATCTCTCATTTTTAAATATATTTATTTTACACACCATATTATGGATTATGGTTTTTAATTTATTCTGTTCTTTCTTTTTTATGAGTGAGTTCATCCCATTCACATTCAAAGTAATTATAACTTTGAAGAATTGAATAAACTTGATATTTCAAAGTAATTACAATTTTGAATGTGAATGGGATGAATTCACGCATAAAAAGGAAACATATAATTACCATTTCCCTCCACACTGTTTTTCATCACTGTTTATTGTTCTCTTCCTCCTTTAAAAGGGAGGTTAAAGCTAATTCGGTTAAACCTGATCCCTCCTCAAATGTCTAATTGACTTCTAACAATTGTCTCCCAAATCCACACCCCTCCTAAGAATTCTTCCCTTCAATCCACCCTTCTAAAAGTCTCTCTCTTATTTCATCTGTTCAATTTTCTATTTCTCTCCAAACTAAGAAGACTTCTATAACTTTCTAGATGTGTTTGTTATTTCCTCTTTAACCCAGTTCTGATGGGAACAAAGTTCAAGCACTGACAGTCACTTTTGCCCCTACTGAGTCAGTTCTTCCATTCATGCCTCATTTGTAATTGCTCAATTTTATCTCTCCTTATCCAATTTTATTTTTTAGGATAATCTCATCGCCAAGTCTTTTATCTATGTATGCCCTTTAAAATTACCTAAGTTAGAGATAACATGTTCCCATAAAAGAAGTAAAGATTTTGATTTTATTATATATTTTTTAAAATTGATCTTTAATGTTTACCTTCTTATGTTTATCCTGAGTCTTGTAGGCGAAATTTTCCATTTAGTTCTGATCTTTTCTTCAAACATATCTGCAAGTCCTTTAGATTATTAAATATGCATTTTTTCCCCCACAGCCTTAATGCACAACTTTGCTGGATACAAATTCAGTGTCTTTGCTTTTCCAAATTTATTGTTCCATGACCTTCAGTTCTTTAACATAGAAGCTGCTAAATCTGTGTTATACTGACTATAACTCCACAGTAATTAATTTTTTTCCAGTTGCTTACAGTATTTTTCTCTTTGACCTTGTTGCTTCAAAACTTACTTATGATGATCCTGTGAGTTTTCATTTTGGGATCTGTTTCAGGTGGATTGATGGATTTTTTTTTCTCTTTCTATTTTACTCTTCCATTTTAAAACTTCAGGGCAATTTTCTTAATAATTTCTTGAAGGATAGTATCTAGACTCTTTTTTATCATAACTTTCCGGTAGTCCAACAATTCTTATTTTTTCCTCTTCTCAATCTGTTCTCCAGGTCAGTTGTTTTCTAATGAAAGGTTTCACATTCTTGTTTGATTTTGTTTTATTTTTTCTTGGTATCTTATGAAGTCATTAGCTTCCCCTTTCCCGATTCTAATTTTAAGGAGTTATTTTCTTCCAGAAGGTTTTGCATCTTTTTAAAATTGGTTAACCTTCTTTTCATAATTTTCTTGCATTACTCTTATTTTTCCCTAATTTTTCCTCAACCTCTTTTATTTGATTTTTAAAATCCTTTCTAAACTCTTCCAAAAGCTCTTTTGGGACATGTGACCATTTTCCTTTTTTCTTCGAGATAAAAGTAGCTGTTTTAACTTTACTACCTTCTTCTGAGTTTGAACCCAGACCTTCTCTATCACCATAGTAGTTACCCAGTGGTTGAGTTCTTTCTCTTTTGCATCATCATCATCATCATCATCATCATCATCATCATCATCATCATTTTGGCAGATTATCTACTAGTCCTAAATATTGGATCTAATATTCCAAGTCTTAGGGTTTTTTTGTGCTGTTGTTTTCTGAGCTCTATCCAGAGGCCTGACATCATTTGCCTCTGTGCCAGGATCAGGGCCCTCCACAATGCTGTCACTACAGATGCTTTTATTCTTTGTGGTCCCTTCTGCAACAAGAAGCCCTAGCTCATCTCTTTGTCCTGGAACCAAAACCAGGGACCCTGCCCACAGTTATCAGGGTCTTTGCCCCTCTGCCGCTGCACTAACCAGTGTGTGCTCACTTCTTGTCTAGAGGTACAGCCCAGGAGTGCATCTAGTCAGTGCTCCTGTACCTGGCCTCCAGGTAGAGAGCCCTACAATCCTCCCCAATCAGTTGTCTGATTCCCACACAATCCAAGTGCAAAAGTTCCTGAAACTGGAGCTGTAACCATAACATTTGCATCTCTTTTTTTTCCCTCCAATTTCCAACAGCCACCACCAGAGTTTGTTGTTTGTTAATTCAGCAATATCTGCCAGGAGGTGTCTGCACTTCAATCAGGTCAAGTCACCACATTAGGAGGTTGGCTCTTTCCTAAGGTCCTTCCAAGTTGTCTTAGACAACTACTTTACTCTGACTTTTGATTATTTCTTCCACTCAGTATTTTCTCTGAGGTATTATTTCATATTGTATGTAGTAGGATTTTGGAAATCCAGGTAGTTTCCTATCCTATTACACCATCTTCTACCAGTAAGATTGTTACCATCATACATATTGGACTCTTCTGTCTATTCCCCTGGCCTTTGGCCTCTGTATTTGTTGTTTCTGAATCATAGTTTCCGACATTTTCCTGTCTTCCCTGATGCCAAAGTTTTACACTGACATCAAGAAATACCTACATAAATGTTTAATTAATATGAGGAATTCAAATAAGTTCCTTTTCATAAAAAGGATTTCTTTATTTCCTAGTCCAATTTCCTTAAGAATGTTTGCAATAACTACAGGCAACATAAGAAACAACATTTGGTTGTCTTAAAAGGATAAAATGGATATTTTAAAAAGGATAAAATGAATTCCAATGGCCAGATTGTTTGCAACTGCAAACTCAACCAGTAATTCACCCTTAATATGATTTGCTTGGCATCTCAGTACATATTAAAAACAGTACTGTGATCCAGGCATTCCTCACTTTAAGAATGGTTCTCTAAGTATTACACTGTCTCTTGACTGGGGAGTTTTCCAAGGGAAATTAAAAAAAAATTAAAAGGTAAAACATTTTTATCTTATATGAAACATTTAATTCTCTCTATTCTCCATTATATGTCATGCAAAATTATTTTTGGTACAATAGTTATCATAACTAACTTGTTAATTTTATTTCAAATTTATTATACCTTTTGAGTTGTATTTTTTTGCTTTCTGTTTGTATACTGTATAGTATTTGGTGGTTCCTTGAATGACGAATGTGACGAGAACTTATACATCACATTTATAGTTCTCAGAACATAATTATACAAAGTTAAATGATTATAAAGTTTTATAGTTGTTGCAGGCTTGGTTTTATGACTTGTTTCAGTCATTATCTATGATTCATATTTTGTGAAGTCCTCAGTCAGGAACACAACCCACAAATATGACATTGTTCCTACGGGAATCTACCTTGGAATAACCCACTTAATGTCAATAATTTCAAGGAATACATTGGGGGAAATGAGAATTACATTTATTTCTTGACATGCTTATATTTGACAGTGATGTATCCTCATTATTTAATCCATTTAACTCCTCAAGTGACAGAAACCTGCACTTGTGGAACAACTCAATGCTAAAATTGCAATATTATATCACATTATTAGACGCCAGATTGGTTATTGCTCCCCAGAAGACAAAGGCTAAGGTGTCTGTTATTTACTTTTCAATTGAAATTATTTAGGATGAAATAAATAGAAACACAGTCTTTTCTTAGATAGGATTTTTATGTCTTATAGACTATTAAAAAGAAAGGCCATTTGCAGGGGAAAATGTGATTCTTGGATGTGAGGTACAATGACTGTAAAAAATAGATACTTAGTGCTACATATTTGTTTGGATTTTTTCTTTTGTCAGGTCCCTTTCCCTTGATAAAAGATGCAAGAAGGACCTCTTCCTTTGATTTTCTTCTCCTGACTTAAAGTATTCTACTTTAAGTGTTGTATTTTCAATTATTTCTAGTTCTCTGTGTTTACTCTAAAGATTTCAACATTCAGTAAGAGATAATTCAAGTATGGTTATAATGTACAAAATGCAAGCTCTTAAAGTAAGCTTTCTACTGAGATTAGAAAAGCACTTTACCTTCAATTTTCTACCCTAGATTCAATTTTCAAACCCTAGATTCTTTTTTTGGGGAAAAGAAAGATCATGGCAGAGAAAGGGAGGAGGAGAGTACAGCCAGATCTCCCCCACCAGGGGCTTCCAATAAACATGAAGATTGCCTTAAAGCTAGAGATGAGCTGAAGAAGAATTTAGAAAACCAAATAAGAGAAGAGGAAGAAAAATTGGGAAGAGAAATAAGAATGTTGCAAGAAAATCA
>CM053591.1:39415660-39439545 GCA_028646515.1 Pseudochirops corinnae | reverse complement strand
AGGTTGTTGACTCTCTTTTCATGATTTTCTTGCATCATTCTTATTTCTCATCCCAATTTTTCCTCGACTTCTCTCTTTTGGTTTTCAAAATTCTTCTTCAGCTGATCTCTAGCTTTTAGGCAATCTTCATGTTTCTTGGAAGCTTTTGGTGTGGGAGTTCTGACTGTGTTGTCTTCCTCCCATTCCCTGCTTTCATCCTTCTTTTCCCCAAAGAAGGAATCTAGAATTTGGTTGCTGTTCTTACTTTGCTTCCTATGCTTGCTCATTGTTGGCCAGTCACTGATTTTTTAGCTCTATGGAACTCTGCTTCCAGGGGGAAAGCTCTGTCCCAAATCGCTGGGGTTTTCCCAGCTGCTGGCACTTTTAGGAGGCTGCTGAAGCCCCCCTTCCACTCTGGCTTACTGAAAATGTACCCCAGGACCACCATCCAAGACCATGATCCGGATCCAGGCTGCTCAACGCAAGGGCACTTGGCTTCTGAATGATCACTTGCCCCCCCCTGCAGTCTGTAGGCTGGGAGCTCTGAAGCAGCAAGGTGGAGGTGGCTGCAGGGCCTCTGCTTCTGCTGCTTCCTTGCCCTGGAGACAGTTTGGCCGGACCCGCTTTTCTCTCCCAATTTTAGCTGAGTTCAACTGACCTTTCATTTAGTCCTTTTTTTCTTATGGCTTGATAATTCTAGATACTGCCACAGCTGCCGCAGATCCACTTTCCTGAAGCTCCAGCTACAGCTCGGCTCAGCTTGTCAGGCCGCCCCCAGGGCCAAGATGCCATTTTAGGCTGGGCTGGTTTCGGCTCCCAGCACTGAGATGGTCCCTCCTAGCCGAGCTGCCTTCAGCAGGAAATATATCTGTGTGCGTTTTAGAGCCATAAAATTTGTTTAGAGTCATATTTTATATGTATTTGAGGTGGTTATGGGGGGAGCCATGGAGTTCTTCTGCTTCTAAGCCACCATCTTGACTCTGCCCCCCCATTTTGTGATCTTTATATCAAAGTTTAAAAATTTATTTTTTTCCTATATTTTAATTGAATACACTCTGTATCCATGATATTTAGCATGTTACTGTGATTCATGGTACTTAGTTTTTTAAAAATTAATATAGTAGATACTAATACATGTTTGTTTCATCATACTGACTTTATTCTATACAATAGCAGTCTCATGAGTACTTTGGTCTGTCTTTGCCTCTCTCATCCCACTTCTATCTCTGTTTGCTATCTCTGTATTTTCATCTCTGTCTGTCCCCTTGCCCTCCTTCTCTACCCTCCTCTATCCTTCTCTCAATTTTCCAAATCTCTGTCCATTATAGTATATAGGAAAAATTATATGTAGTCTTTTACCAGAAGACTCAGGTGTAAAATATGATGCTGTCCCTCTTTCTATAAGTTGTGTCTGGCATTATTAGTATTACTCTTTTGTGTCTTTTCTTTTCTGTGGCTCAATAATACTCATATTTCATTATGCCTGCATCTTATTATTTCCTTTTTGTTGTTGTTGTTTGGTTAGGCAGAGAAGAATGAGGTGTGTGTGTGTGTGTGTGTGTGTGCTTACCAGTTTTAAAATGGTTAATTGCTTCTAATTATTACCTGAAATTTTGCTAAATAAAAAATATATATATTTATATTGTAGCACTTCTCCATTTGTATAAATTAGTTTCTCTCAGACTTTTCACACATACACATGAGAGTTGAGTCTTGGAAGGTGCCTGATACATCATGTTCTTTGGTACTCTGTGAATCTAGGCTCTTAAGTCTAGGTGCATCTGCCCTGACTGTGTGCTGTTCTGTCCATACTATAAATTACTGGCAAAACCAACAACTAAGATGGTATGCTTGAAAAACTTCACAGTAGCAATAATATATCCCCTCTTCATAAACCTGAGAAATACACTATCACTAAAATGCTATTCTAAACAGTATCCATGGGGCAATGATTATGAGGCATATATGTAGGGACTATATGTAACCAAAACAACTAAGCATTTCTCTCTTTGTACATTCCACTCTGTAGCACATCTTTTGATTGGTGATATCTCTCTTAGCACTTTTTTTTTGCTCTAGCATCCCCTAAATTAGCATTTGTTTTTCATAAACATTGGTGATCTTTGTGTTTTCCACTTTTGCGTAACATCTCCAGTTGTTTTTTTTTTTTTTTTTCTTTCTCCTGCTCTTTTTACTCTCCAATGCCAGGGGGATATTTTTCTTTTCTTTTTTTTTAAGAAACAGATTATTCTTATGAATTTTCCTTAATACTCACCCAAATAGTTGATAATTAAATAAAGGGAACAAAGCAATAAGAAAAATTTTTACTGTGTTAATGTTTTTTAAGCGCATTTCTTATTCCCCCATAATTTTGCTTCCCTTGAATGGAGGAAAACATCCAACTGACTGAACACTGAATTTCAAAATTTCTTGAATACTGGCCCTAAAAGGCACTTTAAAAACTATATAGAGAAATCCAACCACTTTATTTTATCTATGAGAAAATTGATTTCTAAAGAAACAAAGTCACTTATTCAAGTCACACAGCTAGTGAGAACCACAATTAATGGCACAGAACTCATGTCTCCTGACTCTTAGTATAATTTATCATTCCATTGTTTGTAAAAAGAATATTCTATTTACTTATGGTTTTTTAATAGGATTTCTTCTCATTAGAGGAAAAAATCTCTAGAGATTAACCCTATTAAAATAGAATTACTCACATTAATTTAAATATTCAACAAAATCTGATGAACTTCGGCAGAATCTATATTGAGAAACTTCCCCCCAAAAAACCCCAAGAGTTTATTATCTACTATGTGTCAGACACTTTGTAAATATTTTTTCATTTGACACCTACATGACTCTCAAATATAAGTGCTAATGTTATTCCCAGTTTACAGTTACAAAAAGACTGAAACAGACAGAGATCAAGTTATTTGCTCAGAGCCACAAAGCCAGTAAGTAAAGATTTGAATTCAGATTCTCTAAACTCCAGATTCAATGCTATGTGTAATGGGCCACCAATAGTTGAAGACTGGTAGTTATGATGGCTGTGCCATTTAGTGTTATAGAAAAATTATGGAGAAAGGCAGAGGAATTCTTAAATAACAAGAGCAGTACAAATGCAAACAAAGAGACTCTGAAATTTTGTCTCAGAATCAACTAATTGTCAAATGTGAACATAGTTGGGAAGAGTCAATATTGGAGGGGTTGTAAAACTACAACAATGATTTTCATAGTTACCAATTAGTCACTTTTTGAAATATAACTGGAATTATGCTAAGAATGTGACAAAAAAAAAGTCTAGGAGAATATCAAAAGCCTAAATATACACTTTTTGTTTAGCATTACTTCCCATTGGTTGGAAAATGCTTAAGCAACTCATGGTGTTTAAATATAATGAAATGTAATTACACCATAAAAACTGACAAATAGTAAAAATACAGAGAAACAAGGAAAAACTTATATGAATTTTTAAAAAGTCAAGTAAGTAGAACCAGGAAAACAATCTGTAAAATGATGACAAAAACATTAAATTAAATATTGCATAATTATATGGAACCTATTTGATCCCCAATAAGAGACATGAAGTCTTACTAGAAAATAGGGAAGACTATGGGTGTGGTATATGGAATATGCTATTGGGTTATTAATAAAACTGCAGTTGCTGAACCACCTTTTTATCTTTCTCTTTCATTATTAATGATCATATTATATAAGTTGGTCCTATGAGGGGACAAGACAATTTTGTAAAATAATGGTGATTAAAATCTATAATATTTAATAAAGGAAAAAATGCTGACTCTAAAAGAGACCTTCACATTCATAGGGTGTAACGGAGGTTTTTCACAGTCACGTGAAATTCAAAGACTACAGCTGTCCAGTTTAAGTACAATGGGTAAAATACATCATCCTTATCCAATTTTGCCACCTTTTAAATTTTCATAAAAGACAAAATAGAAAAAGACATCAGTTTTTTCCTTCATATAATTTTGCAACCAAAGCCCCAAGAATTCCTCACTTAACTAATGAAAATAGAATACAAAATGGATATATCCTCTTCTAACAGATGAAAATGGAAAACTAAATGGACATATAATTTCATGGAATATAGTCTTTTATGAAAACCATGCAACATATCATGTGCCATTAATTTGGCTTCTTTGGTCAAATAAGACTAAAGAAATCTTAGGCTAGCAAGTATTTTTGTAACAGAATAATCTCTGATTGCAGTCACAAAAAGCTAGAACTTTACAAAAAGCCTACAGGAAAATGTTCTCTTATTTTCTATTTCTAGAACATTTTCCCCAATTTTCCATTGAGTTCAGTGTCTTAGAAAGAGCTATTTCAGTATTCTATTTCAGACATGGATGGAGTAAGTACCATGACTCTCAATTATCCAAACCACTATTCTAATGAATTCTGCAACTCATTTGAAACCCCCTTTTCTGCCATCTGCTCCCAGCTACTGGAGCAGATTCATCTGCACAGTCTGAGAATGCTGAAGAGTTACAAAAGGCATTAGACCTTCCATAATATTCAGAGATTTACACTGTAAATAAGTAGAAAATGGTGAAAGGAAATGTAACTTAACCTGAGGTATTCTTTTTTTCTTTCAAAAACAATGGAAAAATCTCAAAAATGATGTCCAAATTAAGAAATTTTGTTGTTGGTAAAGTACACTTGAATGGAAAACCATAGTGTCAACTGCTACAATTTGTGCCATTTAAAGCTTCTAGGTTAATCAAAAAGTTGTGGAATATTTCTCATTGTTGCATATCTGTTGGTACTTGAAATGTTTGTTTTTGCATAATGTGCATATTTGTCTTAATAGGATTTGCCCCATTTTCTATGACTTCATCAGCTAACAAAATAGGAATGGTAATACAATTCATCTCAATTCAAAATCATAATACCCCTCTAAAAGAGGTATTTTTTTTTTTTGCAATTTCTCACTATGTATGAAGTTTAATTTGGAAATAAACTTACTCAAACATTAAAACCATGAAAATGGTTGTTCTTGCTTACTGGATCTGTTTTCTTCTTATTGGGAGTAGCCTTCAGGGTCTTGAATGATGATTATTCAATGCTTCCCATTCTTGACATATGGTCATTATAAAAATGAACTCTCCAGAGTCACTAATTATCCAAAATCTTTCTTCTATCACTCATGTGATTTTTGGACAAACACAACTTTCAAAAATGGGAAACCTCTGTAGATTCATAATAACCCAAATTTTTCCCTATAGTGATTATATTTGGATTTCTTAAACATACCCTTTTTTTAAGTTATGTTAAGGATAATTTCCTCCCTCACAAGTTAAAAATTGATATTTGTATTTAAGAGGCTTATTCATCTATCTACTATTTCTGGCCTCAACCATTTTTAATGAAAGAAATTCAATTCAACAAATATATATGTATACAAATACATACACACACATACATACATATATATATACACACACACAACTATGTAAGGCATACAAAAAATGAAATAATAGAGAGACTCTCAGTGAAGAAAATAAAACAGGAAACAACAATACATGTTATAAAACAGAATACAGTTTGTAAAAAGGAGAGACTCAAATTGCTGTGAGGAATTAAGATTGGAAAAGCTAGTTTCAAATGGAGGATCAGGAAAAGGTTTCAGGGAGAAAGTACAACCTGAGGTAGATCTTGAAGAAGAGAATTTTAATAGGCTTATAATATGAGTCCATTCTATGCAGGATATTGTGAGACAAAGAACAAAAAAAATATATGTCAGGACAAGAATGGAAAAATGCCTATTGGGTTTTGTTTTGAGGACAGCCTTACCTTACCTTCAGTCACTGTACTCTCCTCCTTTTCATGCCCCACTCACTCTTCTCTCACAAGAATGAGGAGGAAACACTCATGTTCATTTCAGCCACACCTAGACTATTAATTGGTTCTCTAGACAAAAGCAAAAAAAAAATGGATCTAGTTTAAACACTGCCTTTTGTAAAGTTTATAACATTATACTTATTAATAATTTTAAATTTAATAAGTGCCTTGAACCTAGAGCTACCTTCTGAGGAATAAGGATTCTCAGGCAGTTAAATTCAATGTAGTCAAACAGCTAATAGATTCTACCTTATTCACACTTCATAGCAAAGACACTCATTCAGATTTTAATAAAAAAAAATTATCTCCTATTTATCTGGAAAAAGCTACCATTAAAGTATGTATAGCTACCAGTAAGTTTAAAAGAACAGAGAAACACTTAGAAGTAAACAGCGCTAATGACTTGCAAAAGTAGAAGAGGCTAATGGAGTAAATTCACCATTTATCTCAAAACTTCTCCAAATAAACATATTCCATTACTCCCTCTTGGATCTTCTCAATATACAGAGGAACAAACAAGTGGGTGGGTTAGTGTTTCTTTAAGTCATTCATCAGGTAGAACACTCTCTGTTTGCTCCTGCTTCTCGCTGCTATATTCGCTTCTGGGTCACAGAATGAGTCATTTCAACTTCCTTGGCCAATATAAGGTTATTATGTCCAGTTCAGTCCAGGCTGCAGGTAGTTCCATCTCTTCCCAGTCTGGGAAAATATATCAAATGGAGAGTTCTGTACGTGAAAAACTGCTTTCCTCTCCCATGGGAGAATTGATCTAAACCTGTTCAAATATTACATTATATGTGCTAGAGAGATATCACTAGCAATTCGAACCAGAATCAAGCAGTCATATTTCTATATACTCCCTACCAAACCTCTCTACTACTACTCTTTAGTTTATTCATTCCAAACTTACAATAGATGCACATGGAAGATTCAAGCACCTTGGAAACATTTTGACAAAAATTACATCTAAACTAGCATAACTATATAGTTGAAGTTTCCTTTGTTAACTGAAGCATTTGATGGCCAACTTCTGAATCCTAATACTTCAGTGGTTAATGAAACATATAGGAATTAATATTCCCTTTCTTCCTCCCCTTACACTGATAGGATAGAATGGCTTTATTTCTTTCTTCTCCTCTCAACTCACATGACAGTGTCTGTAATTTAATGTTGATTCTCCTTCTTATGAGGTCTACTTTTTGGTTTTGCTATTTTTAAATACTATATTTTGTATCGTTTTCCCCTTTATCTAATTGTTTCTCATCCACTTTAACCTGTCTTACATTTGAATTTTAATATTTCCTTTGACAAATATTGTCACCCTTTAAGAGTACTTCTTTGTAAAGCTATGAAATGCCACAATTACATTATGTCTTTTGTAATCTTTATGGCTTTGGATTTTCTCAATTTTTTTTTCTCCACTGACTGTGCTCAGTGGCTATTTTTATTTATTTCATCATTCATAGCTATTTGATAACATTAATGGTGTTGGATATCTGATCACTAAAAAGTGAGTCTTTATATAATTGTCATTGTTTATATCCATAATTCATTGTTTTATGTATGCTCTGGAATTTGACCGCAATGCCATGTTGAATTTCTACTATATTAAAGATCACAAAAACAAATTAAAATAGGTTTCTTCCTCATATTCTCCATAAAAATAATTTTTAGGTATCAGAATGAAAGTTGATTATTTTGAGTTTAATCAAAATGGATTGGAATAACCAGTTATGGTCTTTGAAGGATTCATGTGGAATGGCAGGATTTTCAAATCTGGCATTTGACAAGAAGAATGGCTAAATGATATAACATATCTGTCATTTTGTAAAGCATTTTATACCATGTTAAACAGCTATTTCCTTAGGTTCTCCAAGTGGTAGGATTACTATAATGCAGTATGTTGAGGGGTTAAGCAGCATAGCTCATCTTTCCCCATTCACATTAAAGTTACTTATGATAATGCTCAAGTCAAGACAGTCCAGTTTCAAGAAGCAAAGAGAGTAACCGTGTGATAAAGGGAATAGGAAAACGAAGGGGCACTTCTACCCAGGTCATCTAACATATGCTCTAACTCTCAATCCCTCCTGACTTTTCCCTAGGTTTGTTTCCTTAATATTCCTCTTCTATTTCTAATCTTCATTTTCTCCTATATTTTTTCTGTTGCCTCCTGTCAATCTTAAGAATTCATTCTAAGAAAGACAAAAAGGTTAGGCTGTACATGCATGTTTATTTCTCTCAAAGGGGGAAGACATGCATATATCACTGCACCAGAGTTCATTTTGGAAATGAGTACACTTTGGGATTAGGCTACACAGATTATATATCCATAAAACAAAGAAATGTTCCCTCCTTCCCTGACTCAAGATATCTGTGTCTTATGTCAGCCAAAATTGTAGTTATCATAGAAAAGAGAGTGACCACCAAATGTTTGGTTTCTGTCAGCCATAAACAAGGAGAAGTCATAAAAATTAAACAATAAAATAAGAGAAATGCCATTAATAAAGGTAGTGTCCAATTCGAGGAGCCTTATCAGTCATAAAAAGAAGAATACTCCTATTCAACTTCATTTTGGGGATTCACTCAGAGCAATTCAAAGGGGCTCAAGAGCAGGTCCATACTGCAAAAAATAATATGGATACTACGCCATTCTTTAAAAAAATGACTGTACCTTACCATTTCATCAGTACATAAACCAATCTCACACATTCTTTTCCGAAAAAAATGTCTAGAAAAAGTTAAGCTAAATTCTGTGGCTCCACTGCCTCTCATTTCACTGACTTAATCCTCTGCAAGATGATTTCCAACCTTACAGACCAACTGATACTTCTCTCTATAAATTTACATTTGATAGAGACTTTTACTAATGCCCTAACCATGTCACATGCCTATTCAATAGACTCCTTGGATCAAATGTAAATCCTTCTGTTTAATATTTAAAGTTTTATAAAACCTGCGTTTTTCCTATGTTTTTCCCATTATTCTCTGTATGCACTCCACAGTCTAGCCATTCTGGCCAACTTGCTGCTCCTCAGACATAATACTCCATCTCCATCTCCATGCTTTTGCATTAGCTTACCCCATTCCCAGAATGTTTCATGACCTCATCTCTCCAATTTGAAATCTCTGGCTTTCTCCAAGAATCACTTCAAAAAGAACTTTTTACCTTTCCTAGCCCCTAAGCCCTAGTTTGCCAGTGCTTTCTTGTGTATGTCTTGTATTTACCCATTTTTGTAGATGTTGTCTCATCTATGGAACATCATAGTCACTTAATGAAGGTTTGTCGATTCACGTATTAATCACTGTCTCCAAGATAAGCACTTATCTAGTTTTTGTTTCCTTCCACCTTTCTGGCTGCTCCCTTTCAAGCAATTTCTGCTGGCTCATCACTCAAATTATGCCACACCCTCAGTGGTGAATTTACCACAAAGCACTAGATCCTCTTTTCTCTTTCTACTCCCTCACTTGGAGATCTCACCAGGTTAAATGTATTGAGTTATCTTCTTTATGTAGGTGATGACCAGATCTATATATCTAGCTGTAGTCTCTCTCTTGAGCTCTAATCCCATATCAAGAAATGCCAATTGTACAATTAAAACTGGATGTCCCAGAGATATCTAGGATTCAGCATATACAAAGCACATGGTCCTCTTTCCTTCTTGCTCCAAACCCACCCTACTTCTGAACATTTCTATTTCTGTTCATGCTACCACAAACCTTTCAGGCTTCCAGGTTGCAAGCTTTCTCTCTTTAACTCTCTTTTCCCTCACACAACATATCCAATCATTTGACAATATTGTTATGTCTACTAGCATATATCTTTTATCTCTTTTCTATTAACACAGATATCATTTCAGAGTTCCTTATTATCTCTTCCCAGAGCAACCGTAGTGGTCTCCTAATTAGCCTCCTTTTCTCAAGTTTCTCTTAATCCAATCTTTATTCCACGTAACTGCCAAAATTAATTTCCTTTAATATGGCTGACCATGTCACTCCCTTATTCTTTTTAAAAAACTCCAATGGTTTCCTATTGCCTGTAGGATAAAATACAAACTCCTCTGTGTAGCTTTTAAAGTCTTTCATAACAATGCCTCAATCTACCTTTGTATACTCTTTATACATTATTCTTATTCTTATATTCTTCTGACTAGCCAAACTCTTCCTCTTGCTGTTCTTCACACATAATACTCAGCTGGTGTCTTAATTCCTGTTCTTGAAACATAATACTACTTTTCCTATATCTACTTGCTGTTCCTTTTTATGTCATAGAATCCTTTACTTTCATCAATACTCAGATAAAACATTGCTTTCTACATGAAGTTTTCCTGATTCCCCACACACAATAATCTGTGCCCCTTTCTCCAAAACTTATCTTGTATTTATATTATATTTGCTCCATATATAATGATATATACATATCTTATCTCTCATTATAGAATTTAATTTTTTTTTTTTTTACAAATTTATGCTGTTAAATCTTTTTTTTTTTTCTTGGAGTGGAGAAAGGCAAGGTAATTGAAGTTAAGTGACTTGCCCAAGTGTCTGAGGCCAGATTTGAATTCAGATCCTCCTGACTCCAGGGCCAGTGTTCTATTCACTCTGCCACACAGCTACCCCTAAAATATAAATTCCTTAAAGCAAGAACTGATACATTTTTGTCTATGTACCCCAGTTCTGAGCACAATGATTATCATTTATTAGGTACTAAATGTATATTTATTGATTAAATTAACAGAAAAAACAATCTTCATGATGACTGATAAAAATATTCTTCCTGATTTTGTAAAATAGGGTGACTTTTGAAATAAACCACTTGGAATGTGTTGCCTTTTAAATTGCAAGTAAGGTGTGTGTGGGGGGGCATACAGGCACCCCAAAAATCCCCTAGCCAAGAAAAATCAAAAGTCACAGGTATCTTGAGGAAGGAACAGGAAGTTTTATTCTCTTCCCCTACAGGAAGAGGGTGGTCCTCTCCATGGTGAGGATCAAGGAGAGGAGGCATGTTACAAAAGACAGAATAAGAATTTATACCCTAATGCAGTCAAGCCCCCTCCCCCCAGCTGTCCTTTCTCCCATTGGCTGACATGTGAGCTCTGAGTCTTGGCAGGAAATCTAAGCCAGTGGTAGATAACAAAGAAGCCCACCACTATCTTCTATTGGCTGGGAGGTGGGACAGGGAGCCACGGTATTATCCATGTCCTTATTTGGTAAATGCCAAAGCAAGGGAGGGAAAAAGATCACAAGCAAGGGTGGTGGTCAAAAATTCCTGAAAAAGGGCCTAATGCTTTTAAAGGTGTGGCATACAAGGGTGGAGGTCTAAAACACCTGAAAGGGGCCTAATGCTGATGACAGAAAGGGAAGGGGGCCAGGGTCCTAGGCTGTATAAACCCAAAACTCAGGTCTGTCCAGTCTTAGAAAAGTCTCTTTGGTTTCCAGATAGTTTCTCTCTTTTCTCTTTCTGAGGAGTCTTCGCAGAGGGTGCAGAGAGTGTACCCTATTCAGATGGAAAGATTATTGCATAACTAGAAAATTCTGGAAGCTTCTTAATGTGGTAGAAGTAGATTCCAGATGCCCCAATTGTTGGTATAATCCCTGAAAGCAATGTGTATATAACAGAGGTGACACAGTTTTATGATAACAAAGTATAAATAACAGGCAATCCATTTATTAGATATAAGCACCTTTCTCTGACCAAATTAAAGGAACTCAGACTACTGGAAAATCTGCCACACTTGTGAGATCCATTAAAAAACTCAAATGCAGGGGGTAGAGTGACGATGGTGGCATAGAAGCAGGAAAACTCCATAGCTCCCTCCATAACCACCTAAAATACCTATAAAATATGACTCTAAACAAATTTTAGAACTCCAGAACCCACAAAGTGACAGAGAAACAAAGTTCCCACTGAAGATAGGCCAGAAGGCAGAAAGGAAGCGTTCATTGCAGCACACTGGGAGCTGAGCCCAGCCCGGCATGAACCTGCAGTTTTAGTTCCAGGGTGGCTCCAACCAGCCCAGCTGGAACATTCTAGAGAATGGATCACCAGCAACTGTGGCAGTTTCCAGAATTATCAACCCATAAATGCCAAAGACAAAGTGAAAGATCAGTGGAACTCAGCTGAAATTGGGTGGGGGGTGTGGAGGAGTAGGTCCAACCCTCAGGCCCAGCCACAGGGTAGAGAACAGAACAAAGGTGGGGAGGGATAGGAAAGAGGGACATATAATCAGTCTCTCACAATATGTCCACTGTGGAGATGTTCTGCATAATTACACATGTACAGCCTGTAGTGAATTGCTTGTCCTTCCAGTGGGGGTGAGTGATGAGGGAGGAAGGGAAAGAATGTAGAATTTAAAGTTCTCTAATGAAATGTTAAAAAAAATATATGTAGGTATATATAATAATAATAATAATAATAATAATAATTGTTATTATTATTAATTACATGCAAATGTGAATTAAGATATACAGGCACTGGGGGCAGGGAGATCCATCCTGCCCTACAGGAAAGTCAGAGGGGCGATGGGGGAGGACATAGGAGAAAGCAGATTGGGGGAAGGGCTATACAGTTGGATGGCTGTTTTGAGGTGTTGGGTAGGGGAAAGATGGGCAGAAAATTTGTAACTCAAAATATCGTGGAAATGAGTGATGTAAACAAAATAAATAAATGAATTTATTTTTTTTAAAAGTAAAAAAAAAAAAAAAGAATAAAGGATCTCTGACCTAAACTTAACATACCACCATAAGTCTATGGAAGGGTAGCCTCAGACATTGAGAGACCTTAAATGAAATCAGTTTGTTGTTGTTGTTTTGTTTTTGTATAGGAGGATTAAATAGGAAATTTTGAAAAACAGCTAATCCCAATGACCTGCCTGCTCTTAATTCAGAAGTCAGAGTATAGATTAAAAATTAGGAAATTCAAGTTCCACTGCCAACAATTGTGACCTGAGTAGCATAAGAATAATTAGGAGTTTCTGTAAAATATAGTCCTAAAGTTAAAATTTCATCTTGTAAATGTTAAGTGAAGATGCTCATCATTTTTAGTGAAATGTTATTAATTTATATCTTCAAGAGGAATGTCTCAGTTGCCAGCCAGTAGCCTAAAATGCAATAATCCCTTATTTTTGTTTATACAATTCTACCCATTCGTTGAGATCCAAGATAAATCCATTTCTTACATGAAGTTTTTCCATACTCTGGCCTAGAATGAATTTACCCTTCTCTGAACTTCTAGCACATTTACAATTCTTTCAATTTTAGGCATTTGCATCATATTTGTAGCATAAAAAGAATTTGGTAGAACTCCTTCACCTATTTTCCCCAAATAGTTTATCAGTATTGGAATTAATTGTTCTTCAACTATTTAGTAGAATTCACTTGTAAATCAATTGGGCCCTGGAGATTTTTTTTCTTTGGGAGTTCATTGATGTCTTCTTCAATTTCTTTTGCTGAAATGGGGCTACTTAAATACTTAAAATATTTAAGGATTTTATTTACTCTTTTGTTAATCTGGGCAATTTATATTTTTTAAAATATTCATCCATTTCACTAAGATTGTGAAATGTATTGGCATACCTTTGGGCAAAATAGCTACTAAATATTTCTGCTTTGTTGGTGGTGAATTCACCCTTTTCATTTTTGATACTGGTAATTTGGTTTTCTTCTTTCTTTTCTTTAAATCAAATTAACCAAGAATTTATCTACTTTTTTGTTTTTTATGCCAATTCTTAATGTTATTTATGAGTTTGTTAGCTTTAATTTGAAATTTATTAATCTCTCCTTTAATTTTCAGAATTTCTACTTTGATATTTAGTTCAGGAATTCTTAATTTGTGCTTTTTAAAGCTTTTTTAGTTGCATGCCCAATTAATCAATCTCCTCTTTTTCTATTTTATTCATGTAAGAATTTAGAGATATAAAATTAGACCAAAGAAGTACCATCAGTTTGGATTTGTTATCTCATTATTGTCATTTTCTTGGGTGAAGTTATTGATTGTTTCTATAATTTGTTGTTTGACCTATTCATTCTTTAGGATTAGATTTTTTAGTGTACAATTAATTTTTAGCTCATCTATACATGGCCTTATAATACCTGTAATTTTACTGCATCGTGGTCTGAAAAGGATGCATTTAATATTTCTGCCTTTCTCTGTTAATTGTGATATTTTTATGCTTTAATACATGGTTAGTTTTTGTGTAGGTGCCATGTGCCACCAAGAAAAGGGTATATTTCTTTCTACCTCCATTCAATTTTTTCCAGAGGTCAAGCATATTTAACTTTTCTAAAATTCTATTTATCTCTTTAACTTCTTTCTTGTTTATTTTGTGGTTAGATTTATCTAGTTCTGACAGGGGGAGGTTGAGGTCTCACACCAATATAGTTTTGTTCCCTATTTCTTCCTGTAACTCCCTTAACTTCTCCTCTAAGAATCTGGATGCTGTACCACTTGGTGTATATATGTTTAGCGATGATATTACTTCATTGTCTATGGTACCTTTTAGCAGGGAGTTTTTAATCTCTTTTAATTAGATCTATTTTTGCTTTTGCTTTGTTTGAAATCAGGATTGCTACCCCTGCTTTGTTTTTTACTCCAGCTGAAGCATAGTATATTCTGCTCCAGTCTTTTACCTTTATCCCGTGTGTATCCACCTGTTTGAAATGTGTTTCTTTTAGACAACATATGGGTTATTGTTTTAATCCACTCTGCTATCCACTTTTGTGTTTTGGAATATTCTTTCCATTTATTTTCACAGTTATAATAAATATCTATGTCTTTTGCTCCATTCTATTTTCCCCCTGTTTATGCTTTTTTCCCTCCTTTTTCCCTTTCTCTCCTCACTAGAGTTTTGCTTTTGACCACTGCCCTCCTCAATACTCCCTCCCTTCTATTAGACCCTCCTTTTTCTTTCCCCTTGCCCTTTCTATTGCCTACAGGCCAAGTTAGATTTCTATACCTGAGTATGTTATTCCTTTATTGAGCCAACTCTGATGAGAATAAGCTTCATACAATGATCATTTACCCCTTCTGCTGTAATAGGATGTTGTGCCTCTTCATGTGATGTAATTTGCAATTATCTGCCTCCTCCTGTCATGAACCCATGGCTTTAGCCCCAGAGTGGCCAGCACAAGCTGTGGCTGGAGCATTCTGGCCTGTGGATCAGTGGCAGCTATGGCAATTTCCAGAATTATCAACTCATAAGAGCCAAAGACAAAGTGAAAGGTCAGTGGAATTCAGCTAAATTTGGGGGAGTGAAGCGGATCTGGCCGTCTGCCTCCAGGACAAGAAAGCTAAGTAAGCAACACCCCTGCAGCTGCCTCCATGTGGCTGCTTCAGAGCTCCCAAACTGCAAATTGCAAGGGGGGCAAGCGATCATTCAGAGGCTAAGTGCTCTTGTCTTAACCTGCCTGCATCAGGATCATGGTCTTGGGTGGTGGTCCTGAGGTGCGTGACCAGTGTGCCGAAGCTGGTTGAGGATGTTGAAACGGCCTCCCAATACCTCTGGCAGCTGTGAAAACCCCAGTGATTTGGGACAAAGCTCTCCCCTCTGGAAGCAGAGTTCTACGGAGCTGAAAAGTCAAGCAATCAAATGGCAACATAAGCAGGTGAAGGAAGCAAAGCAAGCACAGCAATACAACTTTAGATTCCTTTTAGGGGGACAAAAAGGATAAAAGTGGAATGGGAAGAAGACAACCCAGTCAGAACTCCTGCACCAAAAGCTTCCAAAAAAATACAAACTGGTTATAGGCCATAGAGGAGCTTAAGAAGGATTTTGAAAACCAAATAAGGGAAGTGGAGGAAAAATTGGGAAGAGAAATGAGAATGATGCAAGAAAATCATGAAAAGAGAGTCAACAACCTGGCTAAAGAAAATAACACCTTAAAAAACAGATGAACTCAAATGGCAAAAGAGGCCCAAAAAGCCAATGAGGAGAATAATGCTTTAATAAGCCAAATTTGCCAGATGGAAAAAAGAATCTCAAAAGGTCACTGAAGAGAATAATTCCTTCAGAATTAGAGTGGAACAAATGGTAGCCAATTATTTTATGAGAAATCAAGATTATATCATACAGATCCAAATGAATGAAAAAAATAAAAGGTAATGTGAAATATCTCATTGAAAAAGAAACCAATGACTGGAAAATAGATCCAGGAGAGAACAATTAAAAATTATTGGACTACCTGAAAGCCATGACTGAAAAAAGAATGTAGAAATCATCCTTGAAGAAATTCTCAAGGAAAATTGCCCTGATATTTTAGAACCAGAGGGAAAATAGAACTTGAAAGAATTTACAGATCACCTCTTTAAAAAGATCTCCAAAAGAAAACTCCTAGGAATGTTATTGCTGGGTTCCAGAGTCCCCAGATCAAGGAGAAAATGTTACAAGCTACTAAGAAAGAACAATTTGAATACTGTGGAAACACAATCAGGATAACCCAGGATCTAGCAGTTTGTACATTAAGACACTGAAGGGCCTGGATTATGATATTCTAGAGATCAAGGGAGCTAGGATTAAAACCAAGAATCACCTACCTAGTAAAATTAAGTATAATGTTTCAGAGGAAAATATGGTCATTCAATGAGGTGGAGGACTTTAAAGCATTCTTGCTGAAAAAACCAGAACTTAATAGAAAATTTGACATTCAGATACAAGAAGCATGAGAAGGTAAACATGGAAAATAAAGCATTAGGAACTTATCAAAGTTGAACTATTTACATGCCAACATGGAAAAATGATAATTGTAACTTATAAAACTTTTCTTAGTATGAGGATAGGTGAAGAGAATATAAATGTATATATATATATATATATATGTATATGTATATATGTATATATATATATATATACACATATATACATACACACATATGTTTATATAGCAATGTATATATGTATGAATACATATGTGAGTATGTTTATATATGTGTACATAGACAAAGGGCACAGGATCAATTGAATGGAACAGATGATATTTTAAAAGGTGAAATTGAGAGGTGCGAAAGGAATAGAATGAGAGGAGACAGGGAGAGAAAGAATGGGGTTAATCATCTGATATAGAAGAGGCAAGGGAAGAATAGGAAGTCAAAAGGGAATAGATCAACCTTACTCTCATTGAATTTGGCTTAGGGAAGGAATGACATATGCTTTAAATTGTCTATCTTGCCCTACAGAAGAGTAGGGAGGAAGGGCATGAGAGGGGGGGATGATGGAGGGGAGGGCAGGTTGTTAGAAACACGCACTTTTGTAAAGGGACAGGGACAAAGTAGAGAACAGAACAAGTCAGGGGCAACATAAGAAGGAGGGAAATACAGTCAGTCTTTCACAATATGTCCATTGTGGAGATGTTCTGCATAACTACACTTGTATGACCTGTATTGAATTGCTTATCTTTCCAGTGAGGTTGGGTGATGAAGGAGGAAGGGAAAGAATATAGAATTTAAAGTTCTAAAATAAACTGTTAAAAACATATATGTATATATTATTGTTATTATTATTATTATTATTTCCAGGCAACTGGAAAATAAGATATACAGGTACTGGGGTAGGGAGATCCATCGTTCCCTACCAGAAAGTCATAGGGGTAATGGGGGAAGATATAGGAGAGAGCACATTGGGGGAGGGGGTATACAGAGGGATCACTGTTTTGGGGTGGTGGGTGGGGGAAAGATGGGGAGAAAATTTGTAATTCAAATCTCTTGCAATGAAAGATGTAAACTAAAATTAAACAAAAGTTAATAAAAAAAAATCCGTCTCCTTGACTGAAAGATTATGCTCATTTTTGCTGCATAATTAATCCTTGGTTATAATCCAACCTTCTGTGCCTTACAGAATATAATATTCCAAACCTTCCCGTCTTTTTTTTAAGATGAGCAAAGAATTTATTTTACATATAATTAGGAGGAAAATAAAATATTGTTTTGAAAAATTTTTTTAAAAAGAATTTATTAGCTGCTTTTTATCACAGAGAACTCTAGCAAAATTTCAAATAGCTTACGTCCCTTATCACTATCAAACCATGTCTCCATTTGAGGTTCATGATCTGTTTCCTAAATTCTTTCTTATGTACACAAAGAGACATTAGGAATCAAATAGAGGCTGTAATGGGTGAGGAAAAGACCTGAAACATCAGGGAGTAGACCTTGCAATTAATTGTTATGGCTAAATCAGTGTTTTTTGTGGAACTAAACTACAGAAAGGGAGAGCATATAAAAGGGGAAAGGGAAGGAAGAATGAGGGGAATATATGATCTGTTCTACTCAAGTCAATGGTTGATAATGAAGGGAAAATAAGTAAGGTTTTATAACCCTTTGGGCATAGTTCCAAATTGCTCTCAGGAATAGGTGGGTCAGTTCATAACTCCATCAACAATGCATTAGTGTTCCAATTTTCCCATATCTTCTCCAACATTTATCATTTTCCAGTTTTGTCATATTAGTCAATTTGATAGGTGTTTGACTAATTGACTAATTTCAGTATTAGTCAATACTGATAGATGCAGTACTTCAGAGTTGTTTTGATTTGCGTTTCTCAAATCATTAATGATTTAGAACATTCTTTCACATGACTATAGATAGTTCTAATTTCTTCATCTGAAAACTGCCTGTTTACATCCTTTGACCATTTCTCAATTATGTAATGATTTGTATTCTTATAAATTTGACTCAATTCTCTTTGTTTTATAAATGAGGCCTTTATCAGATACATTAGTTATTATTTAAATCTGGTTTTATTTGTGTAAAAAGTGTTTTGAAACTGTGTTTATATAGTTCTTGGGTTTGTTTTGGCAGGTGGACTCGCAAGTGTTTTATAATATCTACAGCAACTTTAAATGGGATTTCTCTTTCTATCTCTTGCTATTGGGATTTTTTAGTAATATATCAAAATGCCATTGATTTATGTGGGTTTATTTTATATCCTGCAACTTTGCTAAAGTTGTTTATTTTTTCAAGTAAATTTTTCAGTTGGTTCTCTAGTATTGTCTAGGTATGCCATCATATCATCTGCAAAGAGTGATAATTTTGCTTCTTTGCCTATTCTAATTCCTTTATTTTTCTTCTCTTACTGCTAAAGCTAACATTTCTAGCACAACATTGAATAACAATGGTGATAATGGACATCCTTGTTTCACCCCTAAACTTATTGAAAGGGGTTCTAACTTATCTCCATTACATATACTATTTGATGATGCCTTTGGATAGATACTACCTATCATTTTAAGGAAGACTCCATTTATTCCTATGCTCTTTAGTGGTTTTGATAGAAATGAGTGTTGTATTTTGTCAAAAGTTTTGTCTGCATCTATTGAGATAATCATGATTTCTGTCAAGTTTGTTGTTGATATGGTCAATTATACTGATAGAGTTCCTAATATAAAACCAGCCCTGCATTCTTGGTAGAAATCCTATCTGGTCATAATGTATTATCCTTGAGGTAAGTTGCTGTAATCTCTTTGCTAATGTTTTATTTAAAATATTTGCATATATATTCATTAGGGAATTTGGTCTACCATTTTCTTTCTCTGTTTTGACTCTTCCTGGTTTAAGTTTCAGCACCCTATTTGTATCATAAAAAGTATTTGGTAGAACTCCTTCTTTGCCTATTTTTTCCAATAGTTTATATTATATTAGAATTAATTACTCTTTAAATGTTTGATAGAATTCATTTGTAGATCCATCTGGTCCTGAAGATTTTTTTTCCTTAGGGAGTTCATTGGTGGTTTGTTCAATTTCTTTTTCAGATATGAGATCATTTAAGTATTTTATTTTCTCTTCTGTTAATCTAGAGAATTTATATTTTTTGTAAATATTGATCTCTTTCTCTAAGACTGCCAAATTTATTCGCACACAGTTGGACAAAATAGTTCCTAATTGTTGTTTTAATTTCCTCTTTGTTGATAGTGAATTCATTGTTTTCATTTTGGATACTGATAATTTGTTTTTCTTATTTGTGTCCTGTATTGTTCCCCTTCTGCTAGAGTGAGAGGGACCTTTCCTGTTAATCCCCCGTGCTACATGGGCTAGAAGACTGCTGCAACCCATTTTTCTGCTGGCTGAGCTATTCCAGTGTTTTTCCTTGGGTGGTATTTTCTGAATTTTTAGAAGTCAGGAAGGGAGAGTGAGAGAGATTTACTTTTCACTCTGCCATCTTGGCTCTTGGAAGTTTGGAACCTTGAATTAGATTTTGTACCTCCTTTTCCATTTGGCCTATTTCACTTTTTAAGGAGTTGTCTTCAGTGAGATTTTGTGCCTCCTTTTCCATTTGGTCAATTCTACCTTTTAAATAGTTGTTTTCTCCAGAGTACTTTTTTTTCCCCATTTGGACAATTGTATTTTTTAAAGACGTGTTTTCTACAGTCAGTTTTTGTCCTTACTTTTCCAAGCCATTGACTCTCTTTTGCATATCTCTTGTTTCTTTTCCTTATTTTTCTTCTACCTCTTTTATTTGACTTTTATGATCCTTCTTGAGCTCTTCCAAGAAGGCTTTTTGGGGTCTTAAATCAGTTCATATTCCCCTAAGGCTTTGATTTGAACATATTGACAATGTTGTCCTCTTATGAATTTGTATTTTGATCTTCCCTGTGCCCATAGTAAGAACCTATGGTCATTGTCTGTTTCTGCTTTTTACTCATGCTGTTTGCCTATTTCCTGGCTTTTCCAATTGAGCTCTCCTGCTGTAGCATAGGAAGCACTTATTTATGCTTCTTGTGCTGGGGGTCAGAGAACTGGTCATTCACTTTGTGTGCTGGGGCCTCAGGTGCTGGCAGGTGGAGGTTGCAGAGATCTGCTAGCTTACCTGGTACTGAGCAGAGGTCTGTAAGCCTGAAGCTCTTGGGGTGTGGGTGGGGTTCTGGTCCCTGGCGGATTCTTGGTTACCTGGACTGCTTTTAAGCACTGGAAAGTTTGGCTGCTGGAGGATGCTTGTCTGCTGCTACACGTAGGGGTTTTCTGAGCTGGAGTCTACCAACGTAATCAGGTGATCCTGGGGCACTTGTCTGCTCCTTCACTCTGGGTTTCAGGATCTTCCCCTTGTTTGCTGTGGTGAACCTTGCTGCTGGTTCGCTGGGACATCTTCCATCCTGTACTATTCCCTTTCCACCAGAGCAAAAGGGAATTTTCCCATTATTCCCCTAAGCTTCCTGCACTGAAACACTGCTGCACTCTGTTTTTCTGGTGGCTCAGCTATTCCAGGGTTTCTCCTGGCTCAATATTTTCTGAGTTTTTAGAGGTCAAGAAGAGAGAGTAGGAGCAACTTACTTCTTGTTCTGCCATCTTGCCTCCAGGAAGTCTGAGCTGTCACTTACAAAAGATCCATAATTTTTCAAAATTATTTTTATAACTACATTTCAATACCATTGGTTTCTATTGTCTTCACATTATTTTGCTTCACATATTTATAAGCATTATAATAAGGTGTCCATAGGCCTCATCGAGGAGGTTTATGATACAAAAAAAAGTTAAAAGCCCCTGGTGTAAAAGTGCTTTATTGTTCCATGACTGGTCATTATTTAGAGAGAAAGAAATTTTTGTATAGAGGTGAGCTGAACAGATTCAGGGGCTACAAGACTACAGATGCTTAAAGTGATAAGAACAGATAAAGAAGCAGATAAAATCTCCCTGTGCTTCTACTATTTTATGTATGCATATATTTGTTAAACTTATTTATATAATATACTTATATTTTGTTTATATGATTTCATTTGCCTTCCTCTAGGTCTTCACCATTGTTTCCAGAGAGATCCAGGGCTAATAGCCCTAAATTAAGGTGAAAGGTATAATGTAACCAAGAAGAATTTCAAAATTCTTAAATTTTATAAAACCTTATTCTTGTAATAAATTAATATTTCATTTATAACTTTTCCAAAATGTGTATTTATTAATGTGCACAATAGTATTTTAATAATAATAGATTTAATAACTAAAATTTATATAAGCTTTAAGATTTGTGAAGCACTTTACATATTTTGTCTCATTTGGTCCTCATTAAAACCCTTAAAGGAAGATGCTATTATTATGACAATTTTTATCTTAAAGAGTAACTTGACAAAGGTCAAACAGCTGTGAAGTATTTAAGGCTGGTTTTAAAAATCAGGCCTTCTTGACTGTAGGTCCAGAGTTCTTTCCACTATGCCACCAAGAAAATATACAAGCTGGCTTTGGAGTCACTGTCTCTAGAATTCTCAGGAACTTTTACTCCTTAGGTCTAGATAAGTAAGAAGTAATTACCCCATACAGTGCTAACCACTTTGAAGTAGGCATTTTTTTTTCAAACCTCTCACCTACAATAACTTAGTCACACTTAATAATAACAGAACTATTTTTTTTCCTGCTGCAAAAAACCTTTTTTTTCCTATTCTTCAAAGTTTCTTGTCCAGATTTTAGGGCAAAATATCCTTTAATGTAACCTTGTGAACTAATAATCTACTATATATTCTGGAAAGTGAATGTATTTTTAATGTGTATTTGACATAATTTAGTGAAGTACTTCTTTGCAACATTTAGCGTAATAAGTAAAATGCAATATCACAGCTTCAATTTCCCTGCCAAGTAGAGAGTGACATCTGTGTGGCAATATGTAATGCATATTTTCCCTGACAGATAAATTGTAAGGAAAAGAAAAAAGCTTTTTGGTGATTATGATAAATTACTTGTTAAAATCATAGTTTTACTGAGAAACTGAAGTATAATTCATTCCCTTGGCAGACATACAGATGGAATTTTGTAGCACTCTATTAGACTTTATATGTTTCCCCAATTTATAACTTTTCCCTTATCTATTAATTTTCCAATATTATTAATAGTATATTCTTGCATCTTGCATACTTCTCACCTACCTACTTGGTAAATATCTTTATTATTGTCTGTGGAAATAGCTCTAAAAGATAGTCATAAATTTGTTTGCTAGATCCTGATGCTGAGCCAAGTGCTTATTTTATTTTATTTTATTTTTTGCAGAGAGGAGGGCAGGACAATTGGGGTTAAGTGACTTCAAGATCGCATGGCTAGTAAATGTGAAGGGTGTGAGGCTGGATTTGAACTCAGGTCCTCCTGACTCCAGGGTTGGTGCTCTATTCACTATGCCACCTAGCCACCCTACTAAGTGCTTCTTTGTTGTCGTTGTTGTTGTTTTTAAATTAATTTTTGTGTTTATTTTTAGTTTACATCATTCATTTCCACAAGATTTTGAGTTACAGATTTTCTCCCAGTCTTTCCCCTACCCACCACCCCAAAACAGCCATGCCAAAGAATACCTCCTCCCCCATTCTGCTCTCTCCTATATCCTCCCCCATGCTCCCTCTAACTTTCTGGTTGGGCAAGATGGATCTCCATACCCCGCTGCCTGTGTATCTTATTTCCCAGTTGCATGTAAATAATAATAATAAAAATATTTTTTTCAAAACACTTGATTTTAAAATTTTAAATTCCAGATTCTTTCCTTTCCTCCCTTGTCTCCCACTCTTACAGGGAAGATAAGCAATTCAATATAGATTGTGCATGTGTAGTTACACAAAACATTTCCATAGAGCATATATTGTGAAAGACTGACTATATATCGCTCCATCCTATCTCTCACCCCACTTGTTATATTCTCTACTTTGTCACTGTCCCTTCACAAAAGTGTGTGTTTATAACTATCCTCCCCCCTAACCAGCCCTTGCTTCCATCATCTCCCCTCTCATCCCCTTCCCCTCTACTCTCCTGTAGGTCAAGATACCCAGTTTAGAGTATATTTCATTCCCTTCCTAAGCCAAATTCAATGAGAGTAAGGTGGATCCATTCGCTTTTTTCTTCCTGTTCCTTCCCTCTATTGCAAGTTATCCCTTGCATCTTCCATATGAGATAATTTACCCCATTCTCTCCTCATCTCCTCTCATTGTATTCCTCTCTCATCTCTCAATTTCACCTTTTAAATATCATCCCTTCCTATTCAATAGATCCTGTGCCCTCTGTATATGTATACCTGTACCCATATATACAAACACTCACATATGTATTCATATGAACATATATGCTCCTATATAGAGATATATGTATGTATATGTAT
>CM053591.1:39393082-39415160 GCA_028646515.1 Pseudochirops corinnae | reverse complement strand
TTTTGTGTGTCGGGGAGGGGGATGAGAGCCCCTAGATTTCATTCCTCCATCCCAACTTCTGAAAGTCTGGGCATGTAGCTTCAAGAATCCGGGCCGTGGGTTGCTAGCCCCAGGAAAAAAATGCTGACCCTGCTACGCGCCCTGCGTTCCCTCCTACCCAGTTCCGTCGGTCCTCACCTCGGCAGTGAGAGGGCTGCAGAAGCCTCCCAGTCTGCCGCGCTCTGCTCTCAGGTCCATGCTGGTGCTACTCCTGTGTGCTCCGTTATCCCTGCCCCGACCTGATTAGGCACTTCTCTGGACTGGGAATCTGTCACTCTCTGTCTCACAATGGGTTCTGTCACTCTTAAATCCACTCAAATTTACTTTTTAGTTCCCAAGGACGAAATTCTTGGGGAGCTTGTTCAAGTCACTGCTTACTCTCCGCCATCTTGACTCCGCCCATCAAGAGTTCTAATTGTGTTGTCTTCTTCTTGTTCTATGCTTTGATCCTTTTTGCCCCCAAAAAAGGAATCTGAAGTTGGATGGCTGTGCTTGCTTTGCTTCCTTTGCTTGCTCATGTTGTCAGTGAATTACTTGAGCTTTGAGCTCTTTGCCACAATAGAATTCTGCTTCCAGAGAGAAGAGTTTTGTCCCACATTGCTGGGTTTTTCACAGCTTCTAGAGCTATTAGGAGGCTGCCATCTCTACAGCCCCCACCAGCTTTGGCTCACTGGTCACACACCTCAGGACCACCACCCGAGACTGCAATCCAGATCCACGCACATTAAGGCAAGAGTGCTAAGCCTCTGAATGGTCGCTTGGCCCCTCTGTGATCTGTAGGCCAGGAGCTTTGAAGCACCCACATGGATGTGGCTGCCACTCTCCATACCCCTGTTCCAACAGAGATCCACAGTGACCTATTAATTTGTCTTGGGCATTTAAGGCTTGATATTTCTGGAAACTGCCATAGCTGCTGGTGATCCGCTCTCAGGAAGTTGCCTTCAGCCGCTGTTGGTCGGGGCCACCCTGGAGCTAAAACCTCAGCCTCATGTGGGGCCTGGCTCAGCTCCCAGCACACTGCAATGAACCCTTCCTGTACCCCTGCCTGCCTGCCTTCAACAGGAGATTTGTTTCTCTCTGTCACTTTGTTGGTTCTGCAGCTCTAAGATTTGTTTAGAGTCATATTTCATAGGTATTTGAGGTGGTTATGGGTGACGTCATGGAGTTTTCCTGCTTCTATGCCATCTTGGCTCTGACACCCCTCATCCACACACAGTTATTTTTTTTTTCTTAGCAAAATAGCAGTCTGTGAACCTTCTCTTTCTGGCTTCTGAAGGAAAAAGATGCTACATAGCTTTGCCACACATGTTATTAAGGTGAACTTTGACCTTTTGCCTGACCCTATATTACATTCTGTTCTCTGCTTGAATTTTGTGTCCAATAAAGAAGTTTGTTTGAGTTTTTTTTTTTTTCCACAGAGGAGAAACTAGGATTTCCTGTACCTGGAGCAATTCAAGCCAAGGTTAATAGAATAAGAAACACTTTGGAGGTATTAGTAACAAAAGGAGGAAGGATATACTGGAGGGAATACCTTTAGCTTCTCCACTTCTGAGGAGAAGGGATATGGGATGCAGCAGATAATGCCAGAGCCCTCCAATTTATGGTACTTTGGGCTTCTAAACTTTTACAGCTTTGCTTGTAAAGTTTCCAGTTTTTATAGTTGACTAAGCGACAAAAGATAAGAGGAGAGGTAAAGAAATTCAGAAGTACGTTAGTTTTCTTTAGATATTAGTCTTGTTAGGCATTGTATATAAAGGGTAGATATTTAAATTAGTGGTGAATTAAAGGATTATATATTGAATGTGTACCTGCTTTCTTCATCTAGTTAAGATGTTATTAACAAGTGATGAGTTGTCAACAAGCATTTATCAAGCCCCTACTGTGTACTAGTCACCATCCTCAGCTCTGGAGAGCTTTTACTCCCCAGTAAATAAAATATCTCAGGTTTTTGTTGGGGAGACAAACACCAAAACTTTCACTGACCTCAAGGATCTCATTATCTAATGGGGAGACAACATACAAAAAAAATGTGAACAAAATGTATACAAGATAAATTTGAGATAAGCTCAGAGAGAAAGTATTTACATTAAGGGTGATAGCAAAAGACATTGCAGATGGCAGAATTTTGTTGTTATACTTTCTTTTTAAAGAGGATTAATGATATCACATGGGTCTTGACTTTCATGTGAATTGTGTTTAAGTGAGGCAGAACTGTGCAAAGTTGTCAGCCTCACTCTCTCTTCCAAATCAATCCAAATTCAGTGGAAAGGTAAAGTCAAGATGACTGGTCTAGCATGCAGTGGATAACCTTAGCCTTTTAAATTAAGGCCTTTCCCAGTCAGGCTAGGTGGAATTTTAACTGATCCTTGAAAGTCAGGAAAGACAGATTGGAGAGATGAGGGTGTAGAACATTCCAGATATGGGAGAAAACCAATAAAAAATTGCTTAGAGTTTCTCAAGGATATCAAAATTATTGGATTGTAGAGTAAGTGCAGGAAGGTAACTTGCAAGAAGATAGAAAAGGTAGGAGGGGACCATATAATGAATGACCTTAAAAGCCAAACAGAAGATCTTCAATTTAAAATTGAGCACATTCTGCAGGAATGTAAGAGTTTGTAGCTTCTCCTGGAAAACTGAGGAGGCAAGGTAGTACAAAACTAAAGCCAGCATGGAATGACATGGTCTAGTTCAAGTCAGTGAAAATCTGCTAAAAATAATGATATTTAAAAATAAATATATGTGAAATGAAATATGTCAAGAATACAAGCCTTGGCTAGTAACCTGGGATGTTTTGTTTGCTAGTTGGAATTTGGTGCAATTCTTTGCTTATTATGGTAAAAGTACATATCCAGTTTTCCTTTGGGTACTGACTCACAGCTGATCATGATGCTTTCCTCATAATTTAAGCGTGTTTAAAAAAAAAAGACCAAAAACTTATTTTCTGGTCAGAAGACTGTATCACTGTATGACCCAGTGGTAACATGCATATAATTGTTAGCATATTTTCCTTCTGGTGCTAAAAATTATTTTTTTTTAATGAATGCTATCAGCTTCAGTGAGAAGGAAGTAGTTTGTTTTATTATTCTATTAACTTTTATGTTTATTTTTAGTTTACATCATTCATTTCCACAAGATATTGAGTTACAAATTTTCTCCCCGTCTTTCCCCTACTCAGCACTCCAAAACTGTGATCCCCCTGTAAAACTCCTGCCTCAATTTACTCTCTCCTATATCCTCCCTCATCCCTCCTCTGACATTCTGGTAGGGCAAGATGGATCTCCATACCCCAGTGCCTGTATATCTTATTTCCCTGTTGCATGTAAAAGTAGTATTTTTTTAAACACTTGATTTTAAAACTTTGAATTCCAGATTCTTTCTCTTCCTCCCTCATCACCCACCCTTACTAGAAAGATAAGCTATTCAATATAGGTTTCACATGTGTAGTTATACAAACATTTCCATAGTGGATATATTGTGAAAGACTGACTATATTTCCCTCCATTCCTATCCTGCCCCCACTTGTTCTATTCTCTACTTTGTCACTGACCCTTTAAAAAGTATGTGCTTCTAACTACCCTCCCCTCTACCTGCCATCCTGCCCGTCATACCTCCTCCCATCCCCTTTGCCCCTACTCTCCTGTAGGGCAGGATACCCAATTTAGTGTGTATTTCATTCCCTCTCTAAGCCAAATCCAATGAGAGTAAGGTTGACCCATTCCCTTTTCCCTTCCTGTTCTTCCCCTCCATTGTAACAGTTATCCCTTTCCTCTTCTATATGAGATAATTTACTCCAGTCTCTCTCCCCATTTCCTCTCATTATATTTCTCTATCACCTCTCAATTCATCTTTTAAATATCATCCCTTCCTGTTCAATTGATCCTGTGCCCTCTATTTTTGTATACCTGTATACATATGCACACACACTCACATATGTATACATACGCACATGCAACCTTCTATAGAGACATATATGTGTGTATACATACATACATATATGTATGTGTATGTATGTGTGTATATATGTGTGTACATATATATGTACATTTATATTACCTTCAACTATCCTCATACTGTGAAAAATTTCGTAAGTTACAATTATTATTTTTCCATGTAGGTATGTAATTAGCTCAACTTTGCTAAGTTCCTTATGATTTCTTTTCCCTGTTTTCCTTCTCATGCTTCTCTTCCTTTTTGTATTTGAATGTCAGATTTTCTATTCATATTCCAGGTCCTTCAATCCCTTAATGTAGAAGCTGCTAGATCCTGTGTCATCCTAATTGGGTTTCCACAATATTCAAATTGTTTCTTCTTGGCTGCTTGTCTATTTTCTCCTTAGTCCAGGAATTCTGTAACCTGGCTATAATATTCCTAGGTGTTTTCTTTTGGGGATCTTTTTCAAGAGGTGATTGGTGAATTCTTTTAATTTCTATTTTGCTCTCTTGAGAATGGTCCCTTAGCCCCTCTATGATCTGCAGGCTGGGAGTTCTGAAGCAGCCACATGGAAGCAGCTGCAGGTGTGCCCCTTCCATGGCTTCTTGCTCTTGGGGCAGAGGACTAGACAGTGCCCCCAGATCCAACATAGTTTCACTGACCTTTTGCTTTGTCTTTGGCATTTATGGTTTTATAATTCTGGAATCCACCACAACTGCTAGTTATCTACTCTCCTGTATACTCCAGCAGCTGCTGATCAAGGCCGCCCTGGGGCTAATGCTGAGGGCTCACATATGGCTGAGCTTGGCTCCCAGCAAGCTGGGATGGACCCTTCCTGTTCACCTGCCGGGCTGCCTTAAGCAGATTTGTTTTTCTCTGTCACTTTGTGGGTTCTGTAGCTTTATAATTTGTTTAGAGTCATATTTTATATGATTTTTATTTCATGTGGTTATGGGGGAAACCATGGACTTTTTCTGCTTCTATGCCACCATCTTGACTCCGCCCCAGTAATTTTTTTTATAATGGCTGCTTAAATATGCTTTGAGGTTTGCTTTTGCCACTTCAATAGATTATTGTCTCCTTGTCTTACCCCTAAGAATGTTCAACTTGAATCAGATGGAAAAAATGAAATAATGAATATTGAATGTCTGAATATTAAATATCCATGTCAACTTTTAATGAAGTTTTGCTTACTAGATTTAAAAGAAAAGAAGCAAATTAAAGGCCAAGTAATATTTGCCTTGCACATAAGAGGGACAATATTCACATGGAATTTAAGATAGTCAGGGGTTGCATCTCAACCTTACTTTTAAGCAAACCTTTCCTGCCCCTCAACAAATAGTCATTCTTGAATCTCCTAGTTATCAAGGTTTTCTTCCCCTTTAAATTAAATTAATTTGTTTTGTTTTGTATATATGTTTATGATTTAATCTACACCCTTGCTCCCCACATAGACTATAAGCTTCTTGAGGGTACAGACTCTTCCCTTTTTTGTCTTTGAATCCTCAGGACTTTGTGTGCAGTAAACATACATGTATTCTTTATTTGATCGAAATAGTTTCACTATATATATGTGTATACACATATATGTATGTGTATTTGCATATGCATAATGTATATGCGTGCTTTTGTGTGCGTGTGTGTGTGTAACAAAAGTGTTACATTGGAAAATGTAGGTGTCTTTAAACAAAAGAGGTATAGGGACTGAACCTATGACTATAGGGATATCCCAGGCGAGAAAATCTCCTAATACTTATGCTGGTTGGCACCTTTTCTGATATTTTTAGTTTACAGAATTGCTTGGAGCACTGAGAAATTAACTGGTTTGCAAAGGGTCATGTATCCAATATGTGTCAGAGGTGGGATTTGAACCCAGGTCTTTCTGGTTATTAAGACAGATTTCTATCCCACCATGAAAATTATTTTAAAAATTAGGTATTTATAAAAAAGCTTGAATTCTAATACATTCACTAGTTAATTGCTTTGTCTGCCTCCTTGAAATGTAGTGATGTAACTAATTGCTCCAATTCATTGTACCGTAAGGGAAGCTTCTAGTATTTATTCTGCAAGCTAGCCCTGACTCTTAAACAGTTAGAGGAAATTTGAGGGATTTCTCCACTCTATTTTTTTCATCTAGAAAGGTATCTGCTACTTTTTTTTTCCAAAAAAAGGCTTTTAAATCATCATTTTAATTTTAAATAAATAAATTCATGTTCTGTCAGAAATTATTGTAAGAATAGATTAAAGGATTAAAATTAAAGAATAAAAAAGAAGAAAGAAAGATATAATGTCATTTCAATAAACCTAAGCAAATACATCAATCAAGTCTGATATGGTATGTAGTTTTCCATATGAATAGCCCCCAACTTCTATAAACAAGGAAAGAGAGTTTTGTTTCTTCATGGTCTCTTCAGGGCCAACCCTGATAATTTTAATTATACAGTGTCCAGATTTTTTGTTATTCTTTCCACTGACTTAGTTATAATCATGCAGTTCACTTTCCAGGTTTTGCTTACTTCACTGTATCAGTTTATATAAATCTTTCCATTTTTTTGTATTCTTCATATTTATTATTTCTCACACTGTCATTATATCCAATCACATTTAATCATAATTAAGTATTAAGTATCACAATTTGTTAAGCCATTCATCAATCAGGTGAATCTAGGCAGCTACTTTATATTTAATTCTTTATCACTATAAAAACAGTTTACATTTTAAAAATTTAAATGTTTATAGGATCTTTCTTCCTGTCTTTGAATTTTTTGGAACATATATCTACAAATGGAATATCTAAGCAAAAAATATGTGGACATTTTTGTCACTTTCTTGGCATAAGTTCAGATTGTTTTCCACAGGGTTTGAATTAAATCACAGCTCCAAGAAAAGTATATTAATGAACCTATGTTTCCATAGCCCCTCTAACATTTTTTTAAATTTGTTATGCATACGTTGATTAGTGATTTGGAATAAGCCTTCAAATGGTTGTTAATAGCTTGCAATTCCTTTGAAAACTGTTTGTTCATAATCTTTGACCTCTTATTTTCTGGGTACATTTTACAGTATAAAAAAATGTACTAGTTATATGTTCAAATTTATATGAAAACATCAATGTTTCATATCCAAAATCAATTGCAGAACCTGCACTACTGTTACATGTTTTCTTGGGCTATGGGTTATTTGCTTTTAGGAGGCTGTATTGTGTGAGATAGAAGTGTTAGCAGGACTCTTTCAACAATGTTCTTACCCAGTAATACCACTGCTCTGATACACAGTTAAAACAAGATGTCTATTGGGCTTTACTTTGACTTTACATGCATTTTAAGGAATCAGATCGTTTTAATGTATTTCAAAAATACCTGCTGCTCTACATCATGTCTTGGTGAGCACAGATACCCATTAGTTCCTCGTGTTCCAATTTTACACTGAGTAGCTAATAATTTTATAATACCTCCCTCCCCATGTACTTATGTAAAGAAAGATATAGCACAAATGTCTTAAGGCTAATAAAATTCTTCCAGAGTCAGAAAATGAGTTATTAGCTGCACAGCACATTCTATTGCTATTCATTCAGCGCTGACAAAGGGCTAAAATATCATTGGTAAGTTGTACTTTCAACAACATATTCATACAACAGTAAATGAGTACATTATTTACAAATATAGCACATTTAACATGCTAGTTTTGAATGAAAGAAGTCATGTAATGACCTTGTGTTTCCAAAGTAACTATTCAAGAAGCTTACTTATTATTCTGTAGAGGAGGACTATCTCTCAATGAAATTATGAGAGAAAATAGCATAAGATTCTTCTATGTTGAAAAAGTTGTCTGATATTTACAAAAAATAAATCAGTTTACTGTTTCTTTTTAGCAGGTTCAAACATTTAGCATGATCCCTTCTAATCTCAGTACAACATCAACATATGAAAAAGATAATTCACAGTAAGAAAGGTAGGGAATGATAAATGAGCAAGTCTGGCAAGTGCTATCAGAGTCCCGTGGCAAGAAAAAACTCCAGCCAAATTTCTATTATAGTATCAAGCTGGCACTCATATAGCACCTTATGGTCTGCAAAACCACTTTACAAATTTTATCCCATTTGGTTCTCACAATAACTCTGGAAATCAGGTGCTATTCCTCTCATTTTACAGTGAGGAAACAAAGGCCAACAGAGATTAAGGGACTCACCTAGTCACACAGCTACCTAGTATCTAAGACAAATTTGAACTCAGGTGTTCCTTTATTCACTAGCTTCCTCAAGTAGTATAGGCCTAAGGTGGATCAAGGAACCTGTGCTACAGTAGGGATAGGAATGATGGGATAGATTCAGAAGGAATTGTAAAGAAAGATGCAATAGATCTCCAAAGTACCTATTGAAGGTACTGTAACTAAATAAAGGGGCAATTCAGAGGAATTAAAAGAAATTATGCACCTTGGTTATTCAGTATTTTAAATCAGTGTAACTAATAGCAATGTTACTATCGACAGAAGTAAGAAAGTATAAAAGATAATGAAATAAGTTTTAGGCCAAATTGGTCTTGAGGCAACAGTGAACAAATAAGTCATTGCAGAACCAGGGTTGGAAAAGACAGGTATTCAAAAACAGTACATGAAAACAGTGAAAGAGGCTGTAAATGTGTAAAATATGAAGAAAAATAGGACCAAAGGCAATGCTTATATTTGGAAAACAGGAAGGAGATGGAAGATGAGAATAAATTATTCAAAAGGCAGAAAGAAAATGGGCCATATAGTGTTGCAAAAATTGGAGGAAGGAATCCATTTCTGTATTCACTCAATATTATCTGTGGTATTTCCCCCACACCACCACCTAGAGATTTTAAGAAAGAAATAGGCTTAATTTTTTTTCCCTCATAACTTCCTCATTTTAAATATAACTGAGGTTTCCCCTTATAAATCAGGGTATGGAGGTAGGATTCACTATTGACATTTCTGGCTCCATAGTATCATCAAAATGCTTTCCTCTTCACTATTTTTTCTCTGTCATGAGACATGGAAACTTTGCTTGGCTTGAGTTACTGAGCATAAACAATAATCATTGCAACTAGGGTGTATTGTGGGTAGAGTACAGGAAAAAATTAGTTCAAATATAACCTTAGCTATTTAATAGCTGTATGACTTTGGAAAAGTCACTTGACCTTTGCTTGCCCTCACTTTTCTTCTCGGTAAAATAGGGGTTGGAATAGCATCTACTTCCCAGAGCTAGCATGAGGATCAAATGAGATTCTATTTGCAAAATATTTTGAAAACCATCACTTGCAATATAAATTCTAATTCTAATTGTTATTATTAATTTTGAACACTCATAGGAACTTAAGTGACTTCAAAAAGCCCTGTCATCCCTACCTACAAACCTACCCTACCTTTCCCCATTTCCTCTGCTTTCTATTCCTATCCATATTCATTAATATGATACTTATGGAATCATTTCCAGAGTTGTTCAAAGCAGTCTTTGTCACACTGAAAACAAAATTATCTTTGGAATTACAAACTATATCTTTTGAAATTAAAGAATTATGGGAAAAGGGAGATATTGTAAAGTAAATACAGTCTGTAAAAGTGAGTTAGAACATTCTTCCTTTTAAATTCTATTTGGTAAAGACAAACTGGAAGAGCATAAAATCAAGGTACCTTCATTAGATTTTAAAAGACAATTAATGTTAATTTCAAAACTAAAAGAATTATTTGGCATCTTAAACACCATTTAATCTACCTCTTTCATCTTACAAATTCGAGGTAATGCGGGCTGAGAGACATCTAATTGCCAGGAGATAACCAAGTGGTAAAATGAAGAGGTCAGACAGAAAGTGAAGCTGGCTTTCAATAAAAGACATATTGGGGTTATTGGATCTAAAGACAGCCACAAAAACTTAATATTCAAATAGTTTGAGTTTATTTAGGAATAAAAACTGTTACAGAAGGTTTTTGTTTTTGTTTTTCTATTTCCTCTCCATCTTAAAGCAATCCCTTTATATAGAAAAACATTTTCATTTATTACATTTACATTTATTGATTACCTTTGATCCCCAATATAAAGCATAAAACACAATCCAACAAAGAAGCTAATTGTCCAGGTAGCCCAGTTCAATGAAAGACAACAACAAGTACATGAATGACAAACTAAAAAGATGGTCTGCATGTCCCTAAATAGAAAATAGTGGAGATAAATGAGAAAATAGGGAAATTTCTCATGTCTCTGACTTGTGTTCAACATGGAGGATATCTGAGAAACTCAATCTATGAGACTATCAGGTGTCATCACCCATTTCCTCCTTGGAAGCACACAGCTCACAAAGCTCAAGGGATGGAAACATTCATTTGTAGGTTAAAAAAAAAACAAGAATAGGAAATGATGGGTAGGATGGTTTCAGGAAAAAAAATGGAAAGACATATGAATAGATGCAAAGTAAGGTTAGCCAAACCAAGGCAATATTGTACGCAGTAACAGCAATACTATAACAATGATCAACTGTGAAAGACTTACCTACTCTGAGCAGGACAATGATCCAAGATAATTTCCAAAAGTTTCAGGATGAACAATACTATCCACTTTCAAAGAGGAGACCAATAAACTTTGAGTGCAGACTGAAGGATACTTTTTCACTTTCCTAATTTTTCTTCTTTCTTTTTCAAAAGTGCCTAATATAGAAATATGTTTTGCATGATTTCTCATGTATTATTGCTGTTGTATTGTTTGTCTTCTTAGTAGGTAAGGAGAGGTGAGAGGGAGGAAGGGAATTTGGAACTCAAAAAAAATTAAAGGATTAAAAATAAAAAGAAAATAAGAAAAAAAGATTAAAAAAAAGAAAGTTAACAGAGGTCATAAAAATATTGACTGACATATTGGAATAAGCAACCCTTTCATAGTGACCTTCAATAACTCACAGTTGTCCATAAAGCACAATTATGAGTTTATGTTGATGCTTATTTTTTCTGCATGGCACTAATTGCAGCCTTCTGAATTTTCTAGCATATGGAACCAATTAATACCCTTAAGAGAACTGTAAATATAGAGCTAGAAAAGACATTTGAAAGGACATCTAGTCCAAACTCCTTCATTTTACAGATGAGGAAACTGAAGCATTTTGACCTACTGTCCCCTTTTCAAAAATAATTATTCAGTGTCGCCATGGAAATCTACTTTTGTTAACCCTAAAATGGATTTTAAATAATTAATCTTTTCTAAAAAATGTAAAAAATTTCAATAATTTATCATAAATTTGTAGGGTTTATTTTTTTCCTGGATTGAAATTTTGATGACATGGTGTATCTTGTAATTGTGTAGCATTGTACTGTAAACAAAAGTCATTACATGCACATATTGCTGCATTCTGGATTTTCAACAATGTTTGACGCTCACCTAACAACACTTGCTTGTTAAGACCTGTCAGCAGACTTAATCACTAATAGGTTATAACATGCATTGGAAAATAATGTAATCACTATGATTTCAACTCTGTTGCACAACAGATGAAATGCATACAAACAGTTTTCCTATATGATTCCACTGCCCCCTTATTTTTATTTAACACCTACCCAATTGCACCTGAGGCTACTACCACCCCATCCCCCCCATTGTTCTAGCAGATAGGGGATAATACCAACCACTTTGGGAATATATGAGGTTATCTTAGATAAGCCATCATATTTGGAGTCAAGAAGTCCTAAATTCAAATCTTTTCTCAAACACTTACTGGTTGCATGACCCTGGAAAAGTCCAAATCCTACAAATCATAAGATCAGGAGTGTCATAGTTCAAAATAAACTGATGTTTTCAGAGATAGCTAAAGAGAATGTTCAGGGTTTTTAAAATCTGTAGTGTGAGGGAAAAAATGACCAAAAAAGGGAAAGAATCACTGGTTAAGGTGACTGAGAGAGTGTTAATTACTAATAAAGGAAAAGTGGAGGTACTCAGTGCTCACTTTTTCTTCAGTTTTCTTTGCTAAATGGAATGATTCTTATATTTAAAATGATCTAACCCAGAGTTAATACCCAATATGAACAGGAAGTCAGTAAGAGTAAAACTTATTTCCTTTGATGATTTCAAGTCACATTCCCAGATGAACATTTTTGAGTAGAGAAGATCTGGCACATGTGATTGTTAAGCCAGTATCAGTGATACTGAAAATGGTGCAAAATGGGGGAGGTATTGCAGGTGAAGAGAAGTGGAAGTGGAAGAGGACACATATGGCTTCATCCAGAAGAAAGCATGCTGTATTAATTATTTCCTCTTCTGAAAGGGTTACTAAATTGACAGATAAGTGGACTGAAATAGGTATTATTTACCTTCAGTTTAGCAATAAATTTGGTGAAATGCTTCTTGTTTTTCTTGTGGAGATCAAGACATCTGGATTTGATGATAAATATTTGGATTGGATCCAAAGAATAGTCATTAATGATTCAATGTCAACTGAGCAAGAGGTTTCCAGTGGAGAACCCCAGAAATCTGTACTTGGCAATCAGTTTAGTTATTTTTAACGATGACTTAGATAAAGGTGTTGATGGAATGCTTAGCAATTTTGCAGACTATACCACAAATCTAAAAGGGATAGCAAGACATTCAGTTTCAAAATCAGGATCCAAAAAGTTCTGAGATCTAGGTTGAATCTAAGATGATCAAATTTAATAAGGAAAAAAAATTGCATTTGGGTTGAAGAATGTCAGTGTCACAAGTACAAGATAGCAGAGGCATGGTGAGACTAACATGTGGAATGTGTGGATTTTAGTGGACTACAAGTTTAATATGCAAACAGTGTGACGTGGCAATACATATATATATATACATGTATATATATATATATATATATATATATATATATACACACATATATATATATACATATATACATACATGTACAGAGAGAAGAATCTTGGGCTGTGTTTAGAGTGTCAGCTACTAGAAATAAGAAGATATATAGTTCCCCTGTGTTCTGTCTTTTTCAGTCCACGTCTAGAGTATTGTGTTCAATTCTGGATATCACAGTTTAGGAAGGACATTAATAAACTGAAGAATCTCAAAGGAAGCTAACTAGGATGGTGAAAGGCCTTGAGTTCCTGTTATATGAGCTTTGTTTGAAGAAACACTTAGCTTGGAGAAAAAAAGAACTCAGATGAAGATACAATACACCTTTTCAATTTTTTTAAGGACTATCAGGTGGAAAAAGTATATATATATATACATACATACATACATATGTATATAAATATGTATAAACACTTTTTTTCCTTTGTGACTCAAGAGCGTAAAGCCAAGAGTAATAGATGGAGGATGTAAGAAAGTGACTCAATTTTCCCACATCCTCTCTGACATTTATCATTTTCCCTTTCTGTCATATTAGCAAATATGATGGGTATGAGGTGGTACTTCAGAGTAGCTTTACTATACTGTTGGTGAAGATATAAACTGATGCGACCTTTCTGGAGAGCACTTTGGAACTGTGCTGAAGGTCTATAAAACCAGGCATAGTTTTTGATCCAGCAATACAATTACTAGGTCAAAGAGACTACAAAAGCGGGGGAAGGAACTTATTTGTATAAAATGTTTATAGAAGTCCTTTTTGTAGTGGCTAAGAATTGGAAATTGAGGAGATGCTGAACAATTCAGGAATGGCTGAACACATTGTGGCATATGATGGTAATGGAATATTACTGTGCTATAAGAAATGATGATCAGAATTATTTCAGAAAAACATAGAAAGACTTACATGAATTAATACAGAGTGAAGTGAACAGGACCAGGAGAACATTATGCACAGTAAAAGCAATATTGTATGGTGAACACTGTGAATGACTTAGCTATTCACAGCAATTGTTAGGCCAAAATTAGTACATGCAGCAGAGAATTGCTCCATACTTTGTTGAGTCTCGGCTTCAGAGGCTGCACTGAGTGCACAGTGATCTGCAAAAAAAAAATTTTTTTTTAAATCATCCACCAACTCTCCCTCTGCCTTGTTTTCAAAAGAAGAAAACAAAGCTATTTATAGGCAGGTAAAAAAATGTTCAAAATCACTGATAAGAGAAATGCAAATTTAAAAGAAAAACACTCTGAGGTACTACTTCACAGCTATCAGAAATGACAAATGCTGGAGGAAGCAGGGGAAAATAGGTACACTAATAAGTTGTTGGTGGAGTTGTGAAATGGTCCAAATCTTTTGAGGAATAAATTGTAACTGCGACTAATGGGTTGTCAAACTGTTCTTTGACCAAGCAGTACCACTACTAGGTCTGTACCCCAAAGAGATCAAAGGAAAAAGAAAATGACTTATATATACAAAACATTTATAGCAGTTCTTTTGTGGTGGCACAGAACTGGAAATTGAAGGGATGTTCATCAACTGGGGAGTGGATGAATAAACTGTGGCATATGATTATGATGAAGTAATACCGTTCTACAAGAAATGCCTAAGGGGGAGGGAGCAGAGTCCACATGACGGTAAAAGCAGGGACTTGCTTGAGATCTATCCCAAATCCCTTCAAATACATGTAAAAATTTACTCTAAACAAATTCTAGAGCAGAAGAATCCACAAAATGACAGATCGAAACAAATTTCCAGCCTAAGACAACCTGGGGGAAATGTCTGTTATGCTGTCTGAGAGAGGAGCACAGGTCAGAACAAGGCATACCAGCACAGACAACAAACCTGGAGCAGGTCTCATGGGACTGAATCACTTGCAATTGTGGAAGTTTCTAGACTTCTCAACCCACAAGTACAAAAGGCAAATGAGAATGTCAACAGGAAACGTGTGTCACACCTGGGTTAGAGAGGCCCCATCTCTTGGGCAGTAGTGATGTGGCAGCTGCTTCTGGAGCTCTCAGCCCACAGACAGTAGGGGGCTTGAGAGGATGACTAGGGCAGATTGAAAGGAAGCTCTTTGCTGGTACTGAGGCAGAATTCTCTTGTCTTGCTCTTGCTTGGATCTGGGTTGACGTCCTGGGAGGCAGTCCTGGGGTGAGGACAAGCACTAGCAAGGAAGAGCTAGTGGAATTGGTGGAGAGGGAATCCCCTTCACAGTTCCAAGGTAGAAAAAGAGTTCTTATGATCACTCAAAGACCACAGCACAGATCAGGAGAGGGGTAAACCCCTCTCCTTTGATCATACCATCTTGAAAGAGTTGAAAGGTTAGAGGTCCCCAAGAATATCTCTGTAAAAAGCTGCACATAATGCCTGAAGCTTGGGACAGTACACTCTCCACACTGGAAACAGAGTCCTGCCTTAGCAAAAAGTTAAACAAGTTAATTAATTGGCTGAGAAAATAAATAAATAGCAGGAAAAAAAACCTTCAGACTACAGAATCTTACTTTGGTGACAAAGATCAAACAACTAGAAAAAGACAACAAAGTCAGAGCTCCTACATCCAAAGCCTCCAAGAAAAATGTGAATCATTCACAAGCTCAAAAATGATTTTGAAAATCAAGTAAGACACTCAAAGGGCCAGAGCCAAGATGCCAGAGTAAAAGCAGGAACTTGCTTAAGCTGGCACTCCAACCACCTCCAATACTTATAAAAAATGACTCTAAATAAATTTTAGTGCTACAGAATACACAACGTGACAGAGAGAAACAAATTTCTCCCTGAAGGCAGCCTGGCAGACTGACAGGAAGGGTCTATCACACTGAGCTAGGAGCAACAGAGTACTTTGAGAGCCACACTGGCCCAGATTGGCAGCACAGACCAACCACAGTAGACTTCAGGGGACTGATTTGCCAACAGCTGTGTCAGTTTCAAGACTTCTCAACACATAAATGCCAAAGAGAAATTAAAAGGTCAGTGGGGAACTCTGCTGAACCTGGGTGAGAGAAGAGCACAGTTTGGCCCCTGACCCTAGGGAAGCAGAGGTGGTAGGGGCTGCCTCCTGAACTCCAGGCCTACAGATCATAGAGGGACCAAATGACCAGAGGTAATTTCTCTTGCTTTGCCCTACTTGGATTTGGCCCACAATCTAGGATGGTGGCCCCTGGGATGAGGAGTTCTAGCATGGCAGAGCTTGTTGAGGCTACGGAGAAGCAGTCATCCTCATAGGTTTGGGGCAGGGACCTAGAAGAAGCTCTGACAACAGTTGCCCAAGAAATTTGGGATACAGCAACCTCTACTCTGGAAGCAGAGTTCTTCCATGACAAAGAGTTCAAAAGTCAAGTAATTGGCTGGCAAAATGAGCAAACAGAGGAAGCAAAAGGAAACTATAGAATCATTATTTGGTGATAAAGACCATCAAAACATAGAATCAGAAGAAGACAACGAAGTCAAAATTCCTGCATCAAAAGCCTCCAAGAAAAATTGCAGGTCATGGAATAGTTCAAGAGGGATTATGAAAATCAAGTAAGAAAAGTAGAGGAAAAATTGGAAATAGAAATGAGAACGATGTAAGAAAATCAAGAAAAATGAGTCAACAGTGTGCTAAAGGAGACCTCAAAAATACTGAAGGAAATCACATCTTAAAAAATAGACTCATTCAAATGGCAAAAGATGTCCAAAAAGCCAATAAGGAGAATAATGCCTTAAAAAGCTGAATTGCCCAGATGGAAAAGGAAATTCAAAAACTCACTGAAGAGAATAATTCCTTCAAAATTAGACTGGAGCTAATGGAAGCTAATGACTTTATAAGAAATCAAGATACTATAAAAATGATCCAAACAAATTAAAAATTGAAGGCAATTTGAAATATCTCATTGGAAAAAACACTCACCTAGAAAATAGATCCAGGAGGAATAATTTAAAAGTTATAGACTACCTGAAAGCTGTGATAAAAAAAAGAGCCTACACACTATCTTTCAAGAAATCATCAAGGAAAACTTCCTTGATATTCTAGAACAAGAGGGCAGAATAGAAATTGAAAGAAAATCAAGAAGGAGATATAGAGGAAAATTTGGGAAGAGAAATGAGAGTGATGCCAGAAAATAATGAAAAACAAATCAACAGCTTGCTAAAGAAGAGCTGAAAAAACTGAAGAAAATAACACCTTAAAAGGAAGAGTAACCCTAAGGGCAAATTGATCCAAAATGCCAATGAAGAAAAGAATACCATAAAAAGGAGAAGGGGCCAAATGGAAAAGGAAGTCCAAAAAGCTCACTGAAGAAAACAATTCCTTAAAAATTACAATGGAGCAAATGAAAACTAAAGACTCTATGAGAAATCAAGGAAGTATTTTTTTTAAAGAGTGAAACAAAAGAAGACAATGTGAAATATCTCATTTGAAAAAAATGACTTGGAAAGTAGGTCCAGGAGAAAGAATTTAAAAATTATTGGCCTACCTGAAAGAGTCTAGACATCATATATCAAGAAATTATCCAGAAAAATTGCCCTGATATTCCAGAACCAGAGGGTAAAATATAAATTGAAAGAATCACAGATCAGCTCCTGAAAGAGAACCCAAAACTCCTAGGAATATTGTAATCAAATTCCAGAGTTCTCAGATCCAGAAGAAAATATTCCAAGCAACCAGAAAAAAACCTCAAGTATTGTCAAAACACAATCAGGATAACACAAGATTTAGCAGCTTCTACATTAAGGGATTGGAAGACTTAAAACATGATATTCCAGACATCAAGGGAACTATAATTAAAACCAAGAATCACCTATCCAGAAAAACTGAGTATAATACTTCAGGGGGAAAAATGGACATTCAATGAAATAGAGTACTTTTAAGAATTCTTCATGAAAAAGACAAGAGCTGAATAGAAAAGTTTGACTTTCAAATACACCAAGCGAGAGAAGCATGAAAAGCTAAACAGGAAAGAGAAATCATAAGGGACTTACTAAATTTGAACTGTTTACATTCCTACACGGAAAGATGATATTTTCTATGAGAGAAACAGAGACAGAGAGACAGAGACAGAACAGAGTGACACAGAGAGAGGGCACAGGGTTTTGAATATGAAGGGATGATATCTAAAAAAATAAAATTAAGGAGTGAGAGAGGATCGTACAGGGAGAAAGAGAAAGAGGTTGAATGTGGTAAATTATTCCATATAAAAGTGACAAGAAATACATTTCAGTGAGTGAGGGAAGAGGAAGGAGATGAGAGGGAATGAGTGGCCCTTACTTTCACTGGATTTGCCTTAAGAATGGAATAATGTACACACTCAATTGAGTATGCAAATCTATTTTACCCTAGAGGAAATTTGGGGGGGGGGGAGAGAAAGGAATAAGAGAGGGAGGATGATAGATGTAATAGCTGGTTGGGGGAGGGACTACTGAGAAGCAAATACTTTTGAGATGGGACAGGATCAAAGGAGAGAATATAATAAATGGGGGGGATAGGAAAGAGGGAAATAAAGTCTTTCACAACATGACTTTGTTGAAGTGTTTTGCATGACTACATATAATACCTTATATAAAATTGCATGCCTTCTCAATCAGGGTGGGCAGGAAGGGAAGAAGGGAGATAATTTGAAACTTCAAGTTTTAAAAATGAGTGTTAAAAATTGCTTTTATCTTTAACTGGGAAACAAGACATATAGACAATGGGGTATAGCAATCTATCTTGCCCTGTAGGAAAGTAGAAGGGTAGAAGATAAGAGAAGGGGCAGGGATTGGGGTAACAGAGGGGAGGACAGATCAGGGGAAGGGGTATTCATAATACACACCACCTTGAGTGGGGGGAAGGGAGAGATGGGGAGAAAATTTGAAACTCAAAATCTTGTGGAAGTGAATGTTGAAAACTAAAAATTAATAAAAAGATAAAAAAAAGAAATGACTAAGGGTCTGGTTTCAAGAAGAATGAAAAAAAAAAACATAGCAACACCTCTATGAACTGATGCAGAGTGAAGTTGTGAGAAGAAGTTGGAAATAAATATTGTGATAATTACCAGCTGTGAAACACTTGAGTACTCTGATGGATGCAATGATCTAAGACAGTTCCGAAGAACTTATGATGAAAGGTGTTATCCATCTCCAGAGAAAGTCCTAATGGTCTCTGAGTGCAAATTAAAGTATAATTTTCTCACTCTACTTTCTTTTTACTTTTTTATAATATGGCTAATACAGAAATACGTTTAATATGATTTCACATGTATAATTGATGTCATTTGGCTTGACTTCTTCATGGTTGAGGGCTAGTGAGAGAAAAGGAAAAAACTTTGGAACTCACAATTTGAAAATAAAAAGATGTTAAAAATAAATTGTTTTTGAAAAAAGAAAAAAAGGTATCTATTATATACTAGACTCTAGGTGATGCACTGGATTGTTAATGCACCATATTACCCTCAGCAACAGCTAAAAAAAAACCCTACAATTATAAAGAATAATGCTTGATATTAGTTAAAATGAATTTTTACAAAATGAAAGCTTTCTTATGAGGCATAAGGGAAGTGCATTTTAAAAATACCTCTAAAATTGTGTGTTTATATGTTACATTACTCTTGATATTTCTATCAAATTTTTCTTTTCATTTTTAAAATATTCTTTCATAGGATGTTGTCAGGTCTGATTCCATCTGTCTTCTGTTTATAGATAATTTGGAGATTTCTTTGAGGAAGTGTAGGAGGGAATGGAATTACTGACTGCCATAATTTGTAGACTTCAATCCAATTTCTTGTAGGATTCTCCAGTAAATTATTATCCTTCTTTCATGCCAATAGAGGGTTTCATAAGAACCCTCATACTTCTTTTTTCAGTTAAGTTTTGTGTTTATTTTTAGTTTCTATCATTCATTTCCATAAGATTTTGAATTACAAAAGGCCAGAGCTTGTGGGGGCTGTAGAGAGGGCACCCAACTATTAGCTCATGCAGCTGAGAAAACCCCAACAATTTGGGACACAGCTCTCTCCATTGTGTAAGCAGAGGTCTGCCATGGCAAAGAGCTCAAAAGTCAAATAATTGAGAAGATGAGGAAGCACTATCAGACCATACAATCCTTTTGGGGGGACAAAAAAGAAGAAAGCATGGAACAGGAGGAAGACAATGAAGTCAGAACTCCTGCATCAAAAGCTTCCAAGAAAAATATGAACTATTCACAGGCCATGGAGGAGCTCAAGAAGGATTTTGAAAATCAAGTAAGAGAAGTGGAGGAAAAATTGTGAAGAGAAATGAGAATGATGCAAGCAAATCATGAAAAGTGAGTCAACAGCCTTACTGAAGAAAATAATACCTTTGAAAATAGACTAATCCAAATGGCAAAAGAGGCCCAAAAAGACAACAAGGAGAAGAATGCCTTAAAAAAAAACTGAATTTGCCAGATGGAAAAGGAATTTCAAAAGCTCACTGAAGAGAATATTGAAATTTGTAACTCATGAGACTTTTCTCAATATGAGGATAGTTGAAGGGAATATACGTATGTATAGGAGGGTGTATATGTATATAAATATATATATATGAAAGTGTGTGCATATGTGTGTACATGTATACATAGACAAAGGGCACAGGATGGTTTGAATATGAAGGGATGATATTAAAATAAAATTAAGAGGTTACAGAGGAATATATTGGGAGAAGGAGAAAGGATAGGTTAAGATAAATTATCTCACATAAAAGAGACAAGAGAACACTGTTACAATGGAGGGGAAGAGCAGGAAGGTGAAAGGGAATGGTCAACCTTATTCTCATTGAATTTGCCTTGAGGAGGGAATAACATAAACACTCAATTGGGTATCTTACACTAAAGGAAAGCAGGAGGGATGGGGAGAAGAGGGAGAATAATAGAAGGGAGGGCAGATTGGAGGAGAGAGTAGTTAGAAACAAACACTTTTGTAAAGAGATAGGTCAAAGTAGAAAATAGAGTGAGTGGGGGTGGGATAGGATGAAGGGAAATATAGTTAGTCTTTCACAATGTAACTACTATGGAAATGTTTTGCATAACTACACATGTACAACCTATGTTGAATTGCTTGTCTTCCCCATGGGGGTGGGTGAGGAGGGAAGAAGAAATAGACTCTGGAACTTAAAGTTTCAAAAAACAAATGTTAATGCATGTTACATGCAACTGGGAAATAAGAAATACAAGCACTGGGATATAGAAATTCATCTTGTCCTACTAGAAATTTGGTATGGGGGAGGATATAAGAGAGAACAGATTGGGGGAAGGGGCATTCAGTAGACTCACTATTTTGGGGTGGGGGAAAGACAGGGAGAAAAATTTGTAACTCACAATCTTGTGGAAATGAATGTTGAAAACTAAAAATAAATAAATAAAATGTGCAAAATGAAAAAAAAAAAAGAATAGAAGACATTGAGACACCATCTTTGAAGCAGCAGCACAGTACCTACATAGAGAATGTCATGAATAGTGACTAAATTTAGATATTTAAGTTATAACACCAGCAAATTTGCAATTATAGTAACACAGATTACTATCATATATTTTATGCTCAGTACAGGCTGGAAACCATAATAATGAGGCACTCAAATGAAGATGAAAGGAACAGATAAATTTTCTATGTAGCTTTAGTGATACCAAGCTTTTATACTAGATCAAAAAGTCTCATTTTCCTTCTATAGAGGGCAGCTGTATACTCAACCTTTTATATAATTTGAAGACAGAAAATCATCTCACCCACTGCTGTGCATTTTTTCTAGGAACCCTGTCAGGTTATTGAGTAGACTGATAAGAAATCAGCAAAATTCCCACTTCAATCAAAGCATGTGAAAAACACATTTTCTCCTCTTATTGTGCTGTTATTGTGAAAAATAATAAGTAAGCAGGAAGCCTATTTTAATCAAAGTGCTTATCCGTTAGCATATAGCCTGAATATTGGCAACTAACCCAGACAGAGCAAACAGCATCTGGTGACTTCAATCATAATCTAGATGACGTGCTATGTGAAAATAAAACTGCCATGTCCTCCACCAAAGGTAGAAAGATACTTAGCATGGAAATTTGCAGTCAGTCTCTAGTGGTTTCTACCAGGAGTGCATACTGTTTCAAATGCATGGAAAATCACTGAGTGATTTTGTGACCGAAAGAATGTTTTATCAATATGGAGGTTGACTTTCAAATGAATGCAAGAACGAAGAATAAAAAGAAAAATAAAGAGCAAATAAAACCATAATTGGATAAATGGTAATGTTATCAGAATATTTGCTTTCATTAATTATTGCCATTGTTTTTCAAATCATGCACATTTATTTTCTTAAATGCTTATCCCCTTATTACCTTT
>CM053591.1:39369471-39391899 GCA_028646515.1 Pseudochirops corinnae | reverse complement strand
GCCTAGAATATGATATCCTGGAGATCAAGGCAGCTAGGATTAAAACCAAGAATCACCTACCCAGCAAAATTGAGTATAGTGTTTCAGGGGAAAATATGGTCATTCAGTGAAGTGGAGGACTTTCAAACACTCTTGCTGAAAAAACCAGAACTGAAAAGAAAGTTTGACACTCCAACACAAGAAGCATGAGAAGATAATCATCTCATATAGCGGAGGCAAGGGATAACTGTTACAATGGAGGGGAAGAAGAGGAAGGCAAAAGGGAAAGGGTCAACCTTACTCTCATTGAATTTGGCTTAGGGAAGGAATGACACAAACCGTAAACTGGGTATTTTGCCACACAGGAGAGCAGGGGGATGGGGATGAGAGATGGAATGGCAGAGGGGAAGGCAGAATGGGGGGGAGGGTTGCTGTAAGTAATCACTTCTATAAAGGGACAGGGACAGGGTAGAGAACAGAACAAGGCAGGGTGGGACAGGAAGGAGGGACATATAATTAGTCTCTCACAATATGCCCACTGTGTGGAGGTTTTACATAATTACACATATACAGCCTGTATTGAATTGCTTATCCTTCCAGTAGGGGTGGGTGACAAGGGAGGAAGGGAAAGAATCTAGAATTTAAAGTTTTATAATCAAATGTTAAAAATATGTGTGTATGTGTGTGTGTGTGTGTGTGTGTGTGTGTGTACATACACATAGGCACTGTGGTAGGGAGATCCATCCTGCCCTACTGGAAAGTCAGAGGGGCAAGGGGGAGGACATAGGAGAGAGCAGATTGGGGGAGGGGTTATACAGTTGGGATGGCTGTTTTGAGGTGTTGAGTAGGGGAAAGATGGGGAGAAAATTCGTAAATCAAAATCTCATGGAAATGAATGATATAAACAAGAAAATAAATAAATTAATTTATTCAAAAAAAAAAGAAATACTTAATGCTAAAAACTTCCAAGAGCCAAGATGGCAGAGTAACAGTAAATTGCTCTCACCCTCCCTTGTTGACCTTGAAAAACTCAAAGGATATTGCACCAGGAAAGATCCTGAAACAGTAGAGTCAGCAGAAAGACAAGATGCAGAAGTTTTTTGGCTCAAGGGACTAGGAAGATTAACAGGAAAAGTTCCTCTTGATGTAGCTGAAGGGGCTAGTACAGGACAGAAGTTATCCCAGCAAGGCAGCAGCAAACTCCACCTCAGTGGATGAGTGGGAGATCCTGAGACACCCGGTGGTGGAGCCAGCAAGTGCCAACACCAAGACCCTCACATGCCTTTACATAGCCAGGGAACTGGGAGATACCAACTTGAATGGGTATCCACCAGCAACTGATCCTGCCTATGCTCTAGCCCAGACCTGGAGGAGTAGGAAACACTGGAGAGACCACTCCCCTCCAAAATCTCACACCTGGAGCTCAAGTGTTACCCTGGGGAAACAGAAAGACCACAACTGGCCTCAGCATACAACAGCCAGCTAACACTCAGCATTAGGTAAGCTACAAGATTATAAAGTTTCCAGCTTCTAGAACCCGAGACCACAATACACAAAGCTAGTAACCATGCCCCTATCCCCAGGCACAAGTGATGTGGAAAATAGACCCTGTTTCCCAGAAGCAGAGATCCACTTTAAAAGCCAGGAAAAGGCAATCACAATGAGCAGAAAAGCAAAGCAGAAAAGCAAATACCATAGATTCTTACTATGGGTATAACGAAGATCAAAACACAAATTAAGAAGAGAACAACACTGACACTATACTAACATCTGAAATGTCAAAAGGAAATATGAAACAGTCTTAAGTCCAAAAAACATTCTTGGAAGAGCTCAAGAAGGATTTTAAAAGTCAAGTTAGAGACGTAGAAGAAAAATTGATCAATTTATTTAAAAATGCAATTGACAAAATGGAAAAACAAATTCATGAAGAAAACAACTCCTTAAAAAGTAAAACTGGATAAGTGGAAAAAGAGGTACAAAAGCTAAATGAAGAAAACAATTCATAAAAAATTAGAATTGGGCAAGTAGAAGCTAATAACTCTATGAAATATCAAAAATCAGTAAAACAAAATCAAAACAATGAAAAAACAGAAGAAAACAGAAAATATCTCACTGGAAAAACACCTGAACTGGAAATGTATCCAGGAAAGATAATTTAATTTAAGCATTATTGATCTACCAGAAAGCCATAGTGAAAAAAGGAATCTGGACAGTATCTTCTAAGAAATCATCAAAAAAAAGTGCCCCAAGATCCTAGAACCAGAGGATAAAAAAAAAATTCAAAGAATCCCCAGATCACCTCCTGGAAGAGATCCCAAATTGAAAATGTCAAGGAATATTATAAACAAATTCCAGAATTATGAGGTAAAAGAGAAAACATAGAAAGCAGTCCAAAAGAAATGATTCTAATGTCATGGACTATACTCAGGATCACACAGAACCTGGCAGCATCTACATTATAGGATTGGAGGGCTTGGAATATGACATTCCATAAGGCAAAGGAGTTTGGCTTACAACCAAGAATCAACTCCCCGGCAAAACTTCAGGCAAAAAGATGGATAATCAATGAAATAAGGGACTTCCAGACCTTCCTAATTAAAAAACAAGAGCTCAATGGAAAATTTGATCTTCAAATACAAGAAACAGGAGAGGCATAAAAAGGTAAACAGGGGGAAAAAAAACCCATGTTATTCTATAAGGTCAAACTGTTTACATTCCTGTATAAGATAATATTTGTAAATCTTATTATTATGACATTCAAAAGGTACATACATAGAAAGAGGGTGGGGTTGTAAATTAACTGATATGATGATAACCTAATGAAAAGGTGTAAAGAATGAAAAAAGAGGAAAGGAAGAGGCATAAAAGGGTAAATTACATCACATGAAGAGGTACAGAAACATATTCAAGTAGAGGAAAAGAAGGGAGGAAGATGAGCATTGTTTGAACTTTACTCTCATCAGATTTGACTCAAGGAGGGAATGATGTACTCAGTGAAGTATAGAAATATAATTTACCTTATAAAAAGTAGCAGGGGAAAGAGGAAAGAAAAGAATGGGGGTCTTTAGGAGAGAGGAAAGAAATAGTAAAGGAAAAGAGAAAGAAAAGACAGGGCTAATAGAAGGGAGGGACAATTGAAGGAGGCAAAGATCAAAAACAAAATTCTCATGCAGGGGGAATCAGAGACCTAGAGGAAAGCACTGATAGTAATGATAATTGTGAATGTGAATGGGATGAACTCTCCCTTAAAATAGAAGTGGGTATCAGAATGGATTAAAAATCATAATACTACAACATGAAGCTTACAAGAAATGCTTTTGAAAGAGAGGGATACACATAGGGTAAAGGAAAAGTCTGTAGTAGAATATATTATGCTTCAACTGAAGTAAAAAAAAAATTAGGGGTAGCAGTCCTAATATCAGACAAAGCAAAAGGAAAAAATAGATCTAATCAGAAGACATAAGAAAACCATTCTATTAAAAAGAACCATAGACAATGAAGTAATATCTTTACTAAACATATATACACTAAAGGGTATAGCATCCAAATTCTTAGAGAAGTTAAGAGAGTCAAAGGAAGAAATAGGCAGCAATATTATACTAGTGGGGTACTTCAGCCTCCCTGAACTTGATAATCTAACCTTAAAATAAAGAAGAAAGAAGTTAAGGAGGTAAAAAGAATTCTAGAAAAGTTAGATCTGGTAGACCTCTGGAGAAAACTGAGTAGGGATAGAAAAGATTATATATTTTTTTGAGTGGAACATGGCATATATGCAAAAATTGACCATATACTAGGGCATAAAAAAACTCACATTCCAGTGCAGAAGGGAAGAAATATTAATTGCATCATTTTCAGATCATGAAGCAATAAAAATTTTATGTTATAAGGGACAATGGGAAGACAGACTAAAAATTAATTGGAAATTAAATAACCTAATCCTAAAGAATGAGTAGGTCAAATAACAGATCATGAAAATGACAATAATGAAACAACATACCAAAACATAATGGGATGAAGGGAAATCAGTTCTTATGGGAAGTTTTATGTCTCTGAATGCTTACATGAATAAAATGGAGAAAGGGGAAATCAGTGAACTTGGCACGCAACTGAAAAAGAAAAAGAACAAATTTAAAATCTTCTACTAAATAACAAATTAGAAATGCTGAAAACCGAAGGAGAGATGAATAAAACTGAAATAAAGCAAAGTATTGAACTAATAAATAAAACTAAGAGTTAGTTTTTTGGAAAAAAACAATAAATTTCATAAACTTTTGGTTAATTTGATTTTTTTTTTAAAAGAAGAAAACCAAGTAGCCAGTATCAAAAATGAAAAAGGTGAATTCAGGACCAATGAGGAGGAAATTTTAAAAAATTATGAACTATTTTGAAAAAATTATATGCCAATAAATTGGACAAATGAGCGAATATTTACAAAAATATAAATTGCCCAGATTAACAAAAGAGGAAGTAAAATACTTACATTATGTTGTCTCAGAAAAAAAAGAAACTCACCAAGCCATCAATGAACTCCCTACGAAAATAACTCCATGCCCAGATGAATTTGCAAATGAATTATATCAAACATTTAAAGAACAATGAATTCCAATACTATATAGACTATTTGGGAAAATTGGCAAAGAAGTAATCCTACCAAATTCTTTTTATTCATTTATTTGCTTGCTTGTTTATTTATTTTTCAAAATTTAATTTTAGACTTTAATGGGAGAACAGAACTATAGAATAGAGAAAAAAACAAAAACATATAAACTTAAATACAAAGTTAGAAAGAAAAAGCATGTTGTATGCATAGCAGAACATAAGTGAGTATTCAAAACACATTACAATAAATTTTCATTTTAAGAAAGGCTATATCATAAATAATACTCATTGTGTTGAGAATTGTTCTTCTTTTCTTTGCTTCTTTGTGAATTTTCCTTTGTTCTCTGCTGTGCACTTTTTTACTTTGTTCTTTTTTTTCCCCTCTATCCATAAACCCCCTTCCCCCAGAAGGCCACAATGAAGTTTAGATATCTTTCTCTATAGCTACACACACACACACACACACACACATACACACACACACGTACATATACACATACACACACACATACACATACAGATACACATACAGATGTATATACACCATCCCCCATCCTCAGAAGGCTACAATAAAGTTTAGATATGTTTCTCTATAACTATAAATATATACCTACACATATATGTATATATATAGCATACATATATAGACATATACATACCCAAGCCTATTCTACTCCTGATTTTTGTTTTTATGTATGCGCATGTCTCATTTCCTATCATGTCTTCCTTCTCTACTTTACTTCCACCCACTACCTTGCCCTCCTTTGACTTACTTCCCTCCAGAGATCACTCCCCTATCCTTCCAATCCCATAATTCTAAAGATCCTTCTATATCTCTATTTTACCTATTCCCTCACTTTCTCCTCTGAAGTTCCCTCCCTTGCTCTCTCTCCCCTCCCTATGCACACACACACACACAAACACACACACACACATATACACACATATGTATGTGTGTATTTCCCTCTTAAACTCATTTCCGATGAAAGTGGGTTACTAGCCCTCCTACTCCATTCAATTCCTCTGTATCAATTCTTATTCTTGTACCTCATTTGTATAAAATAATTACTCTTTTATCCTGTTCCTAAATGGTTTTATTTTTTAAATTAGTATCATACTCAGGTTTATGCCAGTCTTTCTTATGAGCTACTCAATTATTGCTAAGAATTTTAAACATACATTTTACATATATAAAAAGTAAAAAGGTGTGTCTAGGTGGCTCAGTGAATAGAGAACTGGTCCTGGAGTCAGGAGAATCTGAGTTCAAATCCAGACTCAGAAATTTAACACTTACTAACTGTGTGACCTTGGGCAAGTCAGTTAACCCCAATTGCCCTGCCTTCCTCCCTCCAAAAAGCAAAAAAAAAAAAAAAATTAAACCTTCTATCCTTACTGATCTCTTATGATCAATCTTTGTTATATGCCTTATATTTCTCTTGGTTCTTGTATGTTGATTCTTTTATTGAGTTTGGAATATTTTTAACAAAGTCTTGAAAGTCTGAGAGTTTATCAAATGTCCATTTTTTTTTCATTGAGGATAATACTTAAATTTGCTGAGTATGATGTTTTTGTCCAGAGTCCTAGTATTTTTGCTCTTCAATGCATTGTGTTCCAAGACCTGCCATCTTTTTATGTCTCTGATGCTAAGTCATGAGTAATTCTTATTGAGCCACCATCATATTTAGGTTGTCTTAATATCAATTCTTTTAATATTTTTTCCTTGACGTGGGGGTTTTGGAATTGGACTGTGATATTCCTATGAGTTTTCCTCAGAGGATCTCTTTGAATTGGTTATTGATGGATTTTTTTAATATTTCTACTTTCTTCCTTTGTTCTGATACTTCAGGACAATTTTCTTTAATTGTTTATTCTATTATTGTATCAATATTCCTTTTTTATCATAACTTTCAGCTAGTCCAATTATTTTTATATTTTCTCTTTTTGATCTGTTCTCCAAATCTGTTGTTTTTCTTATAAGATGTTTCATTTTCTCTTTTATTTTTCATTATTCATATTTTGTTTGATGATTTCTTCATCTCTTATAATTTCTCTGGCTCCACTTAGTCCAATTCTAATTATGAAGGTGTCACTTTCTTCCTTAAGATTATGAATGTCTTTTTTCTAATTGGTTGACTTTCTTTCATACCCTTCTTGTTTTTCTTGAATTATTAATTTTTTTTCAAGTTTTTCCTCCATCTTTTTCATTTGATTTTTAAAGCCTTTTTGAAGACTTTCTATGAATTGTTTTTGGACAAGTGTCCATTTTTACATTTACTCTTTGGGGGTATCTTTTCTTGAATGTCATTATCTGAAGATGAACCCCAATTATCTCTATTCTTTCTATGGTTGGATTCTTTCCCCTTTTCCGGTGCATTTTTTTTGGTAATGGCTTAATTTTTGTAATCGCCTCTAAGTCCTGGGGTGTGGAAAATGATCTCTTGCCCCAGATCTTCAGTTCTCCCCTCTAGTCTGGAATCAAAGTTAAACCTCCAACCTCCTGTAAGTCAGTCGGTTTTCTACCCCACTGCATCTGCACTCATGGGGTGTGTATCAGTTCCTTTTCATCCCCACTGCTATTTGCAGTACAGCTGGGTCTGGCATTCCTTATCAGCAGAGGTTCCCTCAATCTTCCCAGGCTCAAACACCCAACTTCCCTCAATATTCACGGGTAGAAGTTCTGGTGGCTAGGCATGAGGCAGCTTCTCAAACCAACTAACCCCAGGACTTGCCACTTGCTGTTTAAGAGGCTTGATGTTTGTTGTTAAAACAGAACTTAGCCTGGATGCATTTACTCTTCACACAGTCCAAAAATTGCCCTGGGATTTTTCCCCCAATCTTCTCGAATTGTTCCAGGAGGACCCCAGATATGTCCCTAGTTTTACTTATCCCCACCCACACTTTGTTCACCCTAAGGTGCTATTTTTACTCTTTTATGAGGGAGAATCTTGAGACCTTGAGGTTTTCTGACCTACTCTGTAATCTTCCCAGAATCCTTTGCCCAAATTCTTTTTATGATACAAATATGGTACTGATAGATAAACCAAGAAGAATCAAATAAGATAAAGAAAATTATAGACCAATTTCCCTAATGAATATAGATGCAAAAAATTTAAATAAAATATTAGCAAAAAGATTATAGCAGCTTACCATGAGAATAATAAATTATGACCAGGTAGGAATTATACCAGGAAAGCAGGACTGGTTCAGTATCAGGAAAATTATTAGCATAGTTGATCATATGAACAACAAAACTAAAAGAAACCACATGATTATCTCAATAGATGCAGAAAAAGCTTTTGACAAAATACAACACCCATTCCTATTAAAAACACTAGAGAGCATAGAAATAAATGAAATCTTCCTTAAAATAAGTAGCATCTATCTAAAACCATTAATAAGCATTATATGTAATGGGGATAAGCTGGAAGCATTTCCAAGAAGATCAGGCATGAGACAAGTATGTCCATTATTACCATTGATAGTCAGTTTGGTACTACAAACATTAGCTTTAGCAATAGGAGAAGAAAGAGAAATTGAAGTAATTAGAATAGCCAAGGGATAAACAAAACTATCACTCTTTGGATCTGATATGATGGTATACTTAAAGAATCCTAGAGAATCAAGTTTAAAAATTACTTGAAATGAACACCTTTAGCAAAGTTGCAGGATATAAAATAAACCCACATAAATCGTAACCATTTCTAAATATTACTAACAAAGTCCAATAGCAAGAGATAGAGAAATTCCATTTAAAGTTATTGTAAACATTATAATATATTTGGGAACATACTTACCAAAACAAACCTAGGAACTATATCAACACGATTACAAAACATTTTTCACACAAATAAAGTTAGATCTAAATAATTGGAAAATCATAAGTTACTCATGGGTACGCTGAGCTAATATAACAAAAATGACAATTCTATCTAAATTAATTTACCTATTCATTGCCATACCAATCAAACTACAAAAAAATTATTATATAGGGCTGGAAAAAATTAATATCAAAATTCATCTGGAACAACAAAAGGTACGGAATTTTAAGTGAATTAATGAAAAGAAATGATAAGGAAGGTGGTCTGGGCATACTAGATCTTAAATTGTATTATAAAGTAGCAATCATCAAAACTACTTGGTACTGGCTAAGAATTGGAAGGGTAGATCAGTGGAAAAGGTTAAGCACACAAGACACAGTAGTTAACCTTTATAAGATTCCATTGTTTTATAAACTCTAAGACCCCAGCTTCTGGGATAAGAACTCACTATTTGACAAAAACTGCTGGGAAAACTGGAAAATAGTATGACAGAAACTGGGCATAGGACAATATCTGACACCATATACCCTAATTATGTTTGAATGTGCCCACAATTTAGATACAAAGGCTGATACTATAAACAAATTAGGGGTGTAAGGGAGAGTTTATCTGTTGGATTTATGGGGAACAGAAGATTTTAAGACCAAACAAGTACTAGAGAACATTATGAAGTACAAAATGGAGAATTCAAATTACATTAAATTGAAAAGATTTTGCACAAACAAAGCCAATGCAACAAAGATTAGGAGGGAAGCAGAAAACTGGGGAAGCATTTTTACAACTAATGTCTCTGATAAAGGCCTCATTTTTATAATATATACAGAACTGAGTCAAACTTACAAGAATACAAATAATTCCCCAAATGATAAATGGCCAAAGGAGATGAACAGGCAGTTTTCAGAGGAAGAAATTGAAGCTTTTCATAGTCATATGAAAAAAATGTTCTAAATCAGTACTGATTAGAGTGATGCAAATCAAAACGACTCTGAGGTGCCACGTCATACCTATCAGATTGGCCAACATGATGAAAAAGGAAAATGATAAATGTTGGAGAAGAGGTGGGAAAGTTAAAACACAAATTCATTGTTGATGGAGTCATGAACTGATCCAACCCTTTTGGAGAGAAATTTGGAACTATGCCCAGAAGTTTACAAATATAGGTATATGCTTTGGCCCAGCAATACGACTTCTAGGGCTAAATCACAAAGACATCATATGAATGGGAAAAGCACTCACATGTATAAAGATATTTGTAGCAGTTATTTTTGCGGTTGTAAAGTACTGGAAAATGAGGAGATGCTTATCAACTGGGGAATGGTGAACAAGTTGCAGTATATGCATGTAATGAAATGTTAGTGTGCTATAAGAAATTATGAACAGGCAGACTTCAGAAAAACCTGGAAAGTTTTATATGAACTGATGCTGAAGGAAGTAAGCAGAACGAGGAGTACATTGTACACAGTTAACAGCCACAGCTGATAGACTTAGCCCTTCTCAGCAATGGAAGTTCCTAAAATTATTCCAAAGGACTCATAATGGAAAGTGCCATTTATATTCAGAGAAAGAACTATAGGGTGTGAATGCAGAGTGAAGCAGACTTATTTTCATTTTGTTTTTTTTTCTTTCTCATTCTAATTCTTCTACACAACATGATTAATGTGAAAATATGTTTAATAGGAATGTATATGTAGAGCCTATATCAGATTTCATGCCATCCTGGGAAGGAGGGGAAGAAAAGTTAAAATGTGTGAAAGTGAATGTTGAAAATTAAAATGAATTTAAATAAAAAAAATAAATTAATTAACTTAAAAGTTAATAATGCTTTTTTCAAGGAATTCTTCCTGGAGTTTGGAGATATATGAACTAGATCTTCAAGGATGAGTAGGATTTCAACTGGCAAAGATGGAGTGGTGATGAGGTTGAGTATTACAGGCATGAGCAAAGATGAAGTGATCAAAAAGTGCTAGCTAATATAGATTGTTGATAGCAATATAAAAAAGCTATGGGTACTTGCACAAAATTTAGGGAATGTAGTTTTATTAATGCCTTTGACTGCTCCTAGATTATCACTTCTCAACTTTATAAGAAGATGATAATAAAGATTCAGAGTATGTGGATATTAATGCTGACTCTGACAGCTACTAGCTTTATGAGTATTGTCAAAGTATTTTATTTCTTTAGGTCTTTCTCATTTATAAAATGAGGTTGGGAAGGTAGGAGGGAAATAGAATATCAACCATATTCCTTCTAGCTCTAAATCCTATGATGCAGTGATACTATGAACTATACCAACAGTTTAAGCAACATTTACTTTCATTAGTTTCATCTCCTGAGCTAGGACCTCAGTTTTATAAAACTGACTGTCTTATGTTGCTTTTGTATCTCCCACAAGTGCTACCAAAGTGTTAAGCATACAGAATCAAATTATGTTGTTTGTTGCTTGAATTCACAAGATTGTGAAGACTCATCATAATTATAGGGATCATTCAGCCCAGGCTCTGTTGCCATTTGTAATGTTAATGGAACCTGAAGATCTTCCATGCAAGTAAACAGGTACTCAGCACTTTGTTTCAAGTTAATACCTTGTTTAAGCTATTTAATTAACACAGAAATAGTTAACACCTTGGGAGGAAGTTGCTGATGCAACAGGAAGGTGCAGAACGGGGAGGAGCTATACTGTATATAAGGAAGAGAACCAACAGGACAGTCAGATTTTCTCTCAGTGAGCACCTGGAGGCTGCAACTTTTGCCAAAACCCTCCTTCTGGGAACTTTTAGCTAAGAACTTCCAAGAACCAGGATGAGGAGCTACCATGAGTGAAAGAAGGATCCCTGCTTGAGGGAGCCTGTTCTATTATGAAGGCTTGGGAATGTGGATCTTCACTGCATTAACCATGTGTATCAACTTGGTGACTACTGTAATGACTTTGGCTTTCTGGTTCTGGAACTTAGTTTTCTGGTATTTGAATAAAGGCTTTGGTTCTGTCCTCCATGTGGAGAGTTTGCTACATTTTGTGATTCACAACTATACCAGCATATTCATAACCACCATGGGTGTTGTGAACATTGCATTATTGTTGCACCATTATTGAGGGAATCAGTAATTGTGGCAAATGAGTCAGTCTCTCCATTAATTGGCAATTGCCTGATATCAACGGGACAGGAAAGTCAAGCTAGCTGAAGGAGCAAAGCACCCTGAGGAAGACATAAGAATAGGCAAGCACCAGGCTAATCAAAACCATAACCACCACTTCCCCTCACATCCTTAGCTTTAGAACCCAGGAATTGCAGTGCTAGTTTACATCCTTCATTGCCCCCAAAGTACTGGTCCTTCTACCAGCCTGGCTACAACATCCATCATACAGACAGTTAAATTTTATGGGGATGTGAAATCCTTGATACTGTTAGATACCAGAAATGAATAAGGTTTTATGAATAAACATAATATTAAGAAGATGCATGAACATTTGCTTTGCGATTATACTCTATGGATCATTGGGCATTTCCACCTAATGTGTAGCTGAAACCTCCCATATATATTTTCTTCATTCAAATGTGAGCTCCTTGAGACTGAGAAATATCTTGATTTTCTATTTGGATCTGTGTGGGACAGAGATCACTACCAAAAAATCAATACAAAGACTTAGATACCTGAAAGCAGAAATGAGTTTATTGCTTTCTCATGAGAAAGGGTGCAGCCCCTAGTCACCCTAATGGCGCTGGCCAGGGAAGGACAAATTGATTCTGGAAAGCAAGGTCCTTTTATACTCTAAAGCAATCCTCTCCCCCCATCTCTAACTCCCTTGCCCTTATCCCATTGGCTGGGCTTCAGCAGGCACAATTTATTCACTTGTCTTCCCCAGCAACAAAGAACGAAGGATCAAAAAAAGGCAGGAAGTTAGGTTGTGTTGCAAAGTGTGGTTTTTACAAGGTAAGGATGTAAACTGTGTTTCAATAATACAAAAACTATTAACGCTTTTGAGGAGGCTTCACTTCTGAGAAATCATTCCTCACAGTTCTCCTTTCTTATTTCTTAGAACTTGAAAAATCCTCACACCATTGCTGGAAGACCACTTCCACTAATTCTTTTTGAGAATAACCATGAATTTAATATCTCCTTTCCCTTCTATTTTCACCGAACAGGACAAGGAGTCTTAGATCACTTACATCACACAAGGGAGACACACTGGGAGTAGGATAATTCCACTAAAAGCTATCAGGAAGAACCAGAGGGTTTGTTTCCATCAGAATCCATTAAACCAGGAAATCCCAGGGGTATAGAAGGGAGAATTCCATGTCTGGACCAGGATATGCACCAATTTGATCATATCTTTAACTATTTCCCCATTATTATCAATGCCATCTTGGGAGGGATGTTTACACACCAACTGGAAAGGTTTAGCTTCCCACAGATAAAATTGTTGCATGAAAAGGGAAGTGACTGAGGCCTAGGGACCAGAGACAAAAGAAAATACCTGCAACAAAGCAAAGCAAGGATATAGCAACCAACAGAAACAACATCACAACAGTTAATGAATAAGTTCCTTTTTCAAAGTCAGTTTTAAAGTTCCAGGATCTGGTGATACTACAATCTACTGGGTCAGGGCTGGCACACCTTTACTCAGGTGTGATGAGTCCAGCCTCTTTCTTTGTTTCAAACAGCAGTGTCAGCAGTGAGGAGGATCTGGTATGGATCTTCCCAGGCAGGAGTCAGCTTTTCTTCCTTCCAGATTTGAATCAACACCCAGTCAACAGGCTGGAACCTATGAACTAGAAACCCTAGGGGAGGTGTTTGAGTAATTCTTTCAGAGTACTGACAATTGATGCACTAGAGATTGTACGTATTCCCTAAGGAATCTGTCTTTCAGAGTAAGTGTCATAGGGGGATAAGACAATGTTCCTCCGGGGCTTCATCCTAATCCTAAAGAGTGCTAGGGGTAAACATTTTGTTTAGGGCAATTGAGTCTCCACCATTAGTTTAATTAATTGTTCCTCCCTTGATTTCAGTCTATATGCTCCACCAGCCCGTATCTATGAATTATTTTTTTCCAACAAGATTCTAGTAACCCTAGAGGCAGTAACGTGTGAAAGAATGAAGTCTTCCACCCATGATGTGAAGTGATCCACAAGGACCAACAGGTATCTTACTCACCCTACTGGAGGCACCTCAGTGAAGTCCACATGTATACTTGGAAAGGGCCTGATACCCAGAAGCCACCCTCTCATTGGAGACTGTCATTGGCTATATCTCTTTTCAACACACAATGCAGCCATCAGCCACTTGGAGTGCCAATGTGTATGTTCCAGGACATACGTACCGGGTCAAGACTGCATCACAGAGGCTCTGGATATCCCAATGACTGCCCTAGTGTAGGTGTTGTAAAACCTGTCTTATTCTAGCCTTATTCAGTACCTCATGCCCATTGGGTAGGAGCCACCTTCCTTGAGAGTCTTTTTTAGCACCTAGGTCTACTGCCTATTGTTCCTCTACCCCAGTCAGGAGTGGGGGAGAGGCAAACTCAGATCAAGGGGAGGGATGAGCACCAATATAGGTTCCTCTCTCAATTTTAATTCTCCAGCCCTCCAGGTCTCCTTAGCCCTAGAATTTTAAAACTCTTTATCTCCCCCAACCTGGGTCATAAATTTATCTTATTCATTCAGCATAATTACCAATTATCTTTTATAAAAACAATTTTAACTGAAACTTCCTTTTAAACAAAGACAAGCTTGGAAGCGTATAACTTCTTAAATTACAATACTTCAAAATATTAATGCCTCAGTCATCATTTTTCTGTTCCTCCAACAGTATAATTCTTATTTTAAGTTTCACATTTTTTTAAATCACATTCCTTCAAAAACCAATTTATATACAACAAAATTCAATTTGAAAACTGCTTTAATACTAATTTCTACATTTTACAATCATATTTATCCTGATCTTTTTTTTCTTTTTTAAAAAATTCCTCCTCTATCATTAAAAAGCGAAAAACCTGTCTCTTCTCCAAGACCCCAAACAAAACTGTCCCAGGCATTAATTTCTCGCTCCTACTTTTTTGAGACACTTGCAAAAAGTTTTAATCAGATTAGCTAAAGGGTTTGGCCCAGACAAAAAAGACCTAACAAGATGTGGATAACTCCCCCTCCAAACAACTCCTTTGGATGGGGGAGGGAATGACTAAAGAGCACATGACTTACTACGGTTCCAACCCATCTTTTTCACTCAGACAACTCATGGTCTCCTTTACTTTACCAAGAGAGCCACATTTCTTCCTTCCCTGTGCCCCTTCTTTTCTGAGAGATTTAAAATCTCTACTCAAAGTGTCCCAGATACTTTAATTAGAGATTTTTCCCTTACTTCTCTCCTTATCAATGGAAAAACTTTGGATCCATCCAGCTCTGTTGCACCCTCTTTACTAAGGGGGCAGGGAAAAACTCCTAAATGATCAATCTTAAAACTTCCAGAATATGAATTAAAGTTCCCAGGTTTAAATGATCATTTATAACAATTTATCCAATGTCTTTCTCCTGAAAATACTGTCAGAATTGATTTAGTTACTTCTGGTTACATTCCAATACGCAAAACCTTTTCACATTGAGTGGGGCAGGAAATGGTTCAGCCTGCCTTACTTTGACCTGAGAGGAAAAGAAATTCCTCCTCCCTTTTCTTATTTTTCTTTCCCTTCAGACTCCAAACCTGGCCAGAGCTTAGAATGTAAAGAGAAAGAAAGATTTTTTTTTACATTATTCAACAGTAGCCCTTGCTGTCCTTGAACACATAGACTGATTACACACAGATACACATTTCACCCAGAAACACACAGAGACACAACACAGAGACCCAAACACAAAACAAGCCCTGCTCCTAGGTGCTTTTCTATTTATACTTTGTTAATGTCCAAATAGCAAGCTTGGGTTCTAAAGGGCTATCTTTCAGAACATCTGGAAAGGCGCTGTGTTGCTGACCACCCACATTTGACTGAGACTTCACTATGGACTGCCCCAAGGCTCATCAGTTCTTGCCCATTAAGGCTCACCAAATCTTGCTAAGGGGTGGAGGCTCACTAGTTCTTGTTCTCTTTTGAGAACTCACCAATCTCGCCCCCTTACATGAGGTGAAGCTGGCTAGATCTTATCTAGGGCACACTAGTTCTAGCTTTCTGTAGAAAGCTCACCAATTTTGCTTTCTCACCTCACTAAGCTCAGCCTTGTTTCCCCTCCCCAGTCACCCAGAGACTCACAAGTTCTTGCCCCTGTTGTAGGGGCTCACTGATCTTGTCTTACCTGGGTCTGTGTGCACATGACTTATGTGACTGACTCAAATTCTTCAACAGGTAGTGATTGTCTTGCCTTTTCCAAAATTTCTGCTTTCAGGTATGTGTTATTCTTTGGGTCTGTTCCTTAAAAGTGAAAGGAAACCCCAAGACTGTTCCCCAAATCACTGGCAAATGGCTGGGGGGCACCTGTCCTAGGGCTGGTTGGGAGACCCTTACCCAAATAAGGGAGATCCCAGGATGAGGTCCCAAAACTGTGTGGGACAGAGATGACTACAAAAAAATCAATGCAAAGCCTTAGATACCTGAAAGCAGAAATGAGTTCATTGCTTTCTCACGATAAAGGGTACAGCCCCTCAGCACCCTAATGGCGTTGGCCAGGGAAGTACAAACTGATTTCAGAAAGCAAGGTCTTTTTATACTCTAACATGAGCCCCACACCTTCCCTAACCTCCTTCCCCTTATCTTATTGGCTGGGCTTCTCCATCAACAGAGAACAAAAGGCAAGAAATTAGATTGTGCTGCAAAGTGTGGTTTTACAAAGTAAGGGACTGAACTGTGTTTCAATAATATAAAAATTGTTAACCCTTTCAAGGAGGCTTCGCTTCTGAGAAATCATCCCTCCCAGATCCATGGCACCCAAAAGTAATTTGCATATAGTAAGAATTTACTACATGCTTTTTTAAAATTCATTTCTTTTAGACATTCATTTGGACAGGGACTCAATCTGTGATTTCTGAAGCCTATTAATAGATAGAAGCCTTTTTTAAATTTTATTTTTAATTTATGGAATAAAACAAGCATTTCTATAAGAGTACAATAAAAAAGATGATTGCAAATGAAACCACAAATATTGCTATGTACAACTTGCTATTCATTTTAAATATACAACAAAGTTATAATGTTCTTTTTCTTTCCCCACCCAGCATCCTAGAGATGGCTACCATTAGACACAAATAGACACATATGCAAGATTGTTCTATACATACTTCTATTTATCAGTTCTTTCTGTGGATGCAGAAAGTGTCTTTCTTCATATGTTCTTTATAGTTAATTTGGATATTTAGACTAGTGAAAATTACTTCTTTGCTCAAAGTTATTCTTAAAACCACATTGCTATTACTGTACATAATGTTCTCTTGAGTCTGCTCATTTCACTCTTCATTGTTTTGTACAAATCTTTCCACATTTTTCTTCTTTTTTATTTTATTTTATTTTATTTTATTTTATTTTATTTAGCTTGTTGGAGAGGCAATTGGGGGTTAAGTGACTTGCCCAAAGTCACACAGCTAGTTTTGTGTTAAGTGTCTGAGGCTGGGCTGGATTTGAACTCAGGTCCTCCTGACTCCAGGGCAGGTGCTCTACTCATTGAGCCACCTAGCCGCCCCCTCCACATTTTTCTAAAAATATTGAGCGTATCATTTCTTATAGCACAGTAGTATTCTATCACAATCATAAGCCTCAACTTGTTCAGTCATTCCACCAATTGATGGGTGTCACTGAAATTTCCGGGTATTTGCTACCCCTAAGAGAGCTGCAATAAACCTTTCAAAAATAAAACTTCTTTTCCTTCTCCCCAAATGATCTTTGGAAAGAGACCAAGTAGTAGCATTGCTGGGTCAAAAGTTTAATAACTCTTTGAGATTAATTGAAGATTGCTCTCCAAAATGGTTACATCAACTCACAGTTCTACCAACAATGAGTTGGTGTTCTGATTTTTCCATATCCTATCCAACATTTCTCACTTTCTCTTTCTATCATTTTAGCCAATCTGTAAAGTGACATCTCAAGTTTTTTTTAATTTGCATTTCTTTAATCAGTGATGACTTAGAATATTTTTTTCATTTGAATAAAAATTATATAGATTTCTTCATTGGAAAATTGTTTATTCATATCCTTTGATCACTGATCAATTGGGGAATGACTCCCATTCTTATAGATTTGACAAAGGTCTTCATATATTTTAGATATGAGACGTTCATCAGATTAAATGTCAAAAATATTTCCTCAAAATTTTCTGGTTTTTTTGGTCTTGAATACATTTGTTTTATTTCAACAAACCATTTTTTTTCTTTTTAAGACATATTTTATTTCATTAAGTATTTCCCAATTATATGTAAACATTTTTGACAGCTATTTTTTTTTTTAATTTAGAGTTCAAAATCCTTCCTCTTTCCCATTCCACAGACTCCTTGGCAAGGCAGGCAATATCATATTGATTAGCATATGAAGTCATGCAAAACGTATTTCCACAGTAGTCATATTGCAAAAGAAAACACAAAACCTGAAGAAAAATAAAGTTTAAAAAAGTGTGTTTCAGTATGCACTCAAGTATTCATCAGTTTACTCTCTGGAGGTGGATGGTATTTTCATCAAGGCTTCTTTGGAATTGTCTTAAATCACTGACATGTCAGAGTAGCTAAATCTTTAAGAACTGATCATCCTTCATTAATGCTGCTACTATGTAAAATGTCCTCCTGGTTCTGCTTACCACACTTTGCATCAATTCATGTAAGACTTTTTAAATATATTCTTTTTTTTAAATTTTTATTTATTTATTTTTAGTTTTCTACATTCACTTTCATGTGATTTTGAATTCCAAAGTTTCTCCCCCATTTTTCTCCTCCACCAATCCCAAGACAACATGGAATTTGAAATAGAGTCTACATACATGTTCATACTGAACCTATTTTCATTTTTCATGTTGTAAAGAAGAATTAGAACCAATGGGAGGATAGAAGGAAAAAAAGAGAGAACACATAATATTCTTCAATCTGCATTCATACTACATAGTTGTTTCTCTGGATGTGGACAGCATTCTACATCATGAGTACTTTGGAAGTATCTTGTTTCTTTGCATTGCAAAGAAGAGATAAGTCAATCAAAGTTAATCATCACACATTGTGGTTGTTACTGTCTACAATGTTCTCCTGGTTCAGCTCCCTTTAGTCAACACCAGTTCATTCAAGCCTTTCCAAGTTTTTTCTGAAAACTGCCTGCTCCATATTTCTTATAGCACAGCAGTATTCCATTACATTCATACCCCACAAGCCGTTCAGTCATTCTCCAACTGATTGGCATCCCCACAATTTCCAATTTTTTGCTACCACAAAAAGAACTTATATAAATATTTTTGTACATGTAGGTCACTGTCTCATTTGTATGATCTCTTTAGGATACAATCCTAGAAGGGGTATTTCTGGGTCAAAGGGTACATACAATTTTTAATAGCCCTTTGGGCATAATTCCAAATTACTTTCCAAAATGGTTGGATAAGCTCACAACTCCACCAACAATGCATTAGTGTTCCAATTTTCCCACAACTTTTCCAGCATTTATCATTTTCCTGTTTTGTTATGTTAGCTGATCTGATCAGTAAGATGTGGTGTCTCAGAGCTGTTTTGATTTGCATTTCTCTAAGCAAGAGTGAATTAGAGCCTTTTTTTTTTCATATGACTGTTGATAGCTTTAATTTCCCCAACTGAAATCTGCCATTCATATCCTTTGGCCATTTATTAATTGGAAAATGCCTTGGATTTTTGCAATTTTGACTCAATTCTCTATGTATTTGAAAAATTAAGACTTTATCAAACACTCTAGTTGTAAAAATTCTTTCCCAGTTTTCTGTTTCCCTCATAATCTTGGTTGTATTGGTTTTATGTATGAAAAAAACTCTTCAATTTAATGTAATAAAAATTATCTATTTTGCACTTCAAAATGTTCTCTGTCTCTTCTTTGATCATAATTTTTTCCATTCTCCATAGATCTGACAGGAAATCTATTCCTTGCTCTCCCAGCTTTCTTATAGTATCAGCCTTTATATCTAATTTGTGGACTTTATTTTGGTATGCAGTACACTATGTTGGTCTATGCCCAGTCTCTGCCATACTATTTTCCAGTTTTCCCAGCAATTTTTGTCAACGAGTGAGTTATTATCCCAAAAGCTGGGGTTTTGGGGTTTATCAAATAGTAAATAGTTGTTGACTACAGTATCTTGTGTACCTAATTAGTGTTCTATGGATCCACCACTCTGTTTCTTAGGCAGTACCAAGTAGTGTGTTGGGGTTTTTGTTTTTGTTTTTTTTGGAGGAGGGAAGGCAAGGAAATTGGGGTTAAGTGACTTGCCCAAGGTTGCACAGCTAGTTAAGTGACAAGTGTCTGAGGCTGGATTTGAACTCAGGTCCTCCTGACTCTATTCACTGAACCTCCTAGCTGTGCCAATACCAAGTAGTTTTGATGATTACTGTTTTATAACACCACTTAAAATCTGGTATAGCTAGGCCACCTTCCCTTGCACAGCTTTTCAATAATTCCCTTGGTATTGTGGACCTTTTCTTCTTCCAGATGAAATTTATTTTTTTCTAGCTCTATAAAACAATTTTTGATAATTATTGGTATGGCACTGAATAAGCAAACTGATTTACACAGAATTGTCATTTTCATTATGTTAACTTGGCCAGTCCATGAGCAACTGATTTTTTTCCCCAATTATTTAGATCTGACTTTATTTGTATGAAAGATGTTTTGTAATTGCATTCATATAGTTCCTGGGTTTGTTTTTGCAGGGAGACTCTTAAATATTTTATAATGTCTGCAGTAATTTTAAATTAAATTTCCCTTTCTATCTCTTGCTGGTGGACTTTTTTAGAAATGTATAGAAATAGCAGTGATTTACGATGGTTTATTTTATATAAATCAACTCTGCTAATGTGGGTTGTAATTTCAAATGGTTTTTTACTTGATTCTCTAGAATTCTCTAAGTCTGTCATTATATCATCTGAAAAGAGTGATAATTTTGCTTATTCCTTGCCTATTCTAATTATTTCAATTTCTTTTTTTCTCCTGTTGTTAATGTTTCTAATACCATATTGAATAGCAGTGGTGATGATGGATGTCCTTGTTTCACTCCTGATCTTATTGGAAAAGCTTGTAGCTTATCCCCATTACATATAATGCTTGCTGATAGTTTTAGGTAGGTGATACCTAACTTGCTAAGGAAGACTCAATTTATTCCTATGCTCACTAGTATTTTTTTAAAACAGGAAAGTGTGCTGTATTTTGTAAAAAGCTTTTTTTCTGCATTTATTGATATACTCATTATCTTTTCTGTTACATTTGTTTTTGATATGGACAATTATGCTGATAGTTTTCCTAATATTGAACCAGCCCTGTATTCCTGGTTTAAATCCTACCTGGTCATAGTATATTATTCTCATGGTACGTTGCTAAAATCTTTTTGCTAATATTTTATTTAAATTTTTTGCATCTATACTCATTAGGGAAATTGGTCTGTTTTGCCTCTCCCCAGTTCAGGTATCAAAACCACATTTGTATTATAAAAAGAATTTGGTAGGACTCCTTCACCTATTTTCCCTAATAGTCTATATAGTATTGGAGTTAATAGCTTTTTAAATATTTGATAAAATTCACATATAAATCCATCTGACAGTTGTAAAGACAAGCATGAGTAACTTTTCAGAGGACTGCTGCTGTGAACAACTTTCAAGATTCTGATTGCACAGTATAGTGCAATCTATCTCTATTAATTCAGTAACAAACTAAGACAAAACATTCGCAGAAATCAAAGTACAGACTTCACAATGTAATAACTTAACAACTTATCACTAAAATGGCCACATAGTTTTCACCAAAGTGATCACATAGTTTTAAGCAAAACATAACATTCATTTAGTAACACAATCATTTAGTAAGTCCTTATTTCAATCATCCTTAAGGAGGCAAACTCCTTAATTGACACAAAGTACAGAGGTCAAAGTTCTCTACCCCTTAGTCACAGTGTCTTAATCTCATAAACCAAAAAGTCCTCTTTCTTCTTAATTGCATAAGTCCTTAACTCAATCATCTAAATATAAAGGTCAGAGTTCCTCACCCCTAGGCCACAGTAAGTCATGATTTTCTCAGTTTGCATTAAATATCAAAGGAGAGTTCTTTTCATCTTGACTTGAGGCAGGCTCTCAGCTTCTATGGTTCCTCTTCCAGGGTCCCAGCTCCTGCCTGAATATATACAACTGGCACCTGGGTTCAAAGTCAGACAGCTCTCAGTTCTTTGTCCAGCTTCTTGTGAAGTTCTTGTTCTATATTGAAGTCACAGTGCCTGGTCCACCTCAAGTCTTTCACAGTTTCTGTTGCTGGGAAGACAAAGCTTAATAAAGCCAAAATAATGTTCATACACATTGCTGGCATCCTCATAAATTCACTTTCTGCCTGTGAAATTAACATAGACCCAACAAGAAGGTCTGAGAAATCAACACAAATCATCAATATAGTGCCTGGACCTATAAATGGACCTAAAACAGCAAGACCCTTCTCCAGGATTTCTGTAAACATACAATAAGAAAATCCTCTTTCAAGGCTTCTGAATCAGCAAGGTCCCAAGGCTTCTATAACAACAGCACTGTCCTCTATCAGCAGACACATCTGACAAAGTAATATCAAAAGAGACAAAGTATCAGCACCACAGCCATTCCTTCTCCCAGTTCTTCTTTCTTCTCATTTATCAGTTATTCTCAGCTCTCAGATGTTATTTCTTTTCTCAGTTCTCAGTTCAGTTCTCAGTTCTCTTCTCTCCTGCAGTAGCAGCCCATTCTCCAGATCCTAGCTCCCAGCACTTCTGGCATCTCTCAGCTTGGGCTTTTCCTTGTATATGGTATTAGCTCCTCCCTTTTGCCCCTTCCTGTTATGTCAACAAGTCCATCCCATTGTGAGATTCACAAGTTCTGGGTCTTAATACTTGACACAATC
>CM053591.1:39340546-39361229 GCA_028646515.1 Pseudochirops corinnae | reverse complement strand
TTCTGTGAATTTTTAAAAGAAATATTTTAATACTCTCCCTTTTAAAATCATTATTGCTAATCCTTTCCTTCCCAGCCACTCCATATAAAAAAAGGGGAGGGGTAGAAATGACTGGTAACTAAAAAAACATAATCAAGCAAAAAAAAAAATACACACAATGGACTGTCCAAAAAATGTATGTCTCTTTCTGTACCTGAGTCTATTACCTCTATGTGAGCAAGTGGATAATGTGTTTCTTTGAAGGTTTTATAAAGACAGGCTTGGTCATGGTGTTTTTAGAGCTCTTAAGTCTTTGCCATCTTTAAATAAACTGTTCTCTTGACTTTGTTCAATTCACTCTGTAAGTTCAAAGTACATAGGATTCTCTGAAATCATGTCTTTCATCATTTTTCATCTTGACACACTATACCATTACATTTTTGTATCAGTTTGTTCAGACATTCTACAATTGGTGCATATTCCCTTAGATTCTAATTCCTCAGTTTTTCTCCCTTTTTAATCCCCTCTTCCCTGGTCAGGATCACAAATTTCATTTTCTTGTAACTATTATACTCTGTCAATTTCTTTTATTATTTCATTGATACTACTGCCAACAATTACTCTATTCATCTGTTATCCTTTATTCTTTACATGACAGGTTACCACCAAATTCTACTCCTCCTACAACTTTTTTTTCCTCTTCTCTTCCTTCCCCCCCCCCCCCACTTAATTCCTAATACACTGATCTTTTTTGATTGGCAGCTTAAAAGTCAAAAACATGGTACTGATGTGGTCAGCATTTGAGCTCTTCACAAAGAAAAACTGTATGAAGAGTTAAGGCCCAATCAATTGATTATCAAATGCATGTTTTCCATCACATTCTCTATATGCATCCTTCTTGACCTCTTTTCAGACTTTAACATTGTGCTTCATCTCTGAATACTCTATTTTCCTTTCTAGGTTTTTGTGATACCAGTTGCTACTCATTATCCTGCCTGTTGACGGTCTTTTTTCAGTCTCTTTTGCAGGATATTCATTCATATTATATCCACTAAACATGAGTATCCCCCACATATCTGGCATTTGTGCCTTTCTTGCTCTGTACTATCTCACTTGATTTCATTAGTTCTCTTGGGTCCAATAGTCATCCCTGTGCAAATTACTTTGAGATCTATATATCTAGTCCTAATGAAATCCAGTCTACTGTCAACATTTACCTTTCTAGCACCTCAAATTGTTTTCCCAGTAAGCATCTCAAGCTGATAGCTAAAGAGAATTCATCCCCCCTCTCCTCAAATCCTCCTTTGTTCCCAAATTTCCTAATTCAATAGAGGTTACCACTATATTCAGAGTCAACCAAGCTTACAACTTCATTGTTTTCCACAGTTCCTTATTGACAGTCACCCTAGATATCCAATCTGTGATCAAGTCTTGGTGTTTCAACTTTTGTAAAATCTCCATACAATCCCTTTTCTCCATCTACATAACTCCCACATTGATGTAGAATGAACATTATATGCCTAAACAATTGCATTAGTCTTCTTGTTAGTCTCCCTGCTTCAAATCTCACCACACTCCAATCTATCCTCCACTCAGATAGTATCCTGGTTTTCTATAGCACAAGTCTACCCATGTTACCTCTTTTCAATAAACCACAATGGCTCCCTATTACCTCAAGGATCAAATACAAAATGTAAAAGATTTTTGTGTATTATATTATATTATATTGTATTGTATTGTATTGTATTGTATTATATTATATTATTTATTTTTAGTTTTCAACATTCACATCCATAAGATTTTGAGTTTTGAATTTTTTTCCCCCACCCTACCCTCCTACTTCACTAAGATGGCATGTGACCTGATATAAGCTCTACTTATACATTTATGTTATACCTATTTTCACATTACTCATGATGTAAAGAAGAATTAGAACTAATGGGAGGAGCCACAAAAAAAAGAAACAAAAGAAAACAATAAAAGAAAAGAACAAATAGTATGCTTTCATCTGCATTCAGACTCCAAAATTATTTCTCTGGAGATAGATAGCATTTTCTATTGTGAGTCTTTTGGAGTTGTCTTAGCTCCTTGCATTGTGAAGAAGAGATAAGTCTATCAAGATCAGTCATCACACAATGTGGATGTTGCTGTGTACAGTGTTCCCCTGCCTCATTTCACTTAGCATCAGTTCATCTAAGTCTTTCCAGGCTTTTCTGAAGTCTGCCTGCTCATCATTTCTTATAGCACAATAGTATAACATTATATCACAGCTTGTTCAGCCATCCCCCAATTGATGGGCATTCTCTCAGTTTACAGTTCTTGACCACCACAAAGAGAGATGCTATAAATATATTTGTGCACATGGGTCCTTTTCTCATTTTTATGATCTCTTTGGGATATAGACTTATAAGTGGAATTGCTGGTTCAAAGGGTATTCACAATTTTACATATGGTACTTGTTAGCAGATTATAGTTTCCTTCCTCATTTCTTTTAATTAGATCTATTTTTTTCTTTTGCTTTGTCTGAGATCAGGATTGCTACCTCTGCTTTTATTTACTTCAACTGAAGAGTAATATATTCTTCTCCAGCCTTTTACCTTTATTCTGTCTGTATCCCTGTGCTTCAAATGTGTTTCTTAGATACAACATATTGTAGGATTATGGTTCTTAATCCACTCTGCTATCTCCTTTCATTTATGGGAGAATTCATCTCACTGACATTCATAGTTATGATTATTATCAGTGTCTTTCTTTCCATCCTATTCCCCCACACTTTATACACTTTTCCTTCTCCTTTCTCCTTTTCCCTCCTTACTAGAATTTTACTTTTGACCACTGCATCCCTCACTCTGCCCTCCTTTCTTTCACCCCTCCTTTCTTTCCATTGTCCCTTACTATTTCTTTCCAACCTTCTATCCTTCCCCTCCCTTTTCTTTCCTCTTTCCCCTCCTACTTCCTATACTGAAAGTTAGATTCCTATACCTAACTGATTATGTTTTTACCTTTTTGAGACAAATCCAATAAGATTAAGGTTAAAACAATGTTCATCTCCCTCCCTTCTTTCTCTCTACAGTAATAGGTTTTTGTGCCTTTCCATGTGATATAATTTACTCTTGTCTCTTTCCTCTTTTCCCAGTACAATCCCTTTTCACAACTTAATCAGATTTTTTATCATCACATCAAAATCAGATTATTGCCGTGCCCTTTGTCTATTTTTACCCCTTTTAAATCGGGTAAAGAGTTACAAGTGTCATCTTTTATTGTAGGCATGTAAAGTTTGCCCATATTAATAACATACTGTTGTTTTACTTTTTTTTTTAACTTTTACATGCCTCTCTTTAATTTTGTATTTGAAGATCAAGTTTTCTGTTGAACTCTGGTATTTTTATCAGAAAGGTCTGAAGGTTCCTTATTTTGTTGAATGTCCATCTTCTCCCCTGAAAGATTATGCTGAGTTTTGCTGGGTAGTTGATCTTTGGTTGTAATCCAGGCTCCTTTGTATGGCATATCATATTCCACACCCTCCAATCTTTTAATTCAGAAGCTGCAAGGTCCTATATAATCCTAACTGTGGTTTGATTATATTTAAATTGCTTTTTCTGGCTACTTGTAGTTTATTCTCTTTGACCTGGTAATTTTGGAATTTGGCTACAATATTCCTTGGTGTTTTCAATTTGGATTCTCTTTCAGGAGGCGATCAGTGGATTCCTTCAATGACTATTTTACCTTCTGTTTCTAGGATCTCAGGGTAGTTTTCCTTGATAATTTCCTGAAAGATGCTGTCCAGGCTCTATTTTTGATCGTTTTTTCCCCAGTAGTCTCCTAGATCTATTTTCTAGCTCAGTGGTTTTACCAATGAGATATTCTATGTTCTATTTTTCCATTCTTCTGATTCTGTTTGACTGATTCTTGATATCTCATAGAATCATTAGCTTCCACTTGCCCAATTCTAGTTTTTAACAATTTGGTTTCTTCTATTGGACTTTGTACCTCATTTTCCATTTGGCCTGTTTTACTTTTAAAGGAGCTCTCTTCTGTGAATTTTTTTTCCCTCCTTTACCATTTAGTCAATTCTACTTTTAAGGATGTTTTTTGTATAGTCAATTTTTGTTCTTCTTTTTCCAAGCTATTGACTCTCTCTTGCATACCTCTCATTTCTTTTCCCAATTTTATAAAAGATATTTAAATCTCTTCACAATCTAGCTTTTCCCTCTTTTCTCATCTTCTTACAATTCAGGCCCTTCCACAAATGATCCAGGTATAGTGGACTACTTTCTATATCTACACACAGGATATTTCACCTCCTTACTTTTGTCCTTCACTGGCTGTCTCTTATACCTACAATATTCTCCCTCCTCATCTGTGCTTCTTGGATTCCTTGGCTCCCTTCAAGATTTAGGTAAAGTCCCATCTTCTAAAAGAGATCTCCATAGCCCCCTTTCTGCTGGTGTCTTCCTTTTGAGATAGTCTTCCATTTATACCACATATATCTTCTATGTGAATTGAACATTGTTAACCTCATAAGAATATGAGTACTTTGAAGGCATGTATTATTTTGGTCTTTCTTTGTATCCTTACTTCCTAGCACATAATAGAACTTAATAAATTCTTATTGACTGACTAGTCAGATGTCTGATTAGTACAACTAGACCAGAATTTTCTTTTTGATCCTTATCAACATTGATTGAAAGATAAATCAAAGTTTTGTTAATAGAATCACATTTGTCTATGATGGATTTTTTTTCCCATTTTTTCAGTGACTTTTCAAAAGGGTAAAAAAAAAATTGTCCTAAGAATAAGTATAGATGAAAATATTGCATAACAGTTATGATTAACTGTAGGACAAAGTATGGCATTTAAAAAAAAATGTATAGTTTTTTTGTTGTTTTTTGGGGGTGCTTTCTAAAAAATAACTTTTCACCTATTTATAATTATTTTAATGGAAATATAAAGCTAAAAAATTGCAAGTAATCTTATCTTCTATTGAAAGGGATGTGTTTAAGTGTCACAATTTATTTTATAAATACATAATGGTATAATTTTCAATTATAATAACATTTTCCCAACAAAATAAATGTTATTTATATTTTTTAATTATGAAGATTTTTTTTACAGTGATTAAAGGCAATACTTGATTAGAAACATAATCCTACTGGTTTCAGTCCCTATTGTCTCCAAAATCAATAATAATTTACTTTAATTAGTTTTTAAAAACATCTTAGTTTATTTATTTTTAGCATTTTTTTTTCTTTTTAAGTTTTGAGTTCTAAAACAACATTCATGCACATTACCAGCACCATCATCAATTCTCTATCTGCCTGTGAAATCAACACAGACCCACAAACATGGTCCAAAAGGTAAAAAAAAATCATCAACATAGAAATCAACAAAGACCCACAAACAAGGTCCAAGAGGTCAATACAAATCATCAGTAAAGTCCCAGGGCTTTCAAAACCCTCCTCCAGGACTTCTGTAAATAGACAATCAGAAAATCCTCTTTCAGGGCTTCCAGTAAGGTCCCAGGACTTCTGTACAAAGTTTCACAAACAAACATCAACACAGACAGAACAGACAAACACAGAGTGCTGGGGTACCACAAGTTTTCTCTTTCTGCACAAGAGCTCCCTTCTCAGTTCTGCTCTCTTCAGCCTGGGCCTCTCCTTATACACAGTCATTAGTTCCTCCCCTTCCTGTTGCATCAGCAACAGGAGTTCACAAGTGCTAGGGTTCATAAGTTGTGGGGCTCACAAGTTCTGCTTCTGAATCATGGGCAAGGCTCAGAAGAAATTTGAACTAAAACAAGGTATCAGCTAAATAACTTCTTTGCTTGCCATTACGCCCCAACATTTTGTTGACTCTTCCTGACCAAAGTTTGATTTAAAGTATTATTTTAAAATTGTTTTGAGGTGAATGTTGGGAGAGTTTATGTAAATTCATGCTACCTCTAATCCACCATCTTAGCTCCCCATTTAATTAGCTTTTAAAATCTTTTACAACCTACCCCTAATCTATCTTTTATTTTAAATATTTCAATCTGTATTCATACAACATCAGTTTTTTCTCTGGGAATGAATAGCATTTTTCATCATAAGCCCTTAAGAGTTGACTCGAATCATTGTATTGCTGAGAATAGCTAGTTCATTCATAGCTGATCACACACAGTATTGTTATTGCTTTGTATTGAGTGCATTTCATTTTGCATCAGTTCACATAAGTATTTCCAGGTTTTTATGAAAGCACATCATTTCTTATAGCACAATAGTATTCCATCATAATCACATGTCACAATTTTTAGCCATGCCCCAATAGATGGACATTCCTTCAATTTCCAATTCTTTGCTCCAGAAAAGAGCTATTTTGGTGTATATGGGTACTTTTCCTTTTTTTAAAATCTATTTTGTGATAGAGACCTACTAGTGGTATTGCTAGGCCAAAAGTTATACATGGTTCTATAATCCTTTGGACATAGTTCCAAGGTTCCATGCTCTACAGCATGGTTGAATCAGTTCACAGCTCCACCAGCAGTGTACCAATTTCTCATTTTTCCCCACATTTCCTCCAATATTGATCACTTCCCTTTTCTGTCTTAATAACCAATCTAATGAGGTAGTATCTCAGAACTGCTTTAATTTCCATTTCTCCATTTTTTCTATGGCTATTTGATAGGTTTGATTATCTGAAAATCTTCATATCTTTTAATCATTTATCAATTGTAGAATGACTCTTATTTTTCATCATTTTGACCCAGTTCTCTATGTTTGCCAAATAAGGCCTTAACAGATAAAATTGCTTCAATTTTCCCCAATTAATATTGTTAACTATATTTTCCTCCCTCCTATTTCCCCCCTGTTTATTCTATTCTCTCTATCCTTTTGCCCTATACCTCCTTAAAAAGGGTTTGTTTTTGACTACCTCCTTCCCTAATCTGACCTCCCTTCTATCACCACCCCCCTCTTGTCTTCTCCTCCTCCTACTTTCATGTAGGGTAAGACAGATTTCTATGCCCAATTGACTGTGTATGTTATTCCCTCTTTGAACCACTTCTAATGAGAGTAAGCTTCACTCACTCCTCCCCATTCCCCCATCTACCCCTCCACTGCAAAAGTTTTTTCTTGAGTCTTTTATATGAGATAATTTACCTCATTCTACCTCTCCATTTCTCTTTCTCCAAGGACATTCCTCTCTCACCCCTTAATTTTATTTTTTGGATATCATCCCTTCATATTCAACTCATACCTGTTTCCTCTGTCTATCTACACTCCTTCTAAGTACCCTAATAATGAGAAAATTATTACAAGTATCATCTTCCCATCTAGGAATGTAAGCAACTTAACCTGATCAAGTCTCTCATGATTTCCTTTTCCTATTTTCCTTTTATGCTTCTTTTGATTCTTATATTTGAAAGTCATATTTTCTATTCAGCTCTCATCTTTTCATAAAGAATGCTTGAAAGTTCTCTATCTCATTAAATGTCTGTTTTTTTTTCACAGTAGGATTATACTCACTTTTGCTAAGGAGGTGATTCTGCTTGTAATCCTAGCTAGTTTGCCCTCCAGAATATCATATTTCATGCCCAGGGATCATTTAATGTGGGAGCTGCTAAATCATGTGTTGTCTTGACTGGCACCATACTTGAATTGTTTCTTCCTGGCTACCTGCATTATTTCCTCCTTTACTTGAAAGCTCTAGAATTCGACTACAATATTTCAAGCATTTTTCATTTGGAGATCTATTTCAGGAGGTGATTGGTGGATTCTTAAATTTCTATTTTATCCTCTGGTTCTAAAATATCAGGGCAGTTTTTCTTTACATTTTCTTGAAAGATGATGTCTAGGCTCTTTTATTGATCATGGCTTTCAAGTAGCCCAATAATTTTCAAATCATCTCCCCTGGAGCTATATTAGAGGTAATTTTTTTTCAATGAGACAATTCCAATTTTCTTTTTCTTTTCCATTCTTTTGGTTTTGTTTTATTATTACATTATTTCTCATAAAGTCATTAGCTTCCATTTGCTCAGTTCTGATTTTTGAGGAATTATTTTCTTCAGTGAGCTTTTGTACCTCCTTTTCCATTTGGCCCCTTCTACTTTTTAAGGTCCCAACCCCACCCCCCAGCATATTTCTTTCCATCTTTTTCCATTTAGTTGGTTCTGCTTTTTAAGGCATTCTCTTTCTCATTGGCTTTTTGGACCTCTCTTATTGTTTGGGCTAGTTAGTTTATTTAAGGTCTTATTTTCTTCAGTATTGTTTGTGTCTCTTTCCCAAGCTCTTGACTTGTTTTTTGTGATTTTCTTGCATCTCATTTTTCTTCCCAATTTTTTTCTTTACGTCTCTTGCTTGATTTTCGTAATTCTTTTTTTAGCCCTTCCATAGCCTGAGACCAATTCATATTTTTCTTGTGGGCTTTGGATATTAGAAGTTTGAGTTTGGTGTCTTCTGTGTTTTGATCTTTCTTGTCACCATAATAAGTTTCTGTAGTCAGGTTCTTTTCTTCATTTGTTCATTACCCTAGTCTATTACATGACTTTTAACTCTCTGTTAAAGTAGGCCTCTACTTGCAGGGTGGGTGGCACACTCTCCTAAGCATTAGGGGTTTTATGTAATTGTTTTCAGAGATACTTCTAGGGACCTATAAGTATTCAGTCCCTCCAAAGTGGTATTATCTAAAGAGAGGTATTTACTAATCTCCTGGCCTGTACTCTGGTCTGTGAGTGACCATAAGCCCTCTTCTCTGCCCTGGAACTGTGAGGAGGGTCCTCACTCCACTGTGGCCCCAAACTGTGGTTTCCTAGTACTCCTCTTTTTCCTAGGAATTCCATGCACAACTGCCACCTGGATCTGACCATTGGCAAAGCAACAGAATCTTGGCCCCAGTTCCAGTAGAGAGTTCTCTGAAATTTCCTTTTGACCAATCGTTCAACACCCTTACTGCCTATAATCAGGGAGCTCTGGAAACATTTGTCTGCTACTGCTTTGGAATCTGTGGATTGGCAGGTCTGGAAACTGTCACTGCTGCCACTGATTCAGTCACCCTGAGAGCTGCTCCTGGTATGCAGGGCCCCATCTTTGCTGGTATAGTCTGTGCTGTTTTGCACTCCTTTCTTACCCTAATGCAACAAACCTTTTCTGCTAACCTTTTAAGTAGTCTTGGCTTGGAAAATTATTTCACTCTGTCTTTTTGTGGGTTCTATCACTCTAGAATTTGTTAAGAGTCCTTATTAAATGGTATTTAGAAGGGACTGGGGGAGACCTCAGGTGAGTCCCTGACATTATTCCTCCATCTTGACTTCTCCTTCTAATGTATTTTATTGTATATTATACTCCTTTCCTCATTCTGTGATATAGCTAAATGGGCTTGGGATGTTCATATAATATCACTCAGAAGCCTAAGAAGAATGTAATAAATACTTGATGAATTTTTTTTGCCTTTATCCTTTGTCCATATAAAATGAAAAATGTATACCATCAATTAAGAATCCTCAAAGTTACTCCAGGAGGAAAAAAAAAACACTAAATGATCACACCTCACTGGGTATAAACACATTTTAAAATTGATTTGCTATCAAATGACAGATTTTTAAAATTTTGCCAAATTCACTGATAGTAAGAATTTTTCTAGCTATTAAATGGCTAATTTACATAATAAAATGCAATGAATATTCAAATAGAAATTTGAAATAAAATACTTCAAAAATTTTCAAATGTTGTTTACTTGATTTTTTAAAATTTCAGTTATCTTGCTTGATACAACAACTGTCCTTGGAGAACTAGGATGGAAAACATATCCACCAAATGGGGTAAGTTAAAATATGTTGTCTTGCTTGATAGCTACCTGTAAAAATGGGGTAAACAATGCTTTTTAAGTGAAGGATAACTTTAAGAATGTGACTAGAATGAATGTTTATATATAACTTATGTCACACAGATGAAGATATCAGAATCACAGTTAATATTAAGAAAAATACAGATATAAGTCAAGCACTCTTTTCACATGCAGAATAGCAAGTGCCCATCACTATAACATTCATAAAATTATATACATAAAACAGCTCATATTTACATATTTTTATCAAAATGAAGTTTCAAAACAACTTCTGTAGAGTTGTTTTCTTTTTCCCTCTAAATTGACTATTATAAATTACTGGAGTACATAAAGGCATATATGTGCATATAAACAATGCATATGTAAATACACATACATACCAATATAGACACATACGTGTGTGTGTGTGTGTACACATCAGATGTTACAAAATTTTAACTGAAGTTGCTTTTACATGAAAAGAAATGTACCTATGCTAACATACTGGTTCTTACTGGGGGCTCTTACAATGAGAAAATAGTGTTTGTGGAATTTACAATATGATATACTATGTTTATTATTGTTATGAAGGCTAATTAGTTTAGGTAGGCTTAGAAGACAAAATATTTGTGTTTAAATCCAAGCTCTTGGGATTTAAATATCCTCATCTCTATTTTAAGTATTATTCTTAAATGTTTAAAGAGTGTAGTAGATGAGTGCAGGAATTCCTAAAGAGATGAATAAATATTTATTCAAGACATGATGTTACATCAAAGGTCTATCTTTGTCTCCTTGGTTACTTTTGCCTGGACTTTTTGTACACTTCAAACAAAGAAACTTAATATAAATATATTTATTCATTCACATATTTACTATGTTAATTTTGTTTGGATTATTCATATGGTGTCAGATTTCCTTAACTTTTAGGTTTGTTGGATAATGGAGATCATTTTAATCTTCTGAAGAAAGGTTGTCTTTATAAGATGGTAGACTCTGTTAAATCTTAGAAACTTAGAAATAGCTTCCTTTATTTATCATGGCAATATGTTAGATCTGCAATGTAAATTAGCCAACTATTGGAAAATCATATAACAGTACTTGTTATAATTGAATTGTTATTAATTATAATTTTTAATGATGTGCTTTTTCCACTTTCTGGTAAAAGGAAAACTGTTTAAGTTCTTTTGAGCAAATTTTTACTGTACTTAAAAATAATAAAACAAAATAAAACAGTTAATGTGCAGGTCCTACTTTTTTCTTTTACACTTTCTCCCCCGCCCCCCCAAGCTTTTGATACAATGATTTCTAGTCAACATTCTATGTCTTGTTTCAAATTATAATTTTATATATTTTTTACATAAAAACATTTACTATTGGATGATATACCTATGCATCTAAAATTAAATATGCAATAAGATACAATTGAATGATGCTGGGTTTTGAATTTTTACATAAATGATTAGATACATATGTGAATGTATGCATATTTATATGTGTGAGTATGGAGAGAGGAAAAACATTCAAAGAAAGATGTTAAATGTTATAATGTGTTTAGAATTGCTAAATTTATGTATGTATTTATACATAAATGTAACATAGAATGTAAAATGTAGCAAATAAAAAAGTAAATTTAGAAGTTCTAAATATAATACAGTTTATAATATTCTTATTTTGTTTTATTTTCTTATAATTCTGAGATGATTTAATAAGAATGTTATTGAAATTTCCCTCAAAATATAATTTCAGTTATGAATTCCTAAATTCATGAAAGTTCTTTTAGATAACATTAATTCCTTCTTTCTATGAAAATTATATAGCCAAGTCATACACTTCCAGGTTATATACTATAATATGTTCATCTAAGAAACATTAGAGGGGGCTAATACTTGTAACAAAGGTGAGAAAAATTCTACTTTCACATAGATGATGCCTTTAAGTAATTATAATTTTGTAACACCACATTAATCTAATATAGTGATATAATTCATATTATGGTAATATGGATTCAACTGAAATATACAAAATGTCCCTGAACATGTAAATCATTTTTGACATAAAAGTAATACTTGAAAATGAGACTTAAAGTAGTATTTTAGAATTTCTGTTTTTCCTTAGCTTTCATTAAATAAGGAATAGCATAATAATAACAATAATGGATTCACATAACATTTTTAAAATTAATTTATCTACTTTTAGTTTACAACATTCAGTTCCACAATCCCTTGAGTTACACTTTTTCTCCCCCTCCTTCTCTCCCCCCCCCACCATGGTGGCATACAATCAAATATAAGATCAACAAATACCTTCATATTAAACATTAGTCAGGTTGTAAAGGATTATAACCAATGGAATGAACAATGGGTAAGAGGAAACAAAAATAATAAAAGAAAAAGAAAAAGAGAGACCATGTAGTTTGCTTCAATCTGCCATTCAGACTCTGTAGCTATTCTCTGGATGTGAATATCTCTTTCCATCATGAGTCTTTTGGAGTTGTCTTATAACCTTACATTACTGAGAGGAGTCCAGTCTATCAAAGTTAGTCATCACATATGTTGTGTCTGTAATTGTGTACAAATTTCTCCTGTTTCTGCTCTTCTCACTCAACATCAGTTTATATAAGTCTCTCCTGCTGCTCATTTCTTATAGCACAATAGAATGCCATTACATTCATACTACAACTTGTTTAGTCATTCCCCAATAATGGGAATCCCCTTGATTGCCTATTCTTTGCAACCGCAAAAAGAGCTCCTATAAATATTTTTGTATCTATGAGTCCTCTTCCCACTTCTGTAATCTCTTTGGGATACAACCCTAGAAGTGGTACTGCTGGGTAAGCAATTATTGATAGCTCTTTGGACACAGTTTCAGATTCCTCTGCAGAATGGTTGGATCAGTTCACAACTCCACCAACAATGCATTAATGTTCCAATTTTTCTGCATCCTCTCCAGCATTTATCATTTTGCTGTTTTGTCATCTTTGCCAATTTGCCAAGTGAGATATGGTACCTCAGAGTTGTTTTAATTTGCATTTCTGGAATCAATAGTGATTTAGAGCATTTTTTATATTCTTATAGATATCTTCAATTTCATCCTCTGAAAACTACCTGTTCATATCCTTTGACCATTTATCAATTAGGGAATGGCTTGTATTCTTACAGATTTGTCTCACTTCTCAGTATATTTTAGAAATGAATCCTTTATCAGAAACACTGGTTGTAAAAATTCTTTCCCAATTTTCCACTTTCCTCTTAATCTTGGTTATATTGGTTTTATTTCTACAGAAACTTTTCAATTTAATGTAATCAAAATTATGCATTTCCCATTTTATAATGCTCTCTAACTCTTGTTTGGCCATAAAATTTTCCCTTCTCCATAGATCCGACAGGTAAACTCTTCCTTGCTCTCCCAGATTGCTGGCAATATTAGCCTTTATACCTAGATTGTGCACCCATTTTGATTTGATTTTGGTATACAGTGTTAGATAGTGATCTATGCCCAGTGTCTGCCATACTATATTCCAGTTTTCACAGCAGTTTTGGTCAAATAGTGAATTTTTATCCTCCAAACTGGGGTCTTTGGGTTTATCAAAGAGTAGATTACTATAGTCATTGACTGCTGAGTCTCATGCACCCAATCTATTCCATTGATCCACTACTCTATTCCTCAGCCAGTACCAAGTAGTTTTGATAACTGCTGCTTTATAATACAGATTAAAATCTGGTATGGCTAGGCTACCTTCTCTAGCATTTCTTGTCATTAATTCCCTTGATATTCTGGATCTTTTGTTCTTCCAAATGAATTTTTTTTTTACTATTTTTTCTATCTGTATAAAGTATTTTTTTTTTTAGTCTGGCACTAAATATATAATTTAATTTAGGTAAAGTTGTCATTTTTATTATATTAGCTCGACCCAGCCACGAGCACTTGATGTTTTTCAAATTAGTTAGATCTGACTTCATTTGTGTGAAAAGTGTTTTGTAGTTGTGTTCATATAGGTCCTGGGTTTGTTTTGGCAGGTAGATTCTCAAATATTTTATAATGTCTATGATAACTTTAAATGGAATTTCTCTATCTCTTGCTGTTAAATTTCATTAGAAATATATAAGAATGCCAAGGATTTATGTGGGTTTATTTTTTATCCTGAAACTTTGCCAAACTGATTTATTGTCTCAAGGAGTTTTTTAGTTGATTCTCTAGGGTTCCCTAAGTATATCTTCATATCTTCTGCAAAGAGTGATAGTTTAGTTTCTTCTTTGCCTAAATTGCTTCCTTCAATTTCTTTTTCTTCTCTTATTGCTACTGCTAACATGTCTAGTACCAAATTGAATAAGAGGGGTGATAGTGGGTGTCCTTGTTTTATCCCATTCTTATTGGAAAAGCATCTAGCTTATCCAATATTTGCTAATGGTTTTAGATAGATGCTGCTTATTATTTTTTAGGAAGACTCCATTTATTACTATACTCTCCATTGTTATAAATGGATGTTGTATTTTGTCAAAAAGGCTTTTCTGCATCTATTGAGACAATCAGATGGTTTCTGCTAGTTTTGTTGTTAATGTGATCAATTATACTGATCATTTGGCTAATATTGAACCATCCTTGCATTCCTGAAATAAATCCTACCTGATCAAAATATATTATTCTCATGATAAGTGGCTGTAGTCTTTTTGCCAATATTTTATTTACAATTTTTGCATCTATATTCATGAGAGAAACTGGTCTATGGTTTTCTTTCTCTGTTTTGTCTCTTCCTATGGCATCAATACCATATATATGTGTGATAAAAGGAATTTGTTAGGAGTCCTTCTTTTCCACTTTTCCCAAAAAGTTTGTGAAATTGGAATCAATTATACTTTAAATGTTTGATAGAATTCACTAGTAAATCCATCAGGCCCTGGAGATTTTTTCCTAGGGAATTTGTTGATGGCTTGTTCAATTTCTTTTTCTGATATGGGGTTATTTAAGTAATTTACTTCCCTTTCAGTTAATCTGGGCAACTTATATTTTTGTAAATACAATTTTACTAAGATTATCAAGTTTATGTCCATACAATTGGGCAAAATAATTTCCAATTATTGTTTTAATTTCCTCTTCATTGGAGGTAGCTTCACTCTTTGTGTTTTTGATATTCATAATTTGATTTTCTTCTTTCTTTTTTTTATATTGACTAATGGCTTATCAATTTTCTTGGTTTTCTTTTCCCATAAAACCAGCTCTTAGTTTTATTTATTAATTCCATAGGTTTCTTCATTTCAATTTTATTTATCTCTCCTTTGGTTTTCATTATTTCTAATTTAGTATTTAATTGGGGATTTTCAATTTGTTCTTTTTCTAGCTTTTTCAGTTGCATGCTCAATTTATTGACCTCCATTTTCTCTATTTTATTCATGCATACATGCCTTCAGGGATATAAAATTTTCCCTAAGAACTGCTTTTGTTGCATCCCACAAGTTTTTGTATGTTGTCTCATTATTATCATTCTCATGAATGAAGTTACTCATTGCTTCTATAATTTCTTGTTTGATTCACTCATTATTTAGAATTAAATTATTTGGTAACCAATTAGTGTTTAATCTATTTTTCCATGGTCCTTTATTACATATAATTTTTCTTGCATTGTCATCTGAGAAGGATGCATTTAATATGTCTGCCTTTCTGCACTGAATTGTGAGGTTTTTATGCCATAATACATGGTCAGTTTTTATGTATGTGCCATGTACTGCTGGAAAAAAGGTATATTCTTTTTGTCTCCTTTCAGTTTTCTTCAGAGGTCTATCATATCTACCCTCTCTAAAATTTATTTGCCTCCTTAACTTCTTTCTTGTTTATTTTGAGGTCAGATTTATCAAGTTCAGAGAGGGAGAGAATGGCATCCCCACTTGTATAGTTTTGCTTTCTGTTTCTTCCTTTAATTCCTGTAACTTCTCCTCTGTGAATCTGGATGCTCTACTACTTGGTGCATATATGTCAAGAAATGATATTGCTTCATTCTGGATGGTACCTTTTAACAAGATATAGTTTCCTTCCTTATCTCTTTTAATTAGATCTATTTGTGCTTTTGCTTTATCTGAGATAAGGATTGCTACCCCTGCTTTTTTTCACTTTAGCTGAACATAATATATTCTACTCCAGCCTTTTATCTTTACCCTATGTGTATCCCCTTGTTTCAAATGTGTTTCTTGCAGAAAACATATTGTAAAATTATGGTTTTTAATCTATTCTGTTATCCACTTCTCTTTCATGGGAGATTTCATCCCATTCACATTCACAGTTATGATTGTTATCTGTGTCTTTCCTTCCATCCTATTCCCTCCCCTGTTTATGTTTTTGTTTCTTCCTTCTCTCTTCCACTCCTTAAAATTTTTCCTTTTCACCCTGCCTCCCTCAGTATTCCTTCCTTATGCACCTCCCTCCCTTTACTTACCATTCCCCCTTACTAGTATTTCCCTCTCTTCTAATCACCCCCCCCCTTTCCACCTTAAAGTTTCTAGTGCATGTAGGGCACAACAGATTTTTATAGTTAACAGAATATATTATTCTCTCCTTGAACCCAAACTGATGAGAGTAAATTTCATACAGTGCACCTCTCCCTCCCTTCTTTCCCTCTACTATAATAAGTTTTTGTGTCTCTTCATGTTGGAATCTGAAACTTAACTGATTATGATGATCCCTCCTTGAACCAGAACTAATTAGAGTAAAGTTCATATGATTGTCATCTTCCTTCTCTCTACTATAGTATGTTTTTATGCTTCTTTGTGTGGCATAATTTACCCTTTTCTGCCTCCACCTTTCCTTTTTCCCATTACATTCCCTTTGTACCCCTTAATAAGGTTTTTTATCATCAGATTAGTTCATTTATACCCTCTATCTATGTATATCCCTTTTAAATGTCACGATAACTATATAAATCTCAATATTGACAGGTATCGCATTTCCTTATAAGGATATAGACAGTTTGCTCTTAATGAATCACGAATTGTGTTTGTGTGTGTCTGTGTGTGTGTGTGTTTCTGTGTTTTCCTTGTTTACCTTTTTACGTCTCTCTTGAGTCTTATATTTGGACATCAAATTTTCCATTGATCACTAGCTTTTTCATCATATTTTCTTCCTTCTTATTTTATTGGATGACCATCTCCTTGCCTAGAAGATTATGCTCAGTTTTGCTGTGTAGTTGATTCTTGGTTGCAGTCCAAACACTTTTGCCTCACCAAATGTCAAATGCCCACCCCTCCAACCTTTTAATGTAACAGCTGCTTGGTCCTGTGTAATTCTGAATGTACTTCCATGAGATTTGAATTGTTTCTTTCTTGCTACTTGCAAGACCTTATAATTCTGGGATTTGGCTACTATATTTCTTGGGGTTTTCAGTTTGGGATCTCTTTCAGGAGGAGTCTGGTGAATTCTTGTGACACCTATTTTACCCTCTGATTCTAGGACCTCAGGATAGTTTTCTTTGACAATCTCTTAGAGGATGTTTTTCAGGCCACTTTTTTCATTATAGCTGTCTAGTAAACCAATAATTTTAAAGTTATCTTTCCTGGATCTGTTCTCCAGGTCAGTTGTTTTTCCAATGAGATATTTTATACTTTCTTCTAATTTTTCAATCTTTATGTTTTGTTTGACTGATTCTTGATGTAAATTATTTTCCTTGGTTAGCTATTGAAGCTCCTTTTCCATATGTTCAGAGCTGGAAGGACCTGAGAGATCACTACTAATTTTTCAGAAAAGGGAAATGATGCCTACAGAAATTAATTAGCTCCCCTAAGATGGCAAAATACAAGAACAAGATTCAAACCAAGGCCTCCATTTTCCGTTATGGGATCTAGCAACTATAACAAATTTCCTACCTTCTAAATAATGGAACAGACAAATGTATCTCTTATATTTTTATAATTCTGGAGCTGAAGTCCAAAAACCTGGGTTTGAGTGCTGACTTGGAAACTTATTGACTACAGTCATACATGAACCAGAGCAAGTCAGTACTCCTTTGAGCCACAGATTCTTCACTGCAAGAGAGATGACAGTGATTGCATTACCCAGCTCATAAGGGTATTGTAAGGTTCAAATAAAAGAAGATGTATAGTTTTATAAACTATAAAGTTTTTTAAAATGTTTCAAGATGTTGAGTATAGAGAAAGTATTGGAGGGGAGAAAAGCAACTTTAGTATAGCTCCTGGAGCTAAGTTACCAAAATATGTAGAAGAATGATGTCTTATAACCATGCAACTTTAATTTTTTTCTTGTTTCACTTACAAGGGGAATAACAGCATTAATGCAGTTTAAGTTTTCTGCATTTAATTAGTCTCTTGGCATTGTGTCAGAATTTCATAAAAACAGTTACTTAAAATATTATTGACATTCTAAAACTGTTTGTTTCCCTCTCTTTATCACTAGTCCACAACCTTTATTAACTAAGTATATTTCTTCTTTGTTTTATATATTCTCTCTTTTTTCCACTTTTAATGTTGATGACTTGCTTTTTTCCCCTTTCTTTAAAAGAAATCAATTAGTCAGTGACTTAGCTATTCCCAGAAATACAATGATTCAAGACAACTCTGAAGGATTTATGATGAAAAATGCTATCTATCTCCAGAGAAAGAACTGATGGCATCTGAATACAGATTGTAGCATTAAAAAATCAATTAGTCAGTGATTTATCTATTTAGTGGTCCTTCCACCCTCCAAAAAGCTCATGCTGTTGTTACTTAAATTTTCTGTTGTATTATTTTTTCCTATTTTTCCTATTTTTCCTGATGCTTAACTTTGCTTACAAATTACTTGGTTTTCTGACTATGTTTTAAAGTTTTTTGCCCATTTCATTCTCATTTTATCTCTGTCTTCCTGTCTTTGTCTCTGTCTATCTTTGTCTCTGTCTTTCGCTCTCTCTCTTTTCCTTCCTCCCTTCCTCTCCCTCTTCATACCCCTCCCTCCTTTTCTTACTCTGTCCATATATGATGTGTAAACAGACACATGTATGTGTATACACGTATATATGTGTGTTATATAATACATGTAATAATATTATTATATCTATATATTATCTTTATATGTTACATAGAAAAAGTGTTTTACTGTATATGCATATATATGATTTATACATTTGCTGTATATGCCTACTGTGTATGTATAAAATCTTTTGACCCCTTTCTTTCCCTCACCAAGTACACCAATCTTAGGTCCTTACTCTTTATTTCTTTTGAAGCTCCCTTCAGGATCATCCTCTTACAGGGTGTTTTGCTTTAACTCCCTGAATTTATTTTCCTTATTATTTTCTCTGCTCTTGATTCCTTCCTGCTTCTGTGCTGAATTTAATGATTTTTCTACATCAAACATTTTGTGTGTGGATTCCTTATCTTCTTTTGGCAACTGAAAGTGTTTATTCCCCACACTTTATCCCTTTGTATAGAATTTTACTCATGTACCCCACATATGTGATTTAAGGATTCCCCCTCCCCCTTGCTCCCCTTTTCTTCCGGAAAGTATTACTTTCCTCCTCTCATTCCTTCTCATTTTGTTTTCATTAAACTATAAGAGAACTATTTCCTGGCACTGTGTCCTATGTAATTGAATCTATTAACCCTGATGGCATTAAGGTTTTGAGGGGACACATGTATAATTTCCCACTTTTGCCTCCTACTGAAATATAAGCAATAAATCCTTATAATATCACTTTTCATTTTTCACTTATATTTGTCTTTTTATATTTCACTTTACTTGCCTGTGTTTTTTTTTTATTTGAAATTTTCTACTCAGCTCTAATCTATCAGGAATCCTTTGATTTACTATCATTTAAGATCCAGTTTTTTTCTCCAAAAGGATTATACTGATTTCTGCTGAAAAGGTTATTAGTGATTGTAAGCTTTTGGAGTATAGTATCCTATCCTTTCTCTCTTCCTTCATGATCGCAACCTCAATAGCTTTTGTGCTTCTGAGTGTGAACTCTTTTTATTTGCTCTCTTTCTGGTTGTTTGTAGTACTTTTTGGTTGATTTGGTCTTGGATATAATGTCCATAGGAATTTTCATTTGGTAGTTTTCACAAGGTTGCTGATATATTCTTTATATGTTTACTTTTACCCTTTTGTTCTAACAGGTCTGTTCAACTTTCTCTAATGGTCTCTTAAAATACGACATTCAGACTTTTGTTGCTATCGTTGTTAATGGCATCATGTTAGTCCAATGTTTTTAGTATTTTCTCTAATTAATCTTTTTTTCTAAGTCTCCTTTTTTATAAGAGATAAATTTAGATCAGGGTTCTTTACCCTGGAAACTTTTAACTTTAAGCAATAGATAATTTTATTTCAATATAACTGTTTCCTTTTGTAATTGCATTTATTTTGATTTATGCATTTGAATGCATTTTCAGAGCCCATAGATTTCACCAGATTGAAGAGGAGTGTATAAAAAAACAAACAAAATTTAAGGACCCCTGCTTTAGATTTTTGCCCAATTTTTTGCAATCTTTTCATTTTCTTTTGATATTTCTTATTATTTTACAGGGTAATTAATTCCTGTTTATAGTATATTATAATTTTCAAGAGGGTCTGGTTTTTGTTGTTGTTAGTGGTGATTAAGATTTTATACATTTTGTGATAAGCTGTTAATTCTCCTAAGATTTCCTTCTATAACTTTAATAACTCTCAAATATTTTCCAATTATTTCCTCTTGAGCACACACACATTCATATAAACATATATGTTTATACATGTATACAATGCACAATAAATGTATACATTTAAATATATATGTGTGTGTACGTGTGTGTATATTGTTATGGGAATCTAAAGATCTTCCCTGCCCCTAGGCCCTTTGCTAAAGTGGCTATGTGACTCTGAGGACCCTTGGATATTTGAAAGTATACTCTGTTCCTTAATAGGCTGAATGTGGTCACATGGAGCCTGTGGC
>CM053591.1:39319990-39340046 GCA_028646515.1 Pseudochirops corinnae | reverse complement strand
TAATAATAATAATAATAATAATATACATATATATTTTTAATATTTGATTATAGAACTTTAAATTCTAGATTCTTTCCCTTTCTCCCTCATCACCCACCCCCACTGGAAGGACTAGCAATTCAATCCAGGCTGTACATGTGTAATTACGTAGAACATCTCCACAGTGGACATATTATGAGAGACTGATTATATGTCCCTCCTTCCTATCCCTCCCCCCTTATTCTATTCTCTACCCTGTCCCTGTCCCTTTACAGAAGTGGTACTTCTAGCAGCCCTCCCCCCCACCCTGCCCTCCCCTCCATCATCCCACCTCTCATCCCCATGCCCCCTACTCTCCTGTGTGGCAAGATACCCAGTTTACAGTTTATGTCATTCCTTCCCTAAGTATATATACTAATTATTCCATGAAAATAATATAATGTTTCAATAATGTGATCTTTCTACCAGCCTCTCTTTGTATCATACTCATCTTTCCTGATCTGAATTAAGGTTAGCTTCTTTCTTAAAGCTTTCCTTAACATACACAGCCCGGAGTATATGATGTGTTCCTCCTGTGAAGGCTACTACACTTATTAGCTATCCCATTTGGGGGCATGTAACATTTAATTTAGTACCTTCTGTTTAAAAATTATTTTTATATCTGTATGTATAGTATGAATATCTGCATGTCTTTCCTTAAGTATATCATAACTGTATATTGGGGTCAAACACCATGACTTAGGACTAGAAAGTTGATGTATTTCTCAACATGGTATTGTACACATATTAATTCTTCAATAAATACATAGTAATTGATAGTACATGGAGCAATATAGGCTAATGGCAATGAATATACTGAAGAGAAAATTTAACCAAATCCAGTGACCTGGATTCTCTAACTTCATGTGACCCTTGATCTCTGTGGACCTAAGTTTCCCTAAATGTAAAATGTAAATAAATAAATTTTATATCTAAATTACCTTCCTCACAAGGTGGGTAAAATATCTTGGAAATCTTAAAACAATATAAAAATATGACCTTTTTGTTTCTTCACTGGCCAAAGATTCTACGACAAAACAGATAACTAAGGATATGGTACTGCTTGTTAATTTTTAGGTTTTGAGCTTTTTGAGGCATGATATTGAAATGCCTTTTCATTGATATGCCATTTGATAAAGGGATTTCAGCATATTATTTTTTAATTTAGGTGGACACTTAAGATTTTCATTAGTATGATGATACCCACCCCACTCAAAAGGGAGAGAGACAGAGAGAATGAGAGAGAGAGAAAGAGAGAGAGAGAAAGAGAGAGACAGAGAGAGAGAGAGAGACAGAGAGGGAGAGAGGGAGAGAGAGAGAATTGAAAGGGCAAGGTGTCTATAATAATATTTAAGTTATTTTCATTGTAATATTTTTAGCAATTCTCATGGTTATTCAAATCCTAACAATGCTTTATATTCTTATTTAATCATATGGGCAGTATGTGTGTGCGTGCGTGTGTGTGTGTGTGTGTATGTGTGTGTGTATGTGTATGTGGTATGTTAGTCCTACTTTACCTTGCTTTCTGTAATATGGAATGAGGATTTTAGCATGTAATCATTTTTTAACTTTTATTTTTGGGTGCTAGGTTTGTTTATTTTTTTATTTTAATGTAGTTTGAAAAAGGAAACAACTTCTAGTTGCTCAAATTATATTGTAAATTCAGCTTGGAAAATGTTTCCAAGAATGGTTATTTACTTCTGCATATATTAAAAGAAAGAACAATTTTCTTTCTGTTTCTTAAATGTAACATTCCATCTGCATTCTCTGAATAAGCTATCCCTATGCCTAGTATTCACTCCCTCCTTATTTAATTATAATAATAGCTAGCATTTGTTATGTGCCTGTAATGTATCAAGAATGTGCTAAGTGCTTTACAAATATCTGATCGGATCCTCACAACAACCCTGGGAGCTAGCTGTCCCCATTTTAGAAATGAGGCAACTGAAACAAACAGGTCAAGTAGCTTACTTACTGTTACCCAGCTAGTATGTATCTGATGCCAAATTTGAACTCAGGTCTTCCTGAATCCAGGCCTGCAACTCTATACATTGTGCTACCTAACTTCCTATATATCCCATTTTTTTCAAAGTTCTTTTGTTCTAGATCTTTCTCAAATATCCTTTCAGAAGTCATACCTTCTCTAAAAGAATGTATGCTCCTTCAAAAGGCTGGATGTTTCATTTTTGTCTTTATTACCCTAGGCATTCAAATGTAAAATGTACTTTCCCATGGAAATATTGCTATAAATGCTGTCTGAGGTGCTAGTTTATCCCACAAAATTTATTTAATCCATTTTTGTTGCTTAGTAATTTTAGTGATTTCTGACTTTTTATGACCACTTTTTTGCTATTTTCTTGGCAAAGATCATCGAGTGGTTTGTCATTTCCTTCACCATTTCATTTTACAAATGAGGAAACTGAGATAAGCAGAGTTAAATGACTTGCCCAGGGTCACTCAAATTCTTTCTGACTCCAGGTTCAGCACTCCATCCACTGTGCCACCTAATTGCCTACATTTAATCTAACTGAAAAATGATATGTGGAGAGATTTGAGGAAAAGGAAACGTAGAAAAGAGGAAGAAAAAGCATGTATTAAGAACCTTCTGTGTGCTAGGTACTGTGTTAAACACTTTATAATATCTTGCTTGGTCCTCATGAGAACCCTGAGAGTTAAGTGCTATTGCCTCCATTTTAGTTGAAAAGACTGAGGCAGATAGATGCTAAGTGACTTGCTCAGGGTCAGACAGCTTGTAAATGTCTAAGGCTCACCATATTAATATCAGACTAAATGCAGACACTCAATTGGCCGATCCTGCTGCAACTCAGAACTCTTAAACTCAGAACAATCTCAGTCTCCTCAGTAGCTAGGGATACAAGCATACCCTGCAACGGGAGATAAAAATGAATGATGCCAAAGCTGAATTCTTTTCATTATGTTTAAGTAAATCCATAATCTGTTTTCATAGAAGATATCAGGATTCTTTAGTTATGTTCAAGTGAAATCCAACAAGCATCTATGTAGGGTCTAATATCAGCAAGGCACTATTCTAGGTACCAGGGATATAGATAAATACAAAATTGCCCCTGCCTTTGAGGGTCTTAAATATTACCAATTCATTCTCACACTTTCCAAAATGTATCCAAATAGCCACCTAGCCTTTTTAAGGTTAAAGAGGAGTGATATCACTCTGTCCTACCACAACAAATTCCATTTTTGGAGAATGATAATTGCTAAAAAGAATGATACACCAATAAATTTAAAAAAATGTTTTTCAACTAGACAGCTAGGTAGATACCATTTTGAGCCTCTAAGTCAGTGATCACCCAAGTTCCAATAAGACCTTAGACATTTAATAGATATGTGAATCTAGGTAAGTCACTTAACATCTGTCTGTCTCATTTTCCTCAGTTGTAAAATGGTGGATCCTAATAGCATCCACCTCTCAAACTCATTGCATGGATCAAATGAGATGATATTCGTAAAGCACTTACCTGGCATATAGTATATGTTTAATAAAGGCTTCTTGGCTTCCACTTTTGTTCACAATGAATATTTACTGACTGATTAGTGTGCACACAGTATTGTTATAGTTGTTGCAGAGGATACTAAGAATGATAAACACTCTCTTTTGTATAATCCTGGCTTATATCTGCCATCCCTTATGACTTCAGGTTTTATAGTACATCTGGTCCTAGGTTTGTGCTAATTAGAATTGGTCGTTAATGATGTGGAAGTAACCAGATTAAATTTTTTGTGTTTCATTTAATTTGATCAAATAGATACAATCTCTTGACTGAACATATTGCAATAAATTCTAGACTTTGTTTCTTTGAGAAACCTCACACATTACTTAATTTTGATGTTTTGGTGGATTTTAAATCATACAATTGAAACTTTTAAAAGTAATTTGCATTGGTTTAACTTGCTAATATTTTTTAAAATTTATTTTTATACAGTGGGATGCCATCACTGAAATGGATGACCATAATAGACCCATTCACACTTACCAGGTATGCAATGTAATGGAACCAAACCAAAACAACTGGCTTCGTACAAACTGGATTTCCCGAGATGCATCCCAGAAAATTTATGTGGAAATGAAGTTTACTCTGAGAGATTGCAACAGTATTCCCTGGGTCTTGGGAACTTGTAAAGAAACTTTTAATCTCTTCTACATGGAATCTGATGAGTCCCATGGAGTTAAATTCAGGTCAAGTCAGTATACTAAAATTGATACTATTGCTGCTGATGAGAGTTTTACTCAGATGGATTTGGGTGACCGCATCCTTAAGCTCAACACTGAAGTTCGTGAGGTGGGACCAATAAACAGGAAAGGGTTTTTTCTCGCTTTTCAGGACATTGGAGCATGCATTGCTCTGGTTTCTGTCCGTGTTTTCTACAAAAAGTGCCCTTTCACTGTCCGTAACCTGGCTATATTTCCTGATACTATTCCAAGGGTTGATTCTTCCTCTTTGGTGGAAGTCCGGGGTTCCTGTGTTAAGAGTGCTGAAGAGCGGGATACTCCAAAGTTATATTGTGGAGCTGATGGAGATTGGCTAGTTCCTCTGGGACGGTGTATCTGCAGTGTAGGATATGAGGAAATAGAAGGTTCCTGCCATGGTAAGAAAGTAATATTGATTTACATTGCACTACATAGATAATGCATTTGCAGGTCAGAAATGCTGTGTACTTATTTGGTAAATAATGTTTGAATAACACTCTTAATATCATGAGTTTTATAAGAAATTGACAAATACTAGTTGATGTGAAGTAACCGTATTTCTCCAGCTCCCTGACTTCACTACAGAGTATGGAAGGTAGGTGTGCATTTTAAAAAATATAAAATTCTCTCTAATTTAATTTGAGTAAATTATAGATTGACAATATGAATACTTCATTAGTATCTGGTCCTTTTTTTAAAATAGTAATATAAGAAGATTGGAAATGGAAACTTATGAAACAAATTCTCAAACCGCAGGAATGGTTGCAAGCAATATTTAACAGTACTTCAATTATGGGAAAGTAAATTTTAGTCCATTCACTTATATTATATATGTTCAAACTAAGTGAAATTAAATACAGATTTAAATTCTCTTTTTAATTTAATTTAATATTTATTTGGATCTTGTAAAAATGGTGATTGAAAATTGGCCTCTCTAGTGTCTTGTTTTGGGGGGTTATTTTTTGCCTCTACTGAATGCTGCTATGGATGAAATTTTGCAAAAAAAGGACTTAAATATGAAATTTTATCCTTCTGATTTTCGTAGCAGTGATGTGCATAGCAATTACTTATCAGGAAATGTTCGGATTGTCACAGTTTATTTACGGAGCTTAGTTTTGGGTTTTTTTTTTTTTTTTGCACATTTAGCTATAAGATGATTTGTACACATAGTTTCCAAGTAGGAACATTTTTATTTTCATTTTATTGACAAATAATACCCAAGTAGTTTTAATAAAGTTTCAGTAGAATATACAGTAACTATATGGTAGATCCCTTCAATATTGTTATCTGTGTCTTTATTTTTGTTTTGTGGATTAACAATAAAGTAGTGCAGCAGTTAAAATAAAAAGTATTAAGGAGACTTCTCTCCCAATAGTTGTAAAATATTTGCATTTTGACTTAAATTGGACTGAATTTCTTACTCCATTTAATTATATTTTATTAATAGTGAATAGAAGAGTGAGGCTATCTTTGAATTATAATTTAATTACATAATGTGGAGTATTCCTATATAACATGACTATTTTGAAATTCACAATATACAAAGAACTCATGCTTTCTTCATTGCCGTTGTTTCACAATGTATCCTTTTCTAAAATTCCAAACAAACTTGTTTGACAGATGTCTTATTGTAATTATTGCAGCACTAACGAAAACATATGACCTCCATTGCTACAAAGGCGCACTAATTATTTGGCATGTAGGCTGCTTTCTTTCTGTAATATTCAGTTTATTATTAGCACTAAAGCTAATTCAAGAAGGTCTTTGGATGATGAACTATTCCCACTGATTATTTCCCTGCTAGAATGTAAGGTTCTTGATAGCACACATCATCTCACTTTTTAATCTATATTCCAGAGGGAACTTGGTGGCACAGTGAGTAGAATGGACCTAAAGTAAAAAAGGCATGAGTTCATACTCAGCCTGTGACACTTTCTAGCTGTCTGTCTCAGTTTCCTCAACTGTAAAATGGGAATAATAAAGTCACCTAACCCCAAAAGTTGTGAGGATCAAATGAAATGATATTTTTAAAATGCTTTGTATAAGCCTGGTACATTGTAGGTGCTTAATAAATGTGGGTTTTGGTTTTGTTTTGTTTTCTTGATACATAATAGTGCTTTGCCACTAGGCCAACATAATAAAAGTTCATTGATTGTTTAATTGAAATAGTAAGTCCAACCTCCTTTCAGTTCTTGGCTTAATTTATTTTCAGCAATTTCATTCAATTATTTTCTGTTGTTCCATCATTTTCAGTTGTGTTCAAATCTTCATGACCCCATTTGGGGTTTTCTTGGCAAAGATACTAGAGTGGTTTGCCATTTCTTTCTCCAGGTCATTTTTACAGATGATGAAAGATAAGGCAAACAGGGTTAAGTGATTTGCCCATGGTTACACAGTTAGTTAGTGTCTGAGGCCAGTTTTGAACTCAAGGAGATCAGTTTCCCTGATGCCAGGACCAGCACTCTATCTACTGTGCCACTTAGCTATTCTCACATACGAGCATTAGACTAGTACTGGAACCTAGTCAGGCACTAGGGATATAATTATTTTTAAAAAGAAAATTTAGACTTCTAGGAGCAAAGATGGTGGAGTAATCAGTAAGTCTCTCACACTGTCCCTTATTGACCTTGGAAAACCCAGAAAATACTGCCTCAGGAAGAATCCAGCAAAAAGCAGGGGTGAAGCAGTTTATTTGCTTGAGGCAAAAGGGATTAATGGAAAAGGCCCCTCTAGCTGTGGTTGAAGGGGATCAGTACAGGATAGGAGGCATCCTGGCAAGTCACCAACAAGCCTCATCTCAGTAAACCAGTGGGAGATCCTGAGCCCCAGGGTGATGGAGTAGGCAAGGGCCAACACCAGAAATAACCCCTACCTCCTCCCCCTGCCATGTGCCTTAGCACAGCCAAGGGAACCAGCAGACACCAGCATGGAGAACTGCCATTTGTGCAGTGGACAGTGTCCAACAGTGGCTGAGCCTACCTGTGCTCTAGCTCACTCCCAGCAAAGAGGTGACCTCCAGTGTCCAGACCAACTCCCACGCACAGCTGACTCTGTGAACTTAAGGATAACCCCAGAGAAAAAAACAATAAAACCCTACCTGGCAACCACACAGACCAACGACCACCAGCAGCTCCAATTCAGCACCAGGTAAGATACAGCTTCTGCAGCCTCTAGCTGCCAGAACCTGAGGCTGTAGCACACAAAGCCAGTCACCAGGCCTCTAGCCCCTAGCACAAGAAGTGTGGGACAGTGCCCCCTGGGGCCGCAAATCAGAGATCAACTTTAAAAGCCAGGAAAAAGGCCATGAGTGAAAAACAACATGGAAAAACAAAAACCACAGATTCTTAATACGGGGACAGGGCAGCTCAAAACACAAATTCAGAAGAGGCCAGAGTGGTCTTTATACCCATATCTGAAACCTCAAAGGGGAACATGAATTTGTCTCAAGCCCAAAGAGCCTTCTGGGAAGAGTTCAAGAAGGATTTTAAAAGTCAAATTGGAGATGCAGAGGAAAAGTTTAACAATTCTTTTAAAAATACAGTTGATAAAATGGGGGGGGGGGTATGCTAAAGAAAACAAATCCTTTAAAAGTGGAATTGACCAAATGGAAAAGGAGGTACAAAAGCTAACTAAAGAAAACAATTCATTAAAAATCAGAATTGGCAAGTGGAAGCTAGTGGTTCTTTGAGACATCAAGAATCAATCAAACAAAATCAAAAGAATGAAAAAATAGAAGAAAAATGTAAATCACCTCATTGAAAAACAATTAACCTTGAAAAGAGATCCAAGAGAGATAATTTAAGAATTATTGGTCTGTCTGAAAGCTATGATGGGAAAAAAAAAGTCTGAATAGAATCTTCCAAGAAGTCATTAAGGAAAACTGAACTGAGGTCCTAGAATTAGTGTACAAAATAATCATAAAAAGAATTCACTAATCACCTCCTGAAAGAGGCCCCAAAATGAAACCATCAAGAAATATTATAGCCAAACTCCAGAATTATCAGATCCAGGAGAAAATAGTGCAAGCAGCCAGAAATAAACAATTCAAATATCGAGGAACCACAGTCAGGATCATGCAGGACCTTGCAACTTCTACATTAAAAGATCAGAGGGATTGGAATATGATATTCTGTAATGCAATAGAACTTGGATTACAACCAAGGATCAACTACCCAGAAAAACTGAGCATAAACTTTAAGGGGAGGAGATGGACATTTAATGAAGTTTTATATCTCTAATGCTTAAATGAGCAAAATAGAAAAGGAAATCAATGAATTGGGCATGCAACTAAAAAAACTAGAAAAAGAACAAATTAAAAATCCCCAATTAAATACCAAATTAGAAATAATGAAAACCAAAGGAGAGACTGATAAAATTGAAATTACAAAAACTATTGAGCTAAGATCTGGTTTTCTGGAAAAAAAACCCAATAAAATAGACAAACCTTTGGTTAATTTGATTTAAAAAAAAAAAAGAAAGAAGAAAACCAAATTACTAGTATAAAAAATGTAAAGGGCAAATTCACCACCAATGAACAGGAAATTAAAACAATAATTAGAAACTATTTTGCCCCACTGTAGTCCAATAAATTTGATACTCTTTAGTGAAATGAATGTTCACAAAAATATAATTTGCCCAGATTAATAGTAGACACAGTAAAATATTTAAATAATACCATCTCAGAAAAAGGAATTGAACAAGCCTTCTATGAACTCCCCAGGGGGGGGAAAAAAAAACAAAACTCCAGGACCAGATGGATTTAAAAGCAAATTCTATGAAATATTTAAAAAAAAATTAATTCCAAATACTATGTAGACTATTTGGGAAAACAGTCAAAGAAGTGGTCCTACCAAGTTCTTTTAATGATACAAATATGGTACTGATATTTAAACCAATAATATCCAAAACAGAGAAAGAAAATGATAGGTCAATTTCCCTAATGAATATAGATGCAAAAATTTTAAATAAAATATTGGCAAAAATATTGCATCATCTTACCATGAGAATAATGCACTGTGACCAGGTGGATTTTATAAGAGGAATGCAGGGCTGTTTCAGTATTAGGAATGCTATCAGTATAATTGATCAAATCAACAACAAAACTAACAGAAACCATAAAATTATTCTAATAGATGCAGAAAAAGCTTTTGACAAAAAGAACATTTAGATAGACTAATAGAGATAGTTTGAAACATTAAAAATGCCTAATTTTTTCAAAACAATCCCTTTCTATTTAATTGTAATCACTTTTATTTCTCTGCCTACCTCTTTCTAATATTCAATTTTCTATTTCTCTGTTATAATCAATACTTGTTCACATAGAACATAATGCTGACCATTGAAACAACAGACAAAATCCAGGAAATGATGAAACAATTCCTTATGGGATTTTTAAGCTGAAGGGATTCTGCCTATTGCTGACCTTCTGTTTTTCTGTCTTTCTTGGTATTCATACTATGGAATGATTCAAGCAGCTATTATTAAGATACCACTCAGAACATCTGAACACAATAATTATGATAAAAATTATTCTTCAGCTCAAAGTGTACCAGAGTTGCCTCCAGAAATATCCAAGAGTATAAAGCACCCACCATTCCATTGGTTTCTCTTTTTCTTTTTTAAGTGTAATGGTAGCATACCATTACCAGGAAACTACAGCAAGAGCTACAGTGAAGATAAATTATTTGGACTGGGAAAGAACTATTGATTGATGACGTGGGTGGGGGAGGTTGTGAGATCTACAAATATTCAAAGAATGAGAGGTATATAGCATTGTTGCTACACTTTCTATTTAGACTTCATTATAGACAGCTAGGTGATACAATGGATAGAGTGCTGGGCCTGGAGCCAAGAACTGACTTTAAATCTAGCTTCAGATATTTACTAATTGTACTAATTGAAGGAACCTTTGCTTCCCTTAGTTTCATCATCTGTAAAATTGTTTGAGAATCAAATGAGACAATATTTGTAAAGTGCTAAACACAGTGTGTGGCACACAGTAAGTCCTATATGAACATTTCATCACTTCCTGCCTTCACTATAGACATACTAGAGTAATGAATGGAAAGAGTTTGCTTATAAGCATTCATCTACCACAATTAGGTACGGAGAGATGATATTTCCACCATCTTCCTTCAGAAAGAGTTTTATCATCACAAATACCTGCTCTAGGCAGTTTTTCTTTTTTAAAAAAGTTAAATAAGATAAGAACTCTGTCACCATGATCTTATGAGGGAAAATGACACTCATGTAATTATAACAAAACTATCTTATCAGCAATATAAAGAACCATATGAGATCAAGGTAGAAGAGAACTATGCCTGATTTGTAGTAGGGAGGTCAGAGAAAGTTACTGAAAGGGGTCATTATTTGGAATTACCCTTTAATGATGGGTAGAATTTGCAAAGACAAGGATATGGTAAACAGGTGCAGAACATTTCTCACATAGGAAAGAAGATAAGTAAAGTTAAAGAAAAGTGAGTGAATTAGCTTGACCGAAGCACTGAATACATCAGAGGAAGTAGTATGAAATAATACTGAAATAAGAAGATGGTGCAGGATTGTGAAGGACCTTAAAAATATTGGTTTAAACATTATTTATTGGTTATGGGAACCATTGCAGGGTTTTGAATTGAATGACAAAATAAAATCAGCATATGAAAAACACTAACCTAGTAGCTTGGTAAAGAATACATGAAACAGAAGAGAGTAGAGACAGGAAGAATAATAAGTACATTATTACAATAGATTGGTCCAGTAGTAATGAGGACATGGATAAGTGTGATGGTAGTTTGTATAGAGAGAAGAGGATGAATGAAGAAAGTTTACAAAAGTAGAAAAGATGGAATTTAAACTCATTTGATCTGGGAATATAATGCTAACTTCTCAAACAAAACTGAAAGAATGTAGTATGGTTCAATTAATGGAAATAGGGACGTCAGAAGGGAAAGCAAGTTTGATTGGGAAGGAAGAGACTGAGTTGGAAATATAATGATTTTGGTCTTTGGAATTCTGACATCAAAGTACCAAAAAGAAATCCACGTAGATATGACTTGTAGATAGTTTGAGATTTTGATCTGAAGCTTAGGAGTAAGGTAAGAGAGCTTAAGATATAACTTTGAGATTTATGTGCACAGAGATAACATTTGAAGACATGGGAGTAAAGGAAGTCACTAAGAGAGAGATTGCAATAGATAATAATGTCAAGGACAGAACCTTGGAGAAATGCAAAAATTGAAGAGAATGAATGGTTAAAGGAGTATCAAAGGGGTGGTTAGGTGACACAATGAAGAGAACAATGGCACTGGAGTCAGGAGGACCTACATTCAAATCTAGCCTCAGACACTTGACTCACTTATTAGCCGCGTGACTTTGGACACATTGCCCTCCAAAAAGCAAAAATAAAAATTATCAAGAAAACAAGGAATGGATGGCAGTTCTGAAGCCAAACGAAAAGAGTTATAAAAGAAAAATAGAATCATAAAGTTTTAGGTCTAGAAGGGAACATAGATATCATCTCTTCATACTATGATAAAGACACAAATAAAGAAAACCTGGGTAAATTCTCTTTTGTTAGCCATTTTTCAGTCATGTCTGATTCTTGGAGTTTTCTTGGAAAAATGCTGGAGTGGTTTGCCATTTGCCTCTCCAGCTCATTTTACAGATGAGAAAAGATTAGGCAAGCAACATTGAGTGACTTGCCTAAGGTCACACAGACCATAAATTCATAAGAATTTGAGGTCAAGTTTGAACTTAGGTCTTCCTGACTGTAAGCCTATCTAGCTGTCTGCTGGTAAATTCACTGGATTTCAACTTTTTCACCTATAAAGTGAAAAGTTCCTTTATCTTCTAAAATTCCATATCACATTCTCTTAACCATGCTACATTAATTACTATAAGCAATTACAATGGCTAGAACACAAGGTCTGGAGTCAAGAAGATCTTAGTTCAAATCCAATCTCAGACACTTACTAGCTGGTAAATCTGGGCAAAGTCACTTAACCTCTGTTTGCCTTGGTTTCCTCATTTGTAAAATGAGAATTACATAGCACCAACCTTCCAGGATTGATATGAGGATCAAATGAGATAATAATTGTATTTTTAAATTTTTTTTTGGAGGGGAGAGGGCAGAGCAATTGGGGTTAAGTGACTTAGCCAAGGTCACATGGGTAGCATGTGTTAAGTGTCTGAGGCCAGATTTGAACTCAGATACTCCTGAATTCAGGGCCAGTGCTCTATTCACTGCACCACCTAGCTGCCCCAAGATAATAATTACAAAGCACTTAATACAGTGCCTGGCCCATAACAGGCACTATATAAAGTGTTAGCTATTATTACGAACTCTTAATATCTTATGATTGAAGATAATAATACCAAGAGACATTCAGTAACTTATCAAAGCCATGAGTTGGCTTCCAACAATACAATAAGCAATTGAGCATACTGATTCAGCCCCTTATACTAAGCAGATACACACTAAGGCAGTCCCTGATATTCTTTTCCAACATGATAGGATTCTTGTATTATAGTAACCCTTGTTTCCACAGAAGGGCTTTGGTAATGACAAAAGTAAAATTGTCTGCAACTCCTCTCATATCACAATCCCTTTTACTTAACAGATTCTAGGAGATGGTAAAGTATAATTGATGATGAACTGTTACTACATCACTGTAATCCAAAGATTTTATATTTCTTTTATATGAAATAGAGATGTAACGAATTATTTCAGGAAAGTGTGCTCAGAAAACTTTGCAGTATTCATACAAATTTTGAGAAGCATTCATTTAAATGTACTAAGATATAGTAATTTTATTAATGAAATAGAATGATTGTGTTTTGCTACTCAATTTTATACCAATGACATATATATATGTATATGTACATATATACATATATATATATATATTTGTCTTCTAATGATGTGCCTTTAGCATTTTAATCCCTACATGTCTCCCTAAATGCTTGTGTTTGCAATTTCTCCAACTGTATATCATTTGTTAACCCAGGTAGAAATCATTTATTTTCTATTCCAGCATATTTTGGGAGCAACCTAATTTCCAGCTTATTGTGAAGAAGAGAGTGGAATCTTAAATTATTCCCCAAGGTTTTAACCAGCTAAATACACAATTCTGGGACACTCAATTAGCTATTATATAATATAAAGCAGAGGTGTTAAGTTACAAAAACAAAATAATACACATAGTTGAGTATATTTTATTCCTGGCTCAAATCTTAGTCCTTTTCTCATCTCTTACTTATGTTTTTTCTACTCTATTTAATAGGGAAAAAAAAATTCATACTGGCATGTTTTGTGACTGCATTTCCTTTAATTGTCTTGGTCCTACTAAATGTTGGACTTTCCCAAGGGATTCAAATTTTAAAATGATTTTTGAAGCATTCATTGCATAAGGCAGTGTTTCATTAAGTGTATCTAAAATATAACACAATGGGGGGAACTGGAAATAATTAACACACAAAATTGAATGTAATTTTTGTTCCACTGTATGTGTTCTGTAGTGATTTGAATTAGTAATAAGCTCCTGTTGGGCGTTATTAGAGGGTAAATCACTTTAAGGTAGTGGCATGGTTATTTAATATTGTCAGTCAGTGACTGGAATTTTAATCCTGCTGAGAAATAGGGAATGTTAGCACAATTTTACCATCAGGATACCCTTAAGTAATATGTAACATTGTTTAAGTATGTAGCAACATTTTGGCTTTGAAAATAATAATAATAATAATAATAATAATAATAATAATAATAATAATAATAATAAATTTTGAAACATTGAGACTGATTGAAAAAATCTTCTTTCTTCCCAGAAAATGCTTTTCATAGTACTGTTTCAAAACTCAAGCTAGACAACTGTGACAAATCTTGGACCATTACATTATTGTTCATAGAGGTGAATAGGATACACAGGATTTTCAGTGACATAACCACTGGTTTGATCTCCTGAAGAATGTGATTAACGTTTAGTAGTACGGTTCTCTATTGCAGTGGAGGAACATTTATTCTGTGTGTTTATGATCCTGTATCTAATCATGTTATCAGACCTGTCTGTGGAAGAAAAGAGCAGAAAATAAATTGAGACACTTCATTGTGATAACACAAAATAAGAGTTCAAAGAAGCTGCAAAAAAAAAAGCTGAAAAGCAAGATTGGGATCAGCAAAGTGGCAAACATTTTGGCTCAACTTGCCTTTTTCACTTTCTAAAGGTTCTCACTAACCAAATAGGCAATCTTACACCGGAACCTTCAATTTCAAACAATGCTGCTCTCTCCTGAACCAAATCCAGTTTTTCATACAAGATGAAAATATAAAATCAAAATCACCAAAAATTAAACTAGTTATCATTTTCCAGTCTGATGTGCTATGTTAATTACATAATATGTCACTTTCTGTTATTACAATTTTATACAATTAATGAATGGCATTGAAGAGACTGAATTAATAATGTGCTTTGGGTTGTCATATTATTTAACACCCTTTTCATTTGACCTGAATCTGTAGTTGAAAAATCATATTTAAACAATGAGTAGCCTTTTATGAAATTTTATTAAATGAGAGGCAATCTGATATAATAGCAGGAGACACAAGGGTGTGCTGGCCCAACTCAAAAAGACCCTTGAGAGATGACTGTCAAATTTTCAGAATGATCATTTAAACCTCTGAAACTAGGAAATGTTACAAATCAGGGCTTGATTTATTGTTTTGTGGACATTCTAAATTTAAGAAAATAACAGAGAAAATGTTAATTATGCTAGTTAAACTTAAAAGTGTGTCCTGTCTTCATTTTTTTCCCCTTCAGGAAAGCCAGTATTAAAATATGTATCAGCAATTCCCTGCAAGAGAGTATGTTTTGATGTAGGTTGTTGTTCAGTCTTTTTGGTCGTGTTCAATTTTTTGTGACCCTATTTGAGACTTTCTTGGCAAAGATACTGGAATGGTTTGCTATTTCCTTCTCCAGCTCATTTTACAGATGAGGAAAGATGAGGCAAGCATGAGTAAGTGACTTGCCCAGGATCACACAGCTAGTAACTGTCTGAAGCCTGATTTGAACTCATGGAGATGTTTCCTGATTCCAGGTCCAGCACTACATCCGTTTTGCCTACACTTTGATGTAAGATTTGGGTGCAAGAGTTGAAATGATACTGACTACATGACTCCAAGCAAGTCATTTAAACTTCTCAGTGACCTCAGGCAACTCTTACCATTAAAGACTAGTTGAAAATTAGAATAGAGTCATTGCCATACTGGGAGCTTCTTATAGTAATACAGTTATGAAGCTGGAATGATCCCTCCCTCCCCCTCAAAAAAAGAAACTAAGTGTTTGTATTTGTGTATGAGTATTGTGTATGTATAAAATATAGCAATTAAAATAAATTAAGGGGATATGAGTAGTAACATCCTAGGACACAGAAAAAAGAAACTTATCTTTGTACATCATGTTGTACAGTCCCTAGCACAAAATGTTCATTTATTAAGTGTTTGGTGACTGGGCAGCTAGGTGGCCCAGTGAATAAAGCACCAGCCCTGGAGTCAAGAGGACCTGAGTTCATATCCGACCTTAGACACTTAACAGGCTGTGTGACCTTGGGCAAGTCAAATAACCCCAATTGTCCTGAATTCCTTCCTCCAAAAAGGAAAAAAAATAGAAAAGAAAAAAAAGACAAGAAAAGAAAAGAAAAGAAAAAGAAACAGAAAATGTTTGGTAATCACTTGATTGATTTCTAACTGGAAGGGACTTTGGAGACCATCCAGTCCAACCTTGTCACTGTATAGATAAGGACCTGGAGGTGTAGATTGCTTTGGCAACTCACCCAAGGGAACACAGGCAGAAAGCATCAGGGGTAGAATTTGTACTCCATTAATCTTTTTCCAGTCATTGTTCTTTCTATTGTACCTCTCTACATCAGAGAGACTCAGAAGAAGAAAATATACAACATAAATAGAATAACTAAAGTAGAGTTATAAGATTTAAAAAAAAAGGAAATACCAAATAAGGTAAAAAAAAAAAACACTTATGAAATTTTACTAGGTAACTTATATACTTAAGACTCACACTCCCCATCCCCACCCATAGTCCAGTGACTAAGCTGGATACAAATAACAAGCAAATTCACAAACTTTTGTTTCAAGACTCCTTTGCATAGTCCCCTTTTTATTTCTCCCAAGGCAATCCCTCAGCCAGAATATCTGCATAAAGCATACCCCACTAGACACGAATTCTGCTGAGACGGCAAGCAAAGGTGGATATAAGAGGAACATTGCTGTTTTTGCTGTTTGGTCTTCATTTACAAAGAGGACCTATGATATCACAGGGTGATGTCTTGATGCATGAAATAGATTTAAATGACGCAGAATCCCAGTACTGTAGAAATTAAGGAATGAGGGAGGAGAAAAAAGTGAGGAGACAAGATTAAGGAAATGAGAAAAAGGAGAAAAGCCAGAGAAAACCTACAGAGAAAATAAGAAAAATTCTGAAAGGAAAAAGTACAAAAGAAACTGAGTATAACACAAGATCTCCAGCAAGTAAATCAACAGCATGACTCAGAGAGAAAAATAAGTAAAAATTACCACTCCTCTTAATATACTAAATAAGTATTGTAATATAACAGTAATAATGATAATGATAGCAACTAACATTTCTATAGAGCTTTCTATATGCCAGAGAGGTATACGCTATTATGTTCATTTTACAAATAAGGAAACTGAGGCAAAGAGGTTAAGTGACTTACCCAGGGTCACACAAAATTTGAAGGAAAATTAATTTTAAAAGAGATATTTTTGCTGTAGAACCATAGCAGGAAGTCTCATAATGGTTCAAAATAAAATATTTATAATAAAGTATTTGCATGGAACCTAGGCCAGATATTAGAACTTTATAGCAGAATTAGCAAAAACAGGGTAAACATTTAGGAATACATCATGGGGCAGCTAGGACATATAGTAGAAATGTATGGAGTCAAAATAACATGAGTTCAAATCCAGCCTCAGATACTAGCTGTGTGACAATAAAATCTTTAAGTCTCAGTTTCCTTATCTGTAAGATGGAGAATAATAATAGCACCTACATTTCAGAGTTGTTGTGCAGAAAAATGAGATAATAATTGTAAAGGGCTTAGCATAGTGTTTGGCACATAGTAAATACTACATAAATGTTAGCTCTTATTAACTATAATAATAGGGAAGCTATTCAAAGCAGTAAGGGCTATAGAAAAGAAAAATATTTCAAATTTAAGTAGTCAGAAGTAGAAGATATTTTAACAGAAGAAAAATAAAAGACAATGACTGGGGAAAATACTAATTTTAGACAAGCAAAGACCTTTAACTTGAAATTTGGATATTATAAAAATCATTGGTCTCACAGAGTTCTATTAGGGGAGGGGGAGAGGGAATGAAAACTATGGCATAAGAAATACTATTTCCAACACCAAAAAATTGCCCAGAATTTTTAAATATAAGATACAACATACTGTTTACTCAAATTCAGAAGCATCAGGGCACCTCCTGCTTTGGAGAATAACTTCAAATAATATAAACAACACATTTGCAAGTAGATGGGAGGAAGACTTAGAGTCAAATCAAAGAAGTCAGGATTATTCTCCAACCATGAAAAAAATCAATCTACAAGCATTTATTAAGTGACTACAATATGTCAGGCAGTGGAAAAAGCACTGGAGATAAAAAGACTAAAAGAAAATAGTCCTTGCAATCAAGGAATTGCATTTTAATGGGGAAGACAACTTGATGATGATATGGCTATGTCTTTATGCACACAAACAAAATGTTACAAAAGAAATGTAAATTAAATCCAATGCAATTAGTATTTATTAAATGTTTACTATGTGTCAGGCATTGTGCTAAGTTCTGGAGATAAAGTTAATAAAAAGAAAGACGGGACTCCACCAGCTTAAATCTAAAAGGGGAGATAATACAAACAGAGGCAGGAAGGTAGATTGCTTAGCATGGGGCATCTTCTTCTATGCAACTGAAAGGAGACAAGACTGAAGAGGCAAATTGGAATGAGCTGAATCCAGTTTCTGTTCTCTATAAAGAAAAGTATTGGGAGGAGTGTGGTACACTGCCCTCCAGTCAGAGTAGAGAAGAGTCTGAGGGTGACAGTGTCAATCAAAGCAGCACGATGGTGATTTAGCAGCCTGGTGATGAGTTTAGAGGTGATAAAGCTTATTCTGTGAGAGACATCTTATTCCAGGTAGCAGAAGCAAAGTGGAGTGAGAACCTAGGGGGAAAGAAATAGATATGGGGATTAGGAAAGATTTCATGTAGAAAGCAGTACTGGAGCTGAATTTGGAAGAAACATAGTCATTCTAGGGAAGTCTATTTTTTTCTGTTGTCTAGAAAGAGTATTTCTCTCTCTCAAATACATAAGCAAAATTACCCAGTTTTTGATATATTTTTGTGCCCCTTTTGACCCTTGAAGACTGTGGGATTCTGAAGAAATGATAGTTGCTTCTCCCTCTTTTAAAATATAAGTAATTGTTCATTATTTAGCCCTTTTAAATTGCTCCAATTTGTTTATCAAAATTTTCTTGTCTCCCATGTTGGTTTTTTACAAAATTCTGCACAATCCTCTATTCTCAATAGGAATGCTTAGAAGATGTTGACCTTATTAAAGATTTATTTTTACTCTATATAATTTTACCCAGCTTTACAGGAGCAGATATTTTTTGTTATAGGTCTTATTTACTTAGACTTTTTTACATATCATACTTCAAACTTTCCTTCTCATCCACATAGTTGCTGCACAATCTCATATGGTCCACCTTGATTTCATGGTATATTATTAGGTTATTTCTGAATGTTTTCAGCTTTTTTTCTTTAACTGTTATACAGTTTGACTATCCTGTCTTAAATTTGGAGTTCCTTTCAGGTGATGACCTGTGTATTCTGTCTATTTGCAATTTGTACGTGATGACTAGGGGAGTATCCTTAAATAAAGCAATGGAAGTTATCATAGAAGACAAAACACATTTTAATAGCATAAAGTAAAAAACCAAGGGACTCAATAAGATCAGACTGTTTACCTTTTATATGTAAAATGTAAAACATATGTCTGAGATTGTTATCAGTAACTGGGGAGACCTGAGTATGATATGACTTCAAAAAGTAAAATTGTTTAAGAACAGCTAAAAAGAATCATTATCTTATATAAATGAGGTACAAGAAGAAAAGTGGACAGAGGAATGGGGGAAGAAGGGCTGTTAGTTCTGGAAGCCTACTTTCATTGGGAATGAGTTCAAGAGGGAATAGTACATATAGATCTAGAAGAATATAAATGTCTTCTAAATTCAGAAAGAAACAAAACAGTAAGGGAGTAGGAAGGGGGGAATAATAAGGGAGGGATCTCTGGAGGTGAAGGTGAAGGAATAGGGTCAAAGGAGGGGTATGGAAGGGTATTTAGATTAATGGGAAATGGAAGATTAAAGGAGGGATCCTTGGAGGAGGATAGGTTAAGTAATAGGAGGGCAAGGTCTCAGGGAGAAGTAAAGTAGAGAAGTCAGGCAGAATAGGAAATAAGAGATACACACAAACATAAAAAAACAAAAGATTAGGAGAAGTATTTGTTAGGGAAAGTATGTATGTATGTATGTGTGTATATATGCATATTTAAATATTGACATATAAATATATTCAAACTTAATTGTAACGTGTGGGGCTGGAGGAGAGGAGAAAAGAAAAAAAAGTTTTAAAAAAGTGCACAGCATAGAAGAAAAAGAAAACTTACAAGGAAGCAAAAAAAAGAGACAGCTCTCAACACAAAGTATTTATTATATAGACTTTCTTGA
>CM053591.1:39292236-39319490 GCA_028646515.1 Pseudochirops corinnae | reverse complement strand
CCCATTCCCTTTCACCTTCCTGATCTTGCCCTCCATTGTAACAGTTTTCTTCTACCTCTGTAATATAAGATAATTTACTCTAATCTATCTTCCCCTTTCTCCTTCTCTCAATAAATTCTTCTCTCACATCTTAATTTTATTTTTTTGATATCATCTCTTCATATTCCATTCATCTTGTGCTCTCTGTCTATGTATACATGAACATACATTGCCCACATTCACATATATATTTATACATACATACACCCTCCTATACATACATATATATGTATATGTATATATATATATATATACACACACATAAATATTCTCTTCAACTATCCTCATATGGAGAAAAGTCTTATGAGTTACAATTATCATTTTTCCATGTAGCAATGTAAATAGTTCAACTTCATAAGTTCCTTATGATTTCTTTTTCCTGTTTACCTTCTCGTGCTTCTCTTGCTTCTTGTATTTGAAAGTCAAATTTTCTGTTCAGCTCAGGTTTTCTCATCAAAAATGCTTGAAAGTTTTCTATTTCATTGAATGACTATATTTTCCCCTCAAACATTATACTCAGTTTTTCCGGGTAGGTGAGTCTTGGTTTTAATCCTAAATCCTTTGACCTCCAGAATATCATGTTTCAAGTCCTTTGATCCCTTAATGTAGAAGCTGCTAGTACTCAAATTTTTTCTTCCTGACAGCTTGCAGTATTCTCTCCTTGACCTGGGAACTCTGGAATTTGTCTATAATATTCCTAAGAGTTTTCTTTTGGGGATATTTTTCTAGAGGTGATTGGTGAATTCTTTCAATTTCTACTTTGCCTTCTGGTTCTAGAATATCAGGGCAATTTTGCTTGATAATTTTTTGAAAGATGGTGTCTAGGCTCTTTTTTTTATCATGGCTTTCAGGTTATCCAATAATTTTTAAATTATCTCTCCTGGATCTATTTTCCAGGACAATGGTTTTACCAATGAGATATTTCACATCGCCTTCTTTTTTTTTCATTTGTTTGAATCTGTTTTATACTATGTTGATTTCTCATAAAGTCCTTAGCTTCCAATTGCTCCAATCTAATTTTGAAGGAGTTACTCTCTTCAGTATATGTTTGAAATTCCTTTCCCATTTGGCAAATTCAACTTTTTAAGGCATTCTTCTCCTCACTGGTTTTTTGGGGGGCCTCTTTTGCCATTTGAGTTAGTCTATTTTAAGGAGTTATTTTCCTCAGTGTATTTTTAGGTCTCCTTTAGCAGCCTGTTGACTCACTTTTCATGATTTTCTTGCATCATTCTCCTTTCTCTTCCCCATTTTTCCTCTACTTCTCCTACTTGATTTTCAAAATCCTTCTTGAGCTCCTCTATGGTCTATAACCAATTCATATTTTTCGTGGAGGCTTTTGATGCAGGAGTTCTGACTTTACTGTCTTCCTCCCACTCCATGCCTTGATCCTTTTTGTCCCCCAAAATGGATTCTATTTGTGCTTCTGCTTGCTCATATTACTAGCCAATTACTTGACTTTTGAAATTTTTGCCATGGTAGAACTCTGCTTCTAGAAAGGAGAGAATTTTGTCCCAAATTTCTGGGTTTTTCACAGCTGCCAGAGCTATTAGGATAGTTTCCTCTTAATAACCCCCACAAGCTCTGGCTCACTGGCCACACACCCCAGGACCATCACCAAAGACAGTGCTCCAGATCTAAGGAGGTTAAAGCAAGAGTGATTACCCTCTGAACGGTTGTTTGGTCCCCTTGTGATCTTCAGGCCAGGAGCTCCTGAGGCAGCCACATAGGGCAGCTGCTATGCCTCTGCTGCTTCTCGTCCCCATGGCAGGGGCTGGACAGAGCTCCTCCATCCACTCCTGTTCCAACAGACTTCCACATTGACCTTTTACTTTTTCTTTGGCATTTGGGTTGAGAATTCTGGAAACCACCACAGCTACTGTTGATTCATTCTTCTGAAGTCTACTCTGGCTCCTGCTGGTTGGTGCTACCCTGGAATCAGAAGTGTATGGCTCACATGGGACTGTACTCAGCTCCCAGCTAAGTGTGATAGGTTCTTCTTGCTGCCTGGAAGGCTGCCTTCACTGGGAGATTTGTTTCTCTCTAACTCTCTGTGGGTTCTGTAGCTATAAAGTTTGGTTAGAGTCATTATTTTACATGTATTGGAAGTGATTGGAGAGAGAGTTCATGCCAAGTTTGTACTTCTACTGCACCATCTTGGCTCCACCTTCTTCCAATCACTTTTTATCATTCCTTGTGACCTTATTATTTTAAAGTCAAACTCCTCCCTGTGCTCTAAAACATCATTACCAATCTCTGCAACCTTAGGTCATTGCTATAAGCTTTATAGACTAGACCAGGATTTAGATTTCCCTAAAAAACCAGTAACAATTGATTCAGTCCACATAAGAAAGTAACTGTAAGTCTCTAATACTGCTTCATAAATATCTATCCACAAATTTAATACATCCATTAGCCTCGTTACAAATGAGCCCATGAATTCTTTAGGAAATAACATTTTAAAATTTTATTGCATTTTTAGTGTTAAACTGGAATTTTTTTTTTTACAGATGCCTTAAAGTATAACATAAAGAATATTGCACTTTCCACATTATTTTTAATGCTTCTGTCAGCTTGATCTTAATCAGATTAGGCACATATTTAATATAATCATACTTTATGATATCTTCTTCCAAGATACTGGTTCAAACACTTAAAGAAAGAGTAGGGGTTATTTTCTAATACAATCATTGCAGATTCAATCATAATATTGGAAAAGGAAAAGACACCTCTGGGAGCTGCTGTTTACTTCCTTTTTATCCCTCTTCTAATCATGCTAGCATTGAATATTTGCTCTTGATGTTCTATACTTTCATTTTTAACTATTCTTTATTAGGTCGATGATTAATCACTTTCTTGTGCTTTACTGGTACTTGTATAAATGCTAAAGTAATTATCTTTAATTCTATGACAATTTTGTCTGCCTGGGAAAGACCATTGCACTTACCATTTCATATTAGTGTCACAGATCTAAGCCAATTATTCTTTATTTAATTTAATTTAATTTATTTTATTTTTACTTTAATTTTTTTACTTTTTTATTTTTTCATTTATTTGTTTACTTTTTTATTTTTTATTTTACTTTATTTTCCAAATTTGAACTTTAAGCAACATCAAGAATTTTCATACACACACACACACACACTCAGGGTATTTCAGAACATTTCACAATCAGAAGTAATTTCCAAACCGTTCTCACCCAGAAAATATCATTCTATAAATTTTCCATATTTTAAGGATGCATTTTTGTGGTTATAACTATAATTTCAGTTTTCACAATTTTACTTATTCTCTTGCCATTGGTAGCCTTCTATCACTGAATAAGAAAGTCTAAGGTGCTCCAATCTAAAGTCTGTGGGATAAAAGCAAATGATATGACACCCAGAATTTTGAGTCTCTGAATCAAAGCCCCTGGCCCTATCACTTAGTACTTCTCTGTGTGACCTTGAAAAATATTCTTTCTTTGTAAACTAAGTGGATGAGACAAGAACAACTCTCATGTGCCTCTCAGTTTCAGTATTTTTCCCTGCTGTAGGGAAATTTCTGACACTTGCTTTCCTCATCTATAAAACTGCAATGTTCATACTATCAATTTTAGAAATTCTAAAAGGCTAAATAAATGTGAGTTACTATTATTTCCACCACAGTACACTAAGTATATCTAGCAAAGTTGAGAGATGCTATTGGATTGTATGAAGCACAGAGCAATGAAGTAATAATAGCTTCCTTTTATATGGCATTATAAGTTTTACAAAGTGATTTCATATATTGTCTCATTTGGTCCCAAGGCTAGAAAGGGTAGTCAGGACAAGCAGCTGTAGATATTCCAGGCCACCACTCAAACACAAGAGTTCTCCACTGTAACACACAGATATACTCAGAAAGGGAAGAGGAAGAGGATAAAGAGAAGAGAGAGGAGGAAAAACATCTACAAAGACATTGCTAATATTGCTATTGCATTGGAATTTTTTTTAATTTAAATAATTTCTTATTCAAAGCAATTTGACAGAAATAATACAATCCAAAAACTGAAGATGTCTTTGCAGTCTAGGAAAAAGACCTAGAAAAGAAATCTGGTCCTTTATTCACAATGGTTCAATATTTCTCCCTGCATGGTGATATTGAAAGTCAATTAGTAGGTTTCAGTTTTACAAGTCTCATTTCCTGACTGATATGTTGTCCCCACTCTCCTAGGAGCTTTTGCTTTATAATTTAATAATGGTAACACTACTAGGCCAACTCAGCATGCACATTTTATAGATGCTGAGTTGAGTCTTGCTGTCAAACTTAAATTCTTGTTAATAAGCAAGAGCTTTGTAAAACTTAATTTATATTATGTACCAGCTTGATATACTGACATATTGCCATTTACATGGGAATGTTATGTTAATACTAGAACTGTTGTTGCAAAAAATAGCAAGACTGAAAATATAAAATCTTAGATCATTTAATCCAAGTGTTTGGATTGTTTAAAGTAGAGAGTAGGGAACTTGGGGAACAATTTGTTCTGTGAAGCTTTGATTTAGTCAAAAGCCACACTTGAGGACCTAGAGGGAGATACGTGGCACTGAGGCTTCAGATTCCCCAATCCTGGTATCAGAAGGTTTTCATTTTTCAAAAGAGAGAGAGAATTTCTCTCTCTCATTTTTGTCTTTAAACTCCTATTATCTTTTTTTTTGAGGCTACAGAGAGTATACAGATAGGAAAACAAAATCAAGATGTCTTAATGTTTACTTGTCCTATTAAACAATGATGCAAAACAAGATTTTTTTTAAATCTAATAAAATAAAACAAACATAATTTGACATTGTTATATTCATCTGGTTCTTGAAAATCCATAAAACAACTGTAGAAATAAAAACCAGAATGAACATTAGCATTTGTTCTAAGAAGTTAAAAGCCATTAAAAATAACAATGAATTCCTTAAAAATCTACATGCTCATAAAAGCACTTAGCAGTTTAAAATGCATGAAGACAAGGTTTCTACTGCAATGAATTTGGACTTCTGGGGGCCAATGAAAGATAATAAGTAGAGAAAGCATTCACATAAGCTCTCCAAACATTTCCTTCCAAACAATGTTAAATGGCTCCACAATATCTGTCAGATCTATTTATAAAGGAAGAATATGACCCAAAAAAAGAGACAGAGAAAATTACAGGATATGAAATGGACAATATTGATAGCATGAAATTAAAAAAGAGTTTGTACAAATAGTCAAGACTAGAAGAAAACAGAAAACTAGGGGAAATTTTTAGAGCAAGTTTTTCTGATAGAAGTCTCATTTTTCAAATATAAAGAACTGAGTCAAATTTATAAGAAAGAGTTATTCACCAATTGAAATAGGGTCAAAAGGGAGCAGCTAGGTGGCACAGGGAATTGAGCACTGGCCCTGAAGTCTGGAGGATCTGAGTTCAAATCCGGCCTCAGACACTTAACACTTACTAGCCATGTGACCTTGGGCAAGTCACTTAATCCCAATTCCCGTCCAAAAAAAAAGAAATAGGGTCAAAAGATATGGAAATTTACTTTTTCAGAAGAAGAAATCAAATCCAACTATGGACCTAAGAAAAAATACTGCTAAATCAATATTGATCAGAAAAATGCAAATTAAAACAACTCTGAAGTATCATGTCACATCTATCAGATTGGCCAATATGGCAGGAAAGGAAAATGATAAATGCTGGAGGGGATGTGTGAAAATCAGAATGTTAATCATTACTGCTGGAGTTGTAAACTGATCCAACCATTCTGAAGAGTAGTTTAGAACTATGCCCAAATAACTATAAAACCTTGCACAACCTTTGATCCAGACATACCACTACTAGGAACTGCATTTACAAACAATATTTATGGCAGCTCTTTTTGTGGCGGCAAAGAATTGGAATTTGAGGATTTGTTTATCAGTTGGAAAATATCTGATGTGATATTTGTGATATTTGATTGTGATCAGTATTATTGTTCTCTAAGAAATGATGAACAGGTTGCTTTGAGGGGAAAAAATCCTGGAAAAAACTTATATGAATTGATGCAAGATGAAGTGAGCAGAACCAGGAGAACATTGTACACAGGGACTGCAATATTGATTTCTGATGATTGGCAGTTAGATGGCAGGGTAAATAGAGTGCCAGGTCTGGAGTCAGGATGACTCTTCTTTGTGAGTTCCAATTCAATATCAGATATTTTACTAGCTGTGTGAACTTGAGCAAATCACTTAATTCTGTTTGCCTCAGTTTCCTCATCTGTACAATGAGTTAGAGAAGGAAATGGCAAACTCCTCCAATATCTTTGCCAAGAAAATCCCAAAAGGTGTCACAAAGAGTCAGATACAACTGAAAAATGAAAAATGTCTCAACAACAATAAAAGCAATAAAATTATCCATGACAGTTTTAAAGGACTTATGAGGAAAAATGCTATCCACCTCCAGAGAAAGAAATGATGGAGCCCAAATACATATTAAAGCATACTTAAACAAACAAATTTAAAAAACTCTTTATTTTTCTTCCTTTTAGGGGGGGGGGGGTGCAGAGGGCAGGAAGTCCATGATTTCTTTCACATCATGACTAAAGTGAAATGTGTACATGAGTGCACATATAAAACCTACATCAAATTTGCCTGCCTTCTTAATGAGAGGGGAGAAGAAGAAGTGGTTATGAGAATTTAGAACTCATTTTTAAAAATTGGATATTAAAAATTGTTTTTACATGTGATTGTAAATAAAAGATTTAAAAGTACTCAAATTGAATTCTGGAGTTGAAGGACCAAAAAAAGTCAGAGTAAGATATTTTTCCAGGCTAAGACAACTTAGAAGGTCAGAAAGAGATATGTAACAAGGGGATGAAGCCTGACGCAAAGTCCACATGTATGGAACACCAGTAGAGGGAAACAGCAACAGTAGCAGCTTTGGTAGTTCACAAGCCAGAGAGTGTTAGGAAACCTGGCAATTGTTCAGAAAGAGATTCTAGAGGATGTCACACTAGTACTGAATGCAGAACCAGATGCTGCTTGGCAACTCCACTTTTCAAACAACCACTTTTGAGTCTTAGCTCAAGGATGGACAGGAACACTTTTGGTCAAAAGGAAGCAGGAACCCTGAATGACAAAATGAAATGGGAAAATAAAATAGAAAAATGAAAAGATGACTGCACCACCAAAGAAGATGAAATTAAAATATTAGAAGATGTTTTACCCAATTATGTGATAATAAATCTGAACGATCTAAGTGAAATGGATAAACGTTTTAAAAAATAAGCTGCCCAGATTAATAGAAAAAGAAATGGAATACTTAAATAACTCTATCTTAGAAACAGAAATTGAATAAACCATCAATAAGCTCCATAAGAAAAAAATTACCAGAAATAAATGAACTCAGAAATGAATTCTACCAGATGATTCAGGAACAATTAATCCCAATACTACATACACTATATTTAAAAATAGGTAAATCAGGAGTTCTTTAAAATTTATCATTTGTGGAATGACTGAACAAGTTGTGCTATATGATATTGATGGAATACTATTGCTCTATATGAAATGAAAATCAGGGTGGTTTCAGAAAAAAAGACACATGGAAAAACTTACATGAACTCATGCAAAGTGAAATTATCAGAACCATGACAATACTGTACACAGTAACAGCAATATTTAAAGGGTGATCTACTGTGAAAGATTTCACTAGTGTAAACAAGACTATGGTCCAAGACAATTCCAAAATATCTCATGAAGAAAAAATGCTATCTACATCCAGAGAGAGAACTGACAAACTCTGAATACAAATTAAAACAAATTTTTTAAGCTTTCTTTATATTTCTTGGGATTTTTTTGTTTTCTTTGGCAACATGGCTAATAAGACATTATGCTGTACATGACTTTAGATGCATAATTGATATGAAATTACCTGCCTTCTCCGTAAGGGGTCAGGGGAGAGAAAAAACATGAGAATTTGGAACTGAGAATTTAAATATGTGTGTGTATTTATACATGTACATAATTTTAAACGTAAATGGTAGTTATTTAATGAAATAAAGCATATGTATTTTAAATTATATGAATATTTTATATTTTTAAAAATATACCTCTCTGCACCTTCTAAAGAAAAAGGTTTCAAAAGTTCTCTAAAAATGCTGTACACATCCAAACCTTAAATTATGTCATAAAGTATAAATCATCACAAGCACTTGGTAGTAGTTTAAAAATTCATTAAAAATAGATCAGAAAATCAGATGTGGAAGAATAAGAAATAATTGAACACAATAACATAGCAATCAACAAAACTGAAAACATAATTTACCTATTTCATAACAATTGCTGGAAAAACTGGAAAACAGCCTGGGACAGATTCAGTTTAGATTGACATCTTCATAAAATGGATATGTGGCCTGAATATTAAAGATCATAACATAAAATAAAATCAGATTAGATGTCTTCTAAAGTTATGGTCAAGTATTGATATTGAAATAAAACAAAGGATAGATAAAAAGTAAAAATAAAAAATAGTGAAATTTGATTACATAAAATTGAAAAGATTTTGCATGCACAGAATGAATTACAGTTAGGATGGAAATAGTTGACTGGTGAAAATTTGTGTATCAAAAATATTTCACAAAGATCTGATAAGACAACTCTCAGATGTACACAAAAATTTTAAAAAAATTCCCTATTGAACAAATTACTGAAGATTATAAACAAATAATTCTAAAAAATTTTAAACTATTCACAACCATAAGAAAGTATGCATATAATCACTGATAATAAGAGAAATGTCCATCAAAGTTCTAAAATTTCACCTTACATTCAAATTGTCAAAACAATGTTGAAACTGTCTAAAAATGAAAACATATATACCCTTGACCCAGACATCTTACAGCTAGACACAGGCATATAACATAAGGAAATCAATGATAAAAGGAGATTATATACATATATAATTATCTTTTATCATATATATTATTCACCTAGCTAACTACCTATATATAATTTTTAGCATCATTTCTTGTAGTAACAAAGAACTGAACACTGAGTTGATGCCTACCAATTATGGAATTATAAAATAAATGTGATACATGAATATAATGAAATGTAATTACTGTGCTGCAAGAAATGAAGAATGTGATACATAGAAAAGAACATTATGAATAAAGATCTGATGCAAAGTGAAGTGGGCAGAAACAGGGAAAACATTCATAAAATAATTGAAACAATATAAAATGGATAGAACAAGAATAGAAAAACTGAACATAAATGTGAAATTATAATCTCCAAGCTTGACTTCAAAGAAGAGAAGAAGCTTCTTTATGCAGACACAACTATGGATAGAGAATGATACATACAATTTGGGGCTTTTTTTATGTATTGCCTGATTTTAGTAGATATCTTTTTGGTCTTTTTTAAAAAGTTGTTGTTATAGAGGATGATCCTCTGGGGGATGAACAGGAAATAAAAGGGATATACTGAAAAGTACAGATAATACAAAAGTAAAATGCATTAATGCAACTATTTGAAAATACAATAGCCTGCATATACTTTAATTTCAGCAAGCAAGGGATGGAAGACTGAGAATATTGTTAAAATTCAGAGAACCTCTAGCTATCTTTGAATATATAAATATTATTAAGAACACAAGAAAGCAAATTTCAGCAAGCCAAACTCTTTGTTCCTCTTCTTTCACTATAATTTTTCTTCCATGTCTACCAATAATTTGTTCTTAAAGGAATCAGCAACATGCACCAAACACCAATTCATTGAAATTAAGGCAAATCTAACATTTCATTTACCTAGAGTTTTAAATCTCACGGTTTAAAAATACAAAGAGAACTTAAAGCTGGGTTATCAAAAGGCTACAAATGAGTTGAAATATTGCCAGATTTGTAATGAAAAGTATTAATATGCTATTACTAGAAGGAGTATGCATTTGTGAAATTGTAATTTTATATAATTCATGGTTCTAAAGTACCTTGAATATGATTTTTCTTTTAAATATTTTATTGTCCAATTACATGAAAAATAATTTTCAACATTTTTTTTAAATTTGAGGTCCCAAATTTTCTCTCCCCCTTCTCCTCCCACAATGAAAAGGCAACAAATTTGATAAGGTTATACATATGCAGTCCTTCAAAACATTTCCATATTAATCATTTTGTAAAAGAAAACATACTTTAAAGGGGAAAAAAGAAAAATTTAAAGAAAAAGAAAAATATGCTTTGATCTACATTCAGACTCTATCAGCTCTTTCTCTGGTGGTAGACAGCATTTTTCATTATAAATCCCTCAGAATTATGCTAGATGTTTGTATTACAGAGAATAGTAAAGTCATTCATACTTGATCACTGTACATTATTACTATTACTGTGTATATTGTTATCCTAATATTCCATTAAAATTATATAACATAATTTGTTCAGTCAATCTACAATTGAAGGGTATCTCCTTAATTTTCAATTCTTTGCCATAACAAAAAGAGCTTCTATTAAAAAATGTACAGAGATGTTGTTTTCCTTTTTTTCCTTTGAGATACAGACCTAGTATTGATTGGTATTGCTGGGACAGAAGATATGTATGGATTTATTGCCATTGGGGCGTAGTTCCAAATAACTCTACATAATGATTGAACCCACTCATAACCCCACCAACAGTGCTTTAGTTACTAATTTTCCCACTCTCCCTGTGATTTTCTTTTTCTGTCATATCAGCCAATCTGGCAGATATGAGGTGGTTCCTCAGAGTTGTTTTATTTTGTATTTCTCTAATCAATAATGATTTAGAGCACTTTTTCTTATCACTACAGGTGATTTCTTCTTCTGAACAGTGTCTGTTGATATATTTTTCTTATGACTTACCATTTCCTTTATTTGTAAAAAAAAAAATAGTGAATAATTATGTCCTGACTGTGGGGGAAAAAAGGTGGTTTAGGGTTTAAACAAGTGCTTCTGTTCTGAAGCATCTATTTTGAAGGCTTGGGACTAGCAGCTTTAGCCGTCAGCATCTTTAGGTTTGAACTTGGCTGTCTTGGGATCCATAGGCTTAGCAGCCCTGGAATCACTGGGCTTTGTGGCCTTAGAATCAGACTTGGCTGCCTTGGAATCAGACTTCGCAACCTTTGTTTCAGACCTGGTGGCCTTACCATCAGATCTGGTGGCTTTGAGCCCAGAGTTGGTAGCCTTTAGATCAGACTTACTGACCTTGGCAGCAGACTTGGTATCCCTGGGTTTAGTACACATGGCAGCCTTGGGATCAGTGGGCTTGGTAATCTTGGTGTGAGTGGTTCTGGCAACCTTAGAGTCAGGCTTTATTATATTGGAGCCTGGACATTTGATGCTGGCTCTAGGGCCTGGACACTTTGTGGTCATCCTGTGGCCAACACATTGGGTACTGGTCTTGGGGATCTGGCGACTGGGAAGCTTGACTTTGGAAGCCTTGGTGATCAGGGCCTTAATGGTCTCTTCTCAGATCTTGATGGCTTTGGCATTGTTGACCTGCATCTTCTTCAGCCCCTTTTTCTTGTGTTTCTTGGCAAAGCAAATGTTTCTCAGAAATTTGGAGTCAACTCCTTTCAGAGACTCATATCTCTGTGACCTAGGTTTCTTGATGCCATTTCTGTGTCATTTTCATGATTGGCTGTAGGTTGTATGGTTCTTAGACTTAGCCATCTTTACACCACAGACTGTGCTAACAGGCCCTCCACCAACCAGAAGAGGCCAAAGAAAGACATCTGTTTTTATTTTTTTACCCTTTATCAACTGAGGAATGATTTGTATTCTTATAAATTCTTATAAATTTGACTCAGTTCTCTATATGATTGAGAAATGAAGTCATTATCAAAGGTACTGTAAATTATTTTTCACAGTTATGATTAATGTGTATTTCCCTCCATCTCATTTTCCTCATTTATCCTTTTCTCTCTCTCCTTTCACCCTGTCCCTCCTCAGGATTATTTTGCTTCTGTCTACCACCTCCCCAAATCTACCTTCCCTTCTTTCAGTCCTTCTCCTTTTCTTATCCCCTTCCTCTCCTACTTCCCTATAGGGTAAGATAGATTTTTATATCTAACTCCATGTGGATGTTATTGTCATTTTAGTACAATTATGATAAGAGTAAAATGTAATAGTTGTCTGACACCCCATAATCTGCCCCTCCGCTATTAAAGCTCTTTTGTGTCTCTTTTATGTGAGATATGGTACCCCATCCTACCTCTTATTTCCCTCTTCTTTTAGTGTGTTCCTCTTTTGCATCCCTTAATTTTATTTTTTAGATATCTCATTATTGTCAACTTAGACCCAAGTCTTCTATTTATTTTAAATGCTTTTTAATTGCCCTAATTATAATAAAGTCTTTAGAAGTTACAACTATTATTTTCCCATGAAGGAGTAGAAACAGCTCAACCTTATTGAATCTGTTATGATTTCTCTTTCCTGTTTACCTTTTTATGTTTGAATCTTGTATTTGAAAGCAAAATTTTCTATTCAGCTCTGGCCTTTTGATTAGGGATACTTGAAAGTCTTCTACTACATCAAATATCTTTTCTTTTTTCTCTGAAGGATTATACCCAGTTTTTCAGGGTAGTGGATTTATGGCTGAAATCCTAGCTCCTTTGTCTGTTGGAATATCATATTGCAAGCAATCTTATCCTTTATATGAAAGTTGTTAAAACTTGTGTTATCTTGAATGTGACTCTGTGATATTTGAATTGCTTCTTTCTGGCTGCTTGCAATATCTTTTCCTTGATCTGGGAGTTCTGCAATTTGGCTATAACATTCCTGGAAGTTTTTATTTTGGGATCATATTCAGGAAGTGATCAGGGGATTATTTCCATGTCTATTCTTCCTTCTGGTTCTAGAATACCAGGGCAATTCTCCTTGATAATTTCTTGAAAGATAATGTCATTTTTAACATAAAAACCAAGTATGACATTTTATTAGTATTTTCCTATGATTAGTTTAGAATGATCTTTTCTCTTACCTGCTTGGTAATGCTTTTTGAAGCTAAATGGTCTTCTTGTTTTCCACTTTTAAAAATGCACTTCACTCTTCTTATAAACTGAATTCTCTGATTTTCTTATCCATCTACTTCAAGGAAATCCATGTGTTTAATATTCTTCCTCAAAGTTTAACCAATACCAAATGGTTATTTAATACAAATATGGGCTGCAAATTGAGCTGTTCTCTCAGATGAAAGTATAGTTGAGCAGCCAACATCACTAGGCATTCAAAGTGAGGACCATAAATCTTGAGTTCTCCAATCAGGTATAAGGCAAGGACAGCTGTCTACTGGATATGCAGTGCTACCAGACATTACTGGTCCCAAACCATTGCTTCTAACAGCTACTACCACAAGTACAATAGGAACATCATCTCCTTCATATTCTGCTTTAATCATTAGAGTTTCATCTGGGCCTTTATGGGCAGATGTTACTCAAAGTTCACAGGGAATTCCAGAGTTTCCACAAGCCTTCTTAATTTTTTCACAATGACAAAGTTCAGAAGTTGAGCCCATCAATACCACAACTCTGAATGGACTTTCCACTTTATGAATCAACTCCACTCTTTCTGCAAACCATTCAAAGTTTTTCTTCATGATCTGGAGGCCTTCAGGAGCCACTTCCTTAACATCCTGATGTAACTGTTTGTCTTTCTGTTAGGTTCTGTCACCAGATGGCCAGAGTCTCCAAGAATCATTATCAATAACATCAACAAGAAAAATTTCTTTTGTAGTTACATCAACACCAAATTCAATCTTCATGTCAACCCATTTATTATCTCAGAACCAGGATTTTTCCAGTATTTCAAAAATAGCCTGGGTGGAATGACTCATGATATTCACTTTATTCTAACCTATAGTAAGCCCAGAAAAACATCATTTTGCAGCAATTTCTTGTTCTTCAGATCATTGTGGATATTGTAGGCATCATCTTTGGAAAACAACTCCACTTTAGGTAGGTAGAACCTGTACCCTTCTTTGACACCAGGATTTCCTTTGTGAAAAGAACCACTTGCAATTCTTTTACATACCCATTCAATTGGAATCATTTCACATTAAGGTGCAACAAAAGCTTTCATCACATTTTTATCTTTTGTGAAAGCAGTTTTGATGCCTGCTTCCTGTAACAACTCAAAAAAACAGCTGGTAATTTTGTTTGAGATTGCCACTTTTCTATCCAGGTGATTTTTTCTAGCTGCATTGCTTGCTGTAATCTGATCTTTAGATTGCAAGAGAACTTTTCCAGGACTGTTCAACAATTCCCAGACTTCTTTTATTTTACCCTCATAGAGATTCTTACCAATCTTCAGCACTTTGACAGTCACCATTAGTTGCAGTGTTTAACCACCAATCATGGGAAGACAGGGCTAGGTTCTTTTTTTTATCATGGTTTTCAGATAGCTCAATAATCTTACATTATATCTCTTAGATCTATTTTCCAGGTCAGTCATTTTTCCAATGAGATATTTCATATTTTCTTCTATCTTTTTTTATTCTTTTGATTTTGTTGTATTGTTTCTTAGTGTTTCATGAAGTCATTTGTTTCCATTAATATAATTCTAATTTTTAAGAAATTTTTTCTTCATTTAGCTTTAGTACCTTCTTTTTCAATTACTAATTCTATTTTTTAAGGAGTTCTTTTCTTCAGTGTATTTCTGAACATTTTTTTCCATCTTGACAATTCTGCTTTTCAAAGAATTCTATTCAGTGGATTGTTGTGCCTCTTTACCTAACCTACTCTGTGTTTTTTTAGGTGTTTTTTCTTCAGTATTTTTTGTGTCTCCTTTAACATACTGTTGACATTTTTCATAATTTTCTTGTATTACCATCATTTCTTGTCCAAATTTTCACTTTAACCCTCTTTTTTATTTTTTTAAATCCCCTCTTTTTTAAAAAAAATCTCTTTCAGGAATATTTTTAGACCTGAATCAAATTTACATTTTTATTTCATCTTTGCATGTTTCTATTTTCAATGTCACCTTCTTCTGAGTTTGTCTTGATCTTCCCCATCACCAAAGTGACTTTCTATTGTCAGTTTCTTCCCTCCCCCCTCATTTTCTAGCCAATTTTTTACTTTTAACTTTATTGGGCTATGCTCTTTAGCTGAAGGAGTCATTGTCTCAAGCTTGAGGACTTTCTTGTTGCCATTTTCAGGGTTACATCTAGGGGTCTGTAAGTTTGTAGTTCTTCCAAGGTGGTTGTAAAGCTAATCATGAGTAGCTCTCCTATGGACTACTGCTGTGAATAACTTTGAGGTTCTGATCGCATATTATAGTGAACCCTATTTATTCAGCAATAAACTAAAGAAAAACATTCACAACAATATAACGTATCGACTTATAACTAAGGTGGCCATATAGTCTTAAACAAAACATATCATAACAGTAAGTCACAATCTCATCAATCAGTATAAAGTACCCAAGTGAAGTCTCCTTTCATCCTTAAGTAGAGGCCAACTTCCAATCATCCTTAGGCTAATTATCCTTAAGGGTCAATCATCCTTAAGGGGTAGGTGAAAGTACAAAGGCCATCCACCCCTAGGTCACAGTAAGTCATAATCTCATCAGTCAGCGCTAATGTCCAAGTAATGTCCTTTCATCTTAACTGCAGGCTGACTTCCAAACTCTTCAGTGCTCCCAGCTCTCTCCTGGATTCACCCAACTCTTGCCTGGATTTACAGGTAGGCAGCTCTCTGATCAAAGTTCATGGTGACTAGTCCATTCCAAACCCTTGGCAGTTTCTGTTTCTAGAAAAGTAAAGCTTAACTGAGCCATAATATTTACACACATTAAGCTTGGCAGAGTTACAATAATATTCACATACATTGCCACCACTATCATCTCAACTCACTTTCTGTTTGACAAAGTAACATAAACCAACAGACAAAGCTTCTGTCTGAGAAATCAAACACAAATCAGCAGTAAAGTCTCAAGACTTTGTTAAGAGCAGTAAAGCCTTCTTTTGGGACTTTTGTAAATGGAAGTAAAGTCCTCTTTCAGGTCTTTTATAAATAACAGTATAGTCTTCTTTTGGGGCTTCTGGATTGTCAGTAAAATCCTCTTTCAGAACTACTGTCCAAAAACAACACACAATGCTTTTGTCTGACAGGCCAATAGATAGAGTGCTACAGGGTACTGAAATCACAAGCATTCTCCCTCTCAATTCTGCTTGGTCCCAGCTTTTGCTCAAGGTTTTATTTGCTCTGCTCCTTCCTGTTGCATCCTTCCTATTGCCCTCTCTTGGCAAGTTCCTCCCACAGAGGCTCTATGTGATGATGTTAGGCATAAGGGCAGGGAAGTTGTTCAAACCCCATTAGGCCTATTAAGGGCAACACAATGTATCCTGTTCCCACAAAGACTTGATATAATCACAGGTGGGGATCAAAGGCACTTGAATAGGTGAAACAAGGAGTTTAGGTAGTATTTTACTTACCATCACAATAACTGAAACAAGGAGCAAAGGACCACTTTGCTTTCTATTACATTGGTATGATCAAAAGAAAGGTATGATCACTGACTTCCTGACCTGTTAGCAACCATAAGTATACTTTTTATCCCTGGAACTATGACCAGGGTTCCAGCTCCCCTGTGACTAGGTGTTCTAGTATGCTATTACATTTTCTTACCCTGGGACCATGACCAGAACTATATATGGGCAATGCAACAGAGTCCTGCCCACAGTACCAGGAAGGGTCCACTGTAATCTCCTTCTGAACCCCTTACTGTCTGTGAACTAATAGCTACAGAAGCCACCACCTATACAGTTACACACACATGCGCACACACACACACACACACACACACACAAATATACACATACACATCACCATCAATCACTACCACCACCACCACCAAAGTCTGCTGCTGGATTATTAGATACAACCTGCACTGGACTGTGTTCAATTCTCACCCCAGTGAGACTGACTTTTTCCTGCTAACTGCCTAAGTTTTCTTTACCTGGAAAATTGCTTCACCCCATTCCTTTGTTGGATCTTCCAGTCAAGAATTCATTTTGAGGAGCTATTTTAAAGATGTTTGGAGGAGATTTGAGAGAGATCAAATGAGTCCCTGCCTTTACTCTGCCATTTGGGCTCTACCTCTGAATATATGATTTCAATTAATCTTAATAATAATCTTGTGAAAGTATTTGCAGATCCCATACTTGATTGCATGACACCATGGGGGGCAGGGGAGAGGGAGGAGAGAAAATTTGAAACTCAAGGGATTGTGGAACTGAAATTTGTAAACTAAAAGTAAATAAACAAATCAATTAAAAAAATAATAATAATAATCTTGAAAATAGGCAGTAACAGTATGATTATTTTGTTATTACCAATTTTACAAATGTAAATAAGATCAGAGTTTAAGTTGTCTATGAATGTATAGCTTGTTAAATTATTGAAGAAGAATATAAAGCTTGGTATACTGACTTCAAACCTATTCAATACAACAACTCTACTTCCTCCTCTAAAAGATGAAACGAGGATTATAATTTTGCACCTAGTAAAAGACCACCTTAGCTCTTTGTCCCTGTGGTACATGGAGAATGTTTGTGTCAGCTGAAGTCATAGCCAAAGAATTTAGTAAGGCTACATTTATGAAGTACTTACCATGTACCAGCCACTGTGACTTGCTTTGCTACTAAGCACATCAAATAATGAGCACCAGAATGAGGATCAAATGTTGAGGAAGTTTTGATATGAATTCTATTCTAATCCTCCATATTTGTGCTATACCAAATGAGAATGTTTCTAGTTCTATGCAGTGACATTGAGCTACACTTAATCTGATGTAATACAAGATTGAAAATGTTTTTCAATTGATTCTGAATAATTTCACAAATTATAGCTATATCTCAAATTCATTTATTCCAGAAACAGAAGAGGAATGACATAGTAAGTAAACATTTTGACAACAACAAGGTAATCTAATGTAAACTATACAGGAAATACAAAAACATTTTACATGTTAAGGACCAAATGTAAAAGTAGAAACATGAAGATAATATTGGTTTCACTAGAGAGATCATATAATATTTATAGTATAATCATCTTATTTAATATTGAGCACCTTCCATTTTCCAGGTGAAATGACAACAACAACAAAACCTATTCTAAATGTGTCCAAGAAAAGAAAATTTAAAATGTCATCAACTCATGCTTATACTGGACAAGACTAAGCTGTCTTAATTGATGCAGTGCAGTTTTTCTCAGTAAAGCGTACAAAAAAGATAGATGAAATGTTTTGATTTCAAAGTTGAATTATAATAAAATATTAAAAATCAATTGGCATGTTTCCAGTCTTCCTACTAGTAATATTAGGAAGGAAGGAAGAAAGGAAGGAAAACATTTGTTAAGATCCTGCTGAGATCCAGAACGTCAAGCATTCTGTTAAGTTGTATAAAATATTATCTCATTTGATCATCACAAGAAGTCTGGGATATAATACTAATGTTATCCAAATTTTATTTGTTGGGGAAACCAAGTCAAACAAAGGTTGTGGGGAGCCAGAATGCATATCAAAGCTTATTATTTGGTCTCTTTCTCTCTTTTTGTTTGTTTCTCCTTTCTCATGATTTTTCCCATGGGTTCTAATGCGTCTTTAAAACATGACTAAATAAAAGTAAGTTTAATATGAATATATATGTAGTGCCAATATCAAATGGCATGCCATTTTGCGGGGAGAAGGGAAGATATGGGGAGAAAATTTGGAATTTCAAATACTATGGAAGTGAATATTGAAAACTAAAAGTAAATATATTAATTTTTAAAAAGAGGTTGTGTAATCCCACTGGGTCACAGAAGTAGTAAATTTCTGAGGCCAGAATTGAATTTAGTTCTTTTTCATTCAGGCACAGTACACTATACACAGTGCCACAGAATCAATAAATCTCAGAGATCTTCATTTTGAATTGTTCTTAACATCTAGCCTTAATTATAAAACAACAATTTAAGTCATTTTTTTCTTTGATGTTCATAGTAAATTATTAGAGAAAGTTGCCAGCTATTATTTCTTGCATAAATACTTCAGATATATTTTGAGATTGTGCTACAACATTTCCTTCCCCAAGTAAATAAAATGTTGCTTAAAACAAAACAAATTTTCTTAATGTCTTATTTTTTCTGTGCCTTGTTGTTTATAGTTCTCTGAAATGTTTCTGAATTCCCCACACTTCTCATGTTTTATCACACACAGAACTGAGTGTATTGTTGAATAAAGGTGGAAGTTTTATTACGTCTTGACTGAAATATTCAATCTATGTATATTGACATTTCTGCTAGTTTTTGGAAAAAATACCACCACTGTTATGTTATTAATTCATATTCAGGTTGTTAGATATGCCAATTCACAGCTTAGATCAATGCCTTTCAAACTTTTTTTTTTAATTTGCCTGAGATAATTTTAATCAGACAAAAATAAGTTTATTCAGTAAAACTTAAAAGAAAGGTGAAGTCATTTATGAGATAGAATTATCTCAAAATTAAAAGTAAAATTGTTTAGATGATTTGTATGATGTGTATTTGTATGATGTGTATGCATACATGTTTGAACACTAGAGAACATAAAATAGCTTCAGAGAAAAAAAAATGAGAAATATAATTGTCCAGAATAAAACAAAGAAAAAATATAAAATTTATCCTAAAAAAAAATGGAAATATTTTGCTTTTGTAATTTAAAACCCTTGAGCTCTAAAGTTCATATACTATTACACGGTTTTTATGGCACCCAGTTTAAGAAAAATATGTCCCATAACAGCAAAGATTTAGCCATGGACCTATGTCTATCACTCCCACTTCCAAACTGAGGGCATACTTTCTGGGGTTTGACCACTGTGGTACTTTGAAAAGAAATAAATCTAGTCATAGCAATGTTAGATATTCTCATTTAACTATTTAAGGGAAAGAACAGGAGAGTATGAGCTATTTGTTCAGAAATGAATGCTGTATCAAAATGAAAGACATAAAAATAATTTGAAAAAAGTAACTTGTATACGGAGAAGCATGAGAGAAGAAATTATGAATAATTTTTCCAGTGTCCTCAATCTTTTGGTAAAGTTTTCTTCATAGATTCAAAGTCAAGATTTACCCAGGGGAAAAAAAGGAAACAAGCATCTATTAAGAGCCTACTATATACCAGCACTGTTCTAAGTATGTTATAAATGTTACCTGGCTTAATCCTCACAATATTTTTAGATGGTAGATTCTATTACTATAGCCATTTTCTAGTTGAGGAAACTGAGACAGACAAAGGTTATTTAGTCTCTTGTACCAACAAGGCAGTCTTAGTTATAGCTGTATTAAATGGGAAGGGAAGGAAAAAGGGAAAATTGGTTTCCAGAGGATAATGAAGACTCAAAAAATTGTGATAAATTCCCAACTAATTATTATTCAAGAAGTGTTTTAAACAATGTGTGCATACATACCTACACAGATACATACGTACATGCGTGTATACATACATATTGTAAAACTGTATATATCCAACAAAACTCTCTCTTTCAGATCATTCTTCCAGTTCATATAGCCACTTCCCAGTCTTCATCTGGTATCTCACAGTAATTGTAGACTTTTTAGTATTCAAGAAGGAAGACAGAGATAGATAAAGACAGACAGACAGATAGATTAGATGACATAAATACGGGTAGAAAATGGGTGTGATATATATATATATATATATATTTGGACACTTATGTATACATGAAAATGGAGATGGAGATAGAGACAGAGATTGAGACAGAGATAGATAAATGTGTGATAGCCAAATCAGTAAGTAAAACTACAACTCAATAGAAAAAAACAAATAAATTGCCAAAATAGGGTCAAATTGATTCTTTGTCATGTTAACTTCATTTCTGCTCAGTGCATCCAAAATCATTGGCTCCTCTAGTTAAATAGCCAATAGAAGACTCCTTGTGTCCAGATCAAAAGTTTCCATGAGTGATTGGATTGGAAGCAGGCTTGGAAATGTCTGCACATACTCTGTTTAATTCACAAGGAAGGACAAATCTGAGTATGTTCCAAAGACTAGACACTTGTTGGCCCATTACCCCATTATACTAGAAAATAAAATGGGTTGGTAACTTGGGAGGAGCTACAATAATCAATTGGTACAATTTGTGTGCTAAACAACATTAAAAGAACTAGAAAAAGGTAAAGTAGCCTTGTTAGTTCAATTACACATAGATACAGAAAGAAGGAGATAATAGTAGCTAAAGAAGAAATAGAGTGGGTCATCATTTGCATTGTCAAGAGGGAACCACATGAATGAGATGACAAATTAAAGTAAATTCTCAATTTGCAAGTTTTCCTACTAAGGATTAAATAACTGCAGGTTCAAAAGAAAGGGCTGCACAATTAAAATCTTCAAGTAATCAGATACTCCAAACACACACAGTCAACCCTCAGTAACTTTATTTGTAGACAATGGTGATATATGAATATTAGGGAAAATTATTAAGTTGTTGGAAAATCAATATATTCCTCCTAGAATGTCTTTTGGGAATAGTTTAAAATGAACTTTTTCAATTACTAATATCAAATCATTTGTTCAAACAAGTATTTTTTGAACAATTCTCTTTTGTAATAAGAATTTGAACAGATGACAGAATCTACACAAATAATCAATGATGTACTTTGTAGTACACAACAAAAATAAAAGAGGCAAAAAAGGCCCTTATTTCAGGGAGTTCACAGTCTAATGATGGAGACAATATGCAAACAATTATGGATAAACAAGATATGAGGCACATATTGGAGATAATTCAGAAAGGGTAAGCAATAAAGGGAAGCTAAAAAGGCTTCCTCTAGAAGGTGAGACTTGAATGTATTCAGGGAAATTAGGAAATGGTGAAAAAAGGTTTCTATTTTCATAAATATATCACTCCTGCAACATGTCGTTAAGTTTTCTGTGTATTATGTCCCTTTTCTTGTTTCATATTTATTCCTTTTATTAAAAATATGAAATAAATGGGCATGTGTTTCAAAATGCACCAAAGAGGAAAAATAAAAGAGTTATGTTCTTGAAGTTTTTCCTAAAATTACATTTATATATAGAGATAGATAGAGATATAGATATATAGATATATTTAAATTCAGGAAAACAAAAATCCAGAAGAAGCAGACATTTTGGAAAATACAGATCACTCAGAAAATAAGATTGATTTGAAATATTTCTGTAACTTAAAGTTGCATTAATTTTTTATCACTACTCTTCAGGGGAAAAAAATCTTTTTAAATTTTGGCCATGATCTTACCTACCATTAATAAATAATGGGACCATGAATAGATTTGAAATTAAAAATGGATATCAGAGGACTTCTAATTCTAACACTCTATTTTACAAATAAGTAAACTGAGGACCAGAAAGATCAAAGGACTTGTACAAGGTTATACAATAAGTGGAAGATCTGGGACTAATTTTAATTTTTATTTAATACCCCTCAAATGGGAGGGAAGCTTTACAAGTTTAGAGAAGAATTTACCAATTAATCTTAGGCTTATATGAAATTATACAAATCCTCACTGCTGTAAGCTATTTAAAAATAATTTATTATTGACTCTTTAGCAGATGTCTTATTGTTAACAACAACATATTTCCAAGATACCCTACTACATTTTCTCAATGTTGTTGGCATGTGGCTAAGAGTCTTCTTTCCCATTCTTAGAAATTTCTTAACTTCATATAGGATTCCAACCTCTGTCTTTGCAATTCATCAAACTCTTCAATTACTAAGACCTCCATTTCTACTTAATTTCAGCTGCCTATCAAAGTGGTCTCTCCTTATATATTACCACTATTTGAAATTGCCTTACCTCTATATTGGTAATGGGGATTTGAAGATCTACCTTTCCCCTTAATAGACCTAAGGAGATTTGAAGACCTTCCCTGACCTTAGTAGGCCAAATGTAGTCACAGAGAGCCCCTGGGGGAGGAAGGGGAAGAGTTTGCTGAAAGGGTAGAACAGGAAGTGTGGAACAGGAGGGAGCCCAAGAGAGTCAGAACCGCTGGGAGCAAGCAGCATGGAGGCTGAGCAGCTGGTGTGAGTTAGAGAGTATGATTTGCATTGTTTAGAGGATTTTTGGTTGGATAGAAAAGAAATAAGAAAAATCTCTATTGTAATATGTATAAGAATCCCTAAAAATCACTTTGGACAGATTTTACCCAAATCAGGATTAGCAGATCAAGGAATACATCTATTAGCTGAAGTAATAGATTCTAATTATCAAGGAGAAATTATTGTGACATTCCATAATTTAGGTGAAGAATCCATACAATTTTGTTAAAATGATAGAATAGTTCAATAGTTCGATTCCTTTTGAAACAATACCACTTGTAAAAACTTACCCCCCCCCCCCCCCGTTCCAAAGTAACTATCAGAGGAACTAAAGGGTTTGGTTCTACTGAAAGAATGAAATTGGGAGCTAAAGTATGGGTAAAAGAAAAGCCAGATAAAGTTCCAAAGGCTGTGGAGATTATAGCACATGGGAAGGATAACACTGTAACTATCATTCATTCAGGAGAAGATGATTACAAAATCGTACTCTTAACTCATAGATTCTACCATCAATGAGGCTACAATAGTGGGCTTATAGACTCCAGAAGATGACTGATCCTATGTCTACCCTTTTTCTGGTTATTGTCTCCTTACTTCTTCCTCACTTTTTATCTATTCACCTTGTTTGCTAGATTTGTTTCCACAGGCTTGGTACCCTCCACCTGTAGATGCCTGATAGCTTAAGCTGGATGTCACCCCCTGTCCACAACTGTGACAAGGCATTCCTGGACCTGGCATCAACCACACTCCAAATGCTGGCTAAAGAACTGACCTCTCAAATGGGACCTCTTAAGACAGGGACAGCTCTATGTCCAATTTCATCAGCAAGTAGCCATGGAAGAAGAGACCTTTGCCCCTTACCTCAAGATTTTTGGGTTCCATTTGTTTGAGGTCTACGATGGGGAGCTTATTCTCAAGCCCCACCCACCCTAAAATATTGTTTTCTTTGTTTATTGTGTGCTATCCTTGTTGTATTGCTGGAAAGCTCTGTTGACACCAGTTACCCCTAAATTTCCATTGACCTATGTAACAGACATGAAAGATCTTGGGACTGAATATAATGGTAATGGAGATTTGAAGATCTTTCCTGCCCATTAATGGACCTAAGGGGATTTGAAGACCTTCCCTGCCCTTACCCAGCCAAATGTAATCACATGGAGCCCTTGGTGGGGGGAGGAGCTTGCTGAAAAGATGGAACTGGAAGGGTGGAGCAGGAAGGAGCCCAAGAGAGAGCCAGAACTGCTGGGAGCAGTGTGGAGTCTGAGTAGCTAGCATGAGTTAGAGAGAGGCATTCTTGCTTAAGGAAGACTGTTTCCTTTTGAAGGCCTGACAGAAGGAAGGCTTGGGAAGTCTTGGGAATGTTGGTGTTCACTGCATTGGTTATGTGTACCAACTTTATGGTTACTATGATGAATTTGACTTTCTGGTCTTGGGATTCATGTTCCTGGTATTTGAATAAATGCTTTGATTCTGTACTCCCTACAAAGAATCTGTTACATTTTGTGACTCACAATTACACCAGCATATACAAAGCTGCCATGGGTGCATTGGCATTATAACCTCCAAAACTAAAATTCTCCTGTGGTGACAATTCCTTGTCTTTCTACATTTCTCATTCCCATACACTGACAACAATACTTCCTAATTGTTTTCTCTATTTTCTCTATTCTTCCAGTTTAATTCTATTCTGTCCTCACTTTTCTTTATATCAGTTCTTGACTCAATGGTCAACATTTTAACAATGCACTACATTTCTTGCTTGAATTTCCTGGATCCTTTTTTATGTACACTATACTAACCTTTTACCTAGATAAATCCTACCACCTACTTTTTTTATTCATTTGACATTCTGCTCCCCAAAACAGCTAAAAGCTGCAGAAAATAATTACAGCATTGTATTCCCTGGATCCACTAGGATTGTACTCTTCACATAAATTAGGACTCTACTATTGAATGCTTTGACTATATCTATTGATATTTTAATTTGATTTCTTTGTTTTTGATATTTATGTCAATGGTGTCTGAGTATTGAGTGATCCTTATTTTCCTAGCTATTTATGTTGGATGTATACATATATATTGACATATATCTTAATGTGTGTGCATATGTGTGGGACAAAAGACCCTTGCCCAAAATAATTTCAATAACTCAGAGGTTTCTTCAGAGAAACAAAAAGATCTTTATTACCTCCCATGGGAAGGAGGAGAGGCATTGTCACCAGAAGTAGTCTGATGAGAGAGGCTGCCAAATACAAAATGTAAAGCTTCATTGTATATCCAAAAGACCACACTTCCCCTGTCTTTCCTCAGTCATGTTCCCATTAATTAGGAATTGAGGCTCACCATCTTGACCACAAAAATCTGTTGGCTCTGTAATGGCAAGCACAGAAGTAGTTCACACCTTGTTTCAGCTATTGAGTTAACAACTTGAATTAACGAGCTTCTTTTGAGCCTTTGCATCAGGTCTGCTCAGAAGCAGAATGTGTGAACTCCACAACTTGTGAACCCTAGAACTTGTGAATTCCTGGGGCGGAGCTAATGACTATATTAGGACAGCCCCAGGGCTAGAGACAGGAAGAATTGAGAAGAGGACTCTTGAAGTGACGGAGTCAAGAAGGAGAAGACTTGTGGTATCCCAGTGCTCTGTCTGTTCTGTCTGTGTTGATGTTTGTTTGTGATACTTTGTACAAAAGCCCTGGGACTTTATTGGAAGCCTTGAAAGAAGATTCTCTGGTTGTATGCATACCAAAGTCTTGGAAGAGGTTTTTGGAAGTCCTGGGACTTTACTGATGATTTGTGCTGACCTCTTGGACCTTGTTTGTGGGTCTGTATTGATTTCTATGTTGATGATTTGTGTTGAGCTCTCAGACGTTGTTGGTGGGTCTAAGTTGACTTCACTGGCAAATAGTGAATTGATGATGGTGCCAGCAACGTGCATGAATATTATTGTGGCTCTGTTAAGCTTTGTCTCCCCAGAAACAGGAACTGTGAAGGACTTCAGGTCGACTGGACACTGTGAACTTCAATATGGAGTGGGAACTTGACAAAGAATCAGATAAGGAGCTGGACAAGGAACTAGGAGTTGCCTGCCTTGGAACCCAGGTGATAGTTAGATGTGGGACCATGGAAGAGGAATCATGAAAGCTTAGGGCCAGCCTCAAGTCAAGCTGAAAGACTTTATTTGAATACTGTGTACTGACTGAGAAGATTATGATTTACTGTGACCTAAGGTGGAGAACTTTGACTTTTGTACTTTGTGATTGAATTAAGGATTTTGTGATTGACTAAATGATTGTACTTTGTTGAAAACTATTGTGACCACTTTGGTGAAAACTATGTGGCCATTTTAGTGATAAGTCATTGTGAATGCTGTATTTTGATTTTCTGTGATAAATTGTAACATGTGAATGCTGTATCTTGATTTTCTGTGAATGTTTTACTGATTTGTTATGGAATAGAGAGTTCACTACACTGTGTAATCAGAACTTTAAAACCTATTCACAGTAGCATTCTTCTGGAAAGCTACTTGTGCATGGCATTATAGCATCACAGATGAAATGTCAATATCAAAAAAAATATAAAAAAGCAGAAGATACATGCCTAGCAGAATTAATGTGGACATGAAATCAGATCAAGTATGTCATCAGTATCAATATAGATATGAAAGCAGACAATATTTTATGAATCATGGAGATTTTAGGACATGGTGACCTGCCCAGAGTTCCACAACAGTATTTCCAATTTTATATTTGTACAGGTCAAATAGTGATCAGTGGAAACAAGTCTGGGTCTGTGGCCAAATTTGAGGAACATGTACTTTCCCCTCCTACACATTAGCTAAGCTTAGCCAAAACTTCAACTTATGACCAGGGAAGTGTAACGATACTGAGATTTGAAGATCTTCCACGCCCCTTGAGCTTGCTGATGTAGCAGGAAGGGGTGGAGGAAGAGAACGCTGGAACCAAGCTAGTCTCCATGCAGTGCGGACTGGAAGCGGCCAGAGGCAGTGGCTGCGGCTGCGAACTCCTTTTGCTTTGAGCGGGCCAGAATCTCTGCTAAGGACTCCTGCTGAGGACTGCCTGGGGCAGGAACTGCCAGGGGCAGGAACTGCCAGGGGCCGGAGCTGCTGGGACCAAGCTGCCTGGACGCTGAGCAGTTGCGTGCATGAGGAGAGGAGGATCTTTGCCTGAGGT
>CM053591.1:39275777-39291736 GCA_028646515.1 Pseudochirops corinnae | reverse complement strand
ATATTTGTTTCATTTAAGTAAATAGAATCATTTTATATAGGTGAATAGTTTACATAACATGGAACTTGTTTGTTCATTTAATGTATCATGGAATTCATTTAATATTTCCTGATTAATTAGGAGCTTTATTTTGTTTTCTTTTGCTACCTCCTGGGTATCTTTTGTTTCCCCCTAGGAAGTTATGTTTCAAATTTTAACTTCTTCAGTTTTCAAATTTTACAATTTTGGTTTTGTTTAAGACTCAGCTTAAGAGCTCCGTTCCTTCAGAGCCATCCCTCTATGTATACTCTCTATCTACTCTGCATTTATCTCATATATTTATCCCAAAACATAAGAAGGGAATTATACAGAAATGGTTAAATGGATGTTAACTTACCTCTTGATAAAATATCTCCTAGTATTCACATAAAATAGAGATGTATGGATTAGATGATACAATTGGATGGATTCAGAACTTTACAGTTGGACTCAATGTATCATCATATATAAATAAATGTATACATATATACACAATGCATACACATATATATATGCACTACATATATTCACAAATATGTATGTGTCTACACACAGACACACACACACACCCTTTCCATCAGAATATGTACTCCTTGCATGTGTGAATTGTTTTTTTTTTTCCTTTTTCTTTCTATCTCCAGGGCTTTACATAATTTCTATCACTTACTAAACATTTAGCAATTGTCTATTGATAGGTTGAGTAGTATAAAATTAGCTAACCTAGTTCTATTAATTCCACATTTCCTCTCCACTTATTAAAAATTCCCAAAGATAATTTTTGAGGTATTTGTTCCTGTGTTCTTACTTTTCATACTGGCAATTTGTCTTTCTTTAAATAATAGCTAATAGTTCAAGTAATTATTCTGCTTTTTTTTAAGCTATTTTATTTGCTAATTCATTTTAATTACCAAATTTTTCTCTTTGACTTTCAGAATTCGTATTTTTAGTTTACTTCAGTTTTTTAGTAGTTGCTTTTCTAAGGTTTTTTTTTCACATACCAAATTTATTGATAAATTCTTTTTCTCTGTTGCTGATGAAAATATTTAAAGAAACAATTTTCCTTTAATTCCTGTTATGGCTACCTGTCAGAGGTATTTTACCAGAATGATTGCATTTTTGTTATTATTGTTATTGATGTTATTGAATATAGAGAGAGATTGATTCATATATAATTTAGGGTTTCATTTGTTTATCTCTGCTTAACTTTCTTCAAATACTCTTTATTAAGACTAAACTGACTTGACATAATTAGTAAACAAATATATTAGAGGAATTCTCTGAATTAAAGTTACATCACTCTTAATATACCTTTTTATAAAATATCTCCTACTCTTCTTTTTGAAAGGTAGAAATGAATGGACTATAAGATATAATTGCATGGATTGAAAACTGATTTGATGGTTGGATTCAATGTGTCACCTTAAATCAATTGCAGCCAATTAGCTGGGTGTTTGAAAAAAATTTCAGTGACAGCTCCAATCCCTTCACTGTATCACCAATAGAGTTAATTTGAGGGAATGTATCAGAGTTAATTATGCATCAGCAGAAGCAAAGAAATCAGGGGTGCTAATCATGATCTCAGGTAGGCAATAGTAAAAATATACAAGATTAAAACAGAAAAGCAGGAAAACTACATTATGATTCAAGCACCATAGATAATGAAATGCACACAGAATGACCTAGCATTTTGGTATTGATGGAAAAATAAATTACCAGGAGAAATAAGCAACAATCTATAATATTTAAGGTCCTTGTCATGTTCATTTCAAAAGCAGGTGAATCAAAACAGAAGATAAATAAATAAGTTAATAACTTAAATAGAATTCCATAAAATTAGATAGTTTTAGATCTCAGTTGATCAATAGATAGGAATCAAAAGAAATCTTATTTTTCAGTTGCGATTATGACAATTTGCCATATGATCAGGCACAAAAATATTATTAGCAAATGAAGAAAATAATAAATATTAAGAACATGCTTTACTGACAACAAAATTACAGCAATTATGATCACAGAATTTGACTTGGAGGTGACCTCAGCAGACATCTAGTGCAAGCTAAAAAGAATATGCCATCATTATATACCTCAAAAGTGGTCATCTAGCATTTGTTTGATTACTTCCAATGAAGTAGAATCTATCACTTCAAAAGACAATCAGTCCCAGGGTGGACAGTTCTAGCTATTAAGCATTTATTTTCCTGGCATCAAGCTTAAATCAGCTTCTTTGTAACTTTTATCCATTGCCCTCTAAAGCTGTCTAGAAAAGGCCAATTAGATCCTACAAGGGCCAACCCCTCAAATTCTCAAACATGGTTTTCATGTCTCTCACGAATCTTGACTTCAGAGGCTAAACATGCCCAGTTCTTTCAACAAATTCTCATCTGAGAAGGATTCAAGGCACTTTATCAATATGGGTAGCCCCTACCCACACTCTGCAACTTCAGATGACCTTAATTAAATGGGTCAAGAATTGAATGTAAGGCCCATGAGGTATGAGCAATGAAGAATACAGTAGAACTATCACTACATTGGTGATAGCCTTCTGGAAGTCATTTCTCTATGAATAAAGCTTTGATGGGGTATAGGCTCTGGGAAACCCCTTGAACTCTGATTGAATCTTCCCACTTGATTTTTTTTGATCAGACATTTGCCTGTGGCCATAAGTCTTTCATTATTCTAGGTCTAAATCTCTTTTACTCCTAACCTAGCCTATCCCTCTACAGTCCTACCCACAAAATATCTATACCCAAATCTGTTACCTTTAAACTAGCCTAGCCCTCCATTGTCTGTCATCTCCAGGTAGCCTTCAGCTAATTCCCACCCTTAATCTCATTACTGGAGTCTGGTCTCAGTCCCCTCAAGATCCTCCTTAGACTCCACCTCAAGACCTTCCCCAAACTATCACCTAAAAGGAAGATGAATAGAACTTACCTACATAATGGCCTTTGTGGAACTCTATGGGAACACAGTTCCCACAAAAGATGGTAATATACTTGAAGATAGAGCCCCTCTGCAACAGGGAAATGGGGACCAATTAAACAATCCCCTTCCTATGGCTCCAGGGCTTTGCCCCTCACCACTCAGCAACTCCTGCTCAGGTTTCAGTCACAGGTCTCACTGGGGAAGCTACCCTAGCCCCTCCTGCTATTCCCCAACGCTTTTCCCCTTGGTTTCCCTGTACTTTTCCTCTTGCCCAACACCCCTCATTTCCTGCCTCCTTCACCATCCACATCTCCTACCCTACATCTTCCTCTGTGGCCTCTACCCCTGAGGCGACACCCACTCGGGCCTCAGGCCCTACTCTCATGGCAGTCTTTGGGCTATCTCCTCTTCTGACCCCTTCCCCTCCTCAGGTGCCAGCTGACCTTCCCCTTTGCCAGCTGGATTCCCTGGTCTTTCAGTCTGATTCAGCTCAGCCAACACGTCCAGTTACTCTCTCACAAGAAGTGAGACTTCCCATCTCCCTTCTCCAAACCCTGTTCCCATAGCACCTTCAGGTGTTTTCCCTTAAGGAAAGTGTCTATCTTGTCCAGTGGGACAACTACAGTGCATGTTCCATTCTTCACTTGGTATCTCATTCAAATTAAGGAAAAAGTGGGGAAATTCTCCAAAGACTCAACAAAGTTTACTGAGGGCTTTAGAGACATATCCCTACAATCCAAGCTTTCTTGGGGTGATTTGCATATCCTCTTCTCCACCTGTTGTTCCCCTGAAGATAAGAGGAGAATCTAGGAAAAAGCCTAAAAATTTGGGGATTGTCTGGCTAGCAATGACCCGAACAAAATACCATCCAGGAACAGCTACTGTTCCCACTAGTGACCCAGGATGGGATTATCAGAAGAATGATAGGGGAAAGAGAGACCATATGGTTCTTTGCCTATTAGAAGGCCTAAGAACTGCATTTCAAAAGCAACCAAATTATCAGAAAATTAGGGAAAATACATAGAGAGAAAATGAAAATCCTGCCCTTTTCTAAGACCAAATGGTAGAAGCTTTTAAGAAGTATACAAATTTAGATTCTGACTCCATAGAAGGGGCAGCAATCCTTAACATTGTAAGCACTGCTGTTGTGAATAGCTTTAAGGTTCTGATCACATAGTATAGTGAACTCTCTATCCATTCAGCAGTAAACTAAAGCAAATCATTCACAGAAACCAAAGTACAACATTCACAATGTTATAACATAACAAGTTATCACTAAAGTGGCCACATAGTTTTCACCAAAGTGGCCACATAGTTTTAAAAAAAGATATCATTCAGTAAGACTTAAGGAGCAATCCTCCTTAAGTGACAGAATGTAAAAAGGTCAAAGTTCACATTTGAACATTTGAATTTGAACATTTGAACAAGGTCACCTTGTCTTAATTTCTCAGTCAAAAAGTCATCTTTCTTCTTCATTGGAGATTAGTTTCCAATCATCCTTAACTCAATCATCCTTAAGAGGTACAAGGTACAGAGTATAAAGTTTTCCCACCTCTAGGCCAGAGTAAATTATGATCTTTTCAGTCAGCACCAAATGCCTGAGGAAATGTCTTTTCATCTTGACTCAAGGCTGGTTCACAGATTCCATGGTTCCTCTTCCATTCTTCTAGCTCCTTCCTGATTCTTTCCAGCTGTCATCTGGATTCAAAGGTAGGCAGCTCTCAACTCCTTGTCCAGCTCCTCATCCAGTTTCTGTTCCTTATTGAAGCTCACAGTGTCCAATCCACCTCAAGTCCTTCACAATTTCTGTTTCTGGGAAGACAAAGCTTAACAAAGCCATAACAACATCCATTTACATTGCCAACATCATCATCAATTCACTTCCTGCCTGTGAAATCAACAAAGACTCACAAAGTCTGAGAATTCAGCACAAAATGTCAGTATAGTCCCAGGACCTCTGAAACCCTCCTCCAGGACCTCTGTAAACAGACAACAAGAAAGTCTTCTTTCAGGGCTTCCAGTAAGGTCATAGGGCTCCTGTAGAAAGTATTACAAACACATATCAACACAGACAGAACAGACAAACAGAGTGTCAGAATACCACAAGTTTTCTCTTTCTCAACTCTGCCACCACAAAGGCTCCCTTCTCAGTTCTACTCTTTCCCAGCTTGTGCTCAGCTTTTTATCTGGTGATTATCTCCTCCCTGTTCTGCCCACCTCCTACATCCTTCTCAATCCTGTCTTTGGCAAGTCCCTCCCACTGTGGGTGTCACAAATTCTGTTTCTTAACAAAGACTTGATATAATTCAAAGAAACTTGAGCTGAAACAAGGTGTTAAATAACTAAATAGCTGAAACAAGGTGCTAATTACTTCTTTGCTTGCCCTTACAAACATGTATTTCATTAATCAGTCTGTCCCAGATATTAGGAGGAAACTGCAGAAATTGGCAATGTGACCCCAAACACCTCAGGCCCAATTACTGGAATGACCTTTGGAGTCTTTAACAACAGAGACCTAGTTGCAGGAGAGTGAAAGAGAACTAAGGGAACGAACCAGAGACAGAGAATATGCTCTATTCTTGGCTACTGCCACGGCCAGGAAAAGCTCCTTTAGGGCACCCCCTTGGAGGAAACCCAGTCACTTGGGCAGTGGGTAAATCTGCTTTTGATTCCAAAGAAGGTCACTGATCCAAAGAATGCCACTCCAGTTTACCTCCCCTTCCCCCTGAGGGAGCCCCAGGAACCTATGCCTCTAGAATCATGCCCTTCTGACCAGGAGGGACATTGGAGGAAGAATTGTCCCCAAGGTTGAAAAAGTGGCAGTCACCTCCCAGTACCCTGTCCTCTAGTCTTCTCAAGACTTGGAGTGATTGGGAAGCTTGGGGCTTGGCATTACTCTCACTTTCTGCATTTCTCTCACTGAACCCTAGGCAAGTATCAAGGCTGAAGGTAAGATTACCCACTTTATTATGGCTAAGTTCTCTGCTCTCACCAATTGGTTCTACCCTCCCCTTGACTGGTCAGGTCAGGGGCATCAAAGCAGAAACTAAGGGATATCTCCAAACATACCCAGTCCACTGCCTACTTTAGGAGCTCCTGTTTGAGTGCTCCTTCCTCATGCTCTCCTCTTATCCTGTCCACTTGTTGGGAAGGGGCATGATGGTGAAATTGGAAAGTCAATTTTCTCTAGTTAAGCCTCCCAGATTTCTGCATGTTCCCCTGGAAGTGTGGGAGATAGTTGATTCAGTTTTTTGGGATCAGGGAATTCCTGGATGAGTTATTTCTGCCATGCCAGTTGTTCCAATTCCTAGATCCTAAAGTGTTCCCTCATTGTCATCCATATCCAATTAAGCCCAAGCCCAGGGAAGGACTGCTACTGTTAATTGCTACCCAAGGCCCTGACTCACTCACTCTAGAGTGGGACCCTGACCAGGCTAAAGCTTTTGAGACCTTGAAAGCTAAATTGACCCCCATTCCAGCATTAGTTCTACCCCATCTAGAAAAAACATTCACTCTCTATGTTAATGAAAGGAGAATATATATACATGTACTCCTTAGGAACTGACCTCAGGCTGGTTACCTGTTTTTGAAAACAATTAGACACTGTGGCAGCTATTGCTTTCCCTGTACTACATGTCTATGGAGCAATTCAGGAAGGAAGGAGATATCTGACAGAAAAAAAAACTCCCCTGTCAAACATGCCCTTTTATGTTTTGGCCTTGCAATAGTCATCTGTAATTCCAACCTGGAAAACTGTCTTTCATACCAGGGAAATTGTCCTTTCTTTATATTTTTTTGTGTGCCTGTTGGGTGTTCATTTCCTTAACCTCTTTGCCAGGTTTGTCTCCTCCAGGGTTCAAGCCATTAACCTCCAGATGATGACTCAAGTTATATGCCAATATATGACTGAATCCAAAGGTCTCCAGTCCACTTTGAACTGGCATCAGTCACGTTCCCAAAATATGATCCCTTGAATGTGAAATTTGACTCCTTGAACAGGATCCAGAGAGACAGGAATAGATCTAAGCCCCTCACCAACAGTAAACACTTTCAGAAGCTTAGACCTTTGCCCTATACCCCAAAAGAATTTGGGCCCCATTTGTGTGAGAGTGGAATGATGGGGTACAGGCTCTGGGAAATCTCTTGAACTCTTATTGAATCTTCCCACTTCTCATTGAGGCATTTGCCTCAGTCCATAATTCAGTTCATTATTCTAGGCCCAAATCTCTGTTACTCTTAACCTAGCCTAGCCCTCCACCATCCAGCTACTTCCCACCCTTGACCCTATCAAAATATCTATATTCAAATCTGTTACCCTTAAACTAGCCTACCTCTCCATTGTCTGTCATCTCTAGGTAGCCTTCAGCTATTTCCCAACCTTGATCTCATCACTACAGCCTGACCTCTGTTCCCTAAAGATCCTCCTTAGACTCCTTCTCAAGACCTTCCCTAGATACCTCCTCTAGATCACCCCTAAATCCTCCCACATTCTTTCTGTATTTAAGATCCATCTTGCCTCCATGACAGAGCCAAGAATTCAATCTATTGCAGATTCATTCTGTGTCAGATTATTCTGACCTATTTGTCAATACAAGCTTCACATATACTTAGGCTCCTTAAGAGTCTACTCATTAAGGTGAATCTTTAATAAACTTTGCTTTATTTTGGCTGAGAGAAGAATTGAGTTGAATTCACTTGGCAGAACCTAGTATGTTGGTATTTTGGGGTCTCAAGCACCCCTAAATCATAAACCTCTACAGCTTAATATCACATTTACTTTTTGGCCACTAAATCACAATACTGACTCATATGGAGCCTAGAATTCATTTTTTAAAACCCTTGATTCTTTTTTTTTTTTTTGCTTTTTGTTTGGGGGGAGTAAGGCAGGGCATTTGGGATTAAGTGACTTGCCCAAGGTCAGATGGCTAGTGTTAAATGTCTGAGGCCAGATTTGAACTCAGGTCCTCCTGACTCCAGGGCCAGTGCTGTATTCACTGTATCACCTAGCCACCCTGAACCTTGAATCTTTTTAAGATTAAAAAAAAAATTATGCTTATGTCATCCTGTTTTTGTGAGGTGGATTTTTGTAAATAAGTGTAAGATTTTACATAAAAAATTTTATCTCATTAAGTTCAGCCCAATGTTCTAACCTTGCAGACTTATATGATTATATTTGGCTCTAACAAGATCAAGAAATGCTTTTTTAAATAGTCCAAGTACTACATATTATAAGCTTACAAAGACAAAATATTTGAGGAATTAGAATATCTTTATATTAAATTTCTGGTGAAAAAATCATATTATAACACAATCATAAATCACAGTTCTTATGCTTGAAGAAATCTTTTGGATTAGCTATATAAACCTCTCATTTTACAGGTGAAGAAACTGAGTCCAGGGGAATTTAATAGATTTGCACAATGGCACAATGATGAAAATACTATTTTTTTTCTGCAAAAAAATGATATTCTGTTTGATATGACCTTATAAATTCTTCACACTTCAGTGGTTTCAATTTAGCCATTCCATTTACCAATATCAACCAAAAATAGTACTATTTAATTAATCATAAGGTAAGAAGAGTCAGGTTAATGTAAAGAACTCTGTTGTTACATTTAAAGGACTCTGAACAAGTCACTGGACCTCTCAACCTCTGTATCTTTATTCATAAAATGAGGGCAAGTCTACACATTCCCCTTTCACAGACTTGATTCAATATAATGACCCAGTAATACCACTATTAGGGATATAGCCTAAAAATATCAGAAAAGAAAAAAGGATCCATAGTAGCTCATTTTGGGGATCACAAAGAATGGGAAATGCAATAGTCAACCATCAGTTGGGCAATGGCTAAACAAATTATGGCGAATGAATACATTAGAATACTATTTTCTGTAAATATGAAGGAAAGGTTTCATAGGAACCTAGAAAGATATGTATAAACTGATATAGAGGGAAGTAAGTAGAAGCAGGAACACAACTTTTTTTTTAATGGAAAAATAAGGAACTTAGAAAGATCTGATCAATACAATAACAAATCATAATTGTAGAAGAATAAGAATGAAATAGACTATTGAATTGCAGACAGAGGTGATGTACTTACAGTGCAGATTGAATTTATTTTGGAGGGGAAGAAGCACAACTGATGCAAAAATTTGGTTGACTTGACTATATATAATTTATTACAATAAGTTGAGTTTTTTTTTTTCCTTTCTTTTTCAATAGGATTATGTGTATGGCCAAATAGGAGGGAAAGAAGGTGGGTTTTTTTCATTGAAAAACATATAAAATTAAGTTAAATATATGTAAAGAGATTGTTTTTTTCAGAATGTTATAATGGTTATGGGATTTGAAGATCTTCCATTCCCCTTGAACTTGCTAACGTACCAGGAATTGGTTGAGCAGGAAGGAGCCAGAGACAAGTAGGAGCCAGGATGGAGGCAACACAAACTCATTTTCTTTGAGCCAGTCAGAACTTCTGTTAAGGACTCCTGCTGAGGATTGCTGGGGACAGGAACTGTGGGGGGCTGGAGCTGCTGGGAGCAAACTTCAATGAGTATGAGCAGTTACCATGAGGAGAGGAGGATCTTTGCCTGAGGTAGCCTATTCTATTTTGAAAGCTGGAGAATGTGTTTCCTGCATCAAATATGTGTGCCAGCTTTGTGGCTACTGTGATGGCTTTGACTTTCTGGTTTGGGGACTCAGGTTTTTGTATTTGAATAAATGTTCTAGATATGTCCCCCATGTAGAGAGCCTGTTATATTTTGTGATTAATAACCATATAAGCATATTTATAGTTACTGTAGGCATTGTGAAGACTGTGTTGTTGATACAGATGTCAGGATAAATAATGCTAAAGACCAAAATTTTTAAAATGTGCATTTTTTTTTATCTCTCTTACGTAACAAAGGAGCATCAACTGCCAAATGTCACTCATTTTTGATGGCATGTTAATAATTGACCATACATAATTCTTAATCTGTTTCTATTTCTTTTGGCAAGGAGAATAAACTTTGATTTGAAAAGGATAGAGAAAAACAGTTAATGGAAATTTTTTACACAATGTAAGTAGGGAAACAATAAGAGAATACTTAACCATCCTTGATAAAAAAAAAAAAATCATCAAACCTAGGTGAACTGTATATCAGGTCACTGCAAAAACAAGTTGGTAAGATTACTGAGTCATAGTTAGGAATCTCTGAAAGATCATAAAGAAGTTTGGTGTCACAAGACCAAAGATCAAGTCTTATTTAAATTAAAAGAAAACAAAAATGGAAAATAATAGATTCTTTAAACCTTAGTTTACCTTGATAAACCTGACTTTGATGCTTACCAAAACTCTTGGAATATCTAATGGATATAGAAAAGAAAATGTTGACCAAAAAAAAAAACTATAATTCACTAATCCTATCTTTAAAAAAAAAGAGAACAAAACAGGGTCATGGTAGAAGATTTGGACAATGCAATAGATACATACACCAAAATTTGACAAAATCTTATGCTACTCTTACACATAAATGGAGCAATGTAGACCCTGTAATATATGATAATTTGGTAGATTTGGAGGTTACCTGACCTAAAAAGTAATTGTTAATTATTTTATGTCAATTTGGAAGAAGGCATCTTGAAGACTGTACAGGGCTTTGATTTTGACACTGATAAAAGAAAAAATGACATATTTATAAAATTTGAATTTAATAAAAATATAGAAGAAATATTAATTTGACAACACTATGATGACAACTATCTTTAATTTGTATTTACTTCTATTTGCCCCATTTAGAGCACATTTTCATTGATTTGGAAAAATAGGAATGATTTAAAAGAAACAATCAATTTAAAAATGAAACTTTTTCACAAAATTAAGTATGTAATGTTTTAAAATAATTATTCCAAATATTGGTTCAAGTAAAGAGAATAAAAATTATGAAATATTTCACAAAGTAGTTTATTTAGTCTAACGCTTTCCCAATTAGCTAATTATGATTGGCAGAACTGAAGCTTCTTACTTAATAAGTTGGCCTAATCAATTATCTTATTTCACATGATTAGTAAGAGACATTTTTAAAATTTATTTTTAGTTTTCAACATTCATTTCCAGAAGATTTTGAATTATAATTTTTTCTCTCCCCGTCTTTCCTCTACCTCCCCCCCCAAATTGGCAAGCCAATTGACTACCCCTTTCCCCAATCTGTTTTCTCTTATATCCTCCCCCTTCATCCCTCTTTCTAGTAGGGTAAAATGGGTTTTTATACCTCAGTATCTGTATATCTGATTTTCCAGTTGCTTATAAAAAAAGCAATTTTTAAACATTTGTTTTTAAAACTTTGAGTTCCAGATTTTTTTTCCCCTTCTTCCCTCCTTACCCCCCCAATGGGAAGATAAGCAATTCAATATAGATTGCACACGTGTAGTGACCCAAATCATTTCAATAGTAGTTATATTGTGGAAGACTATTTTTCCCTCCATTCCATCCCACCCCCACTTACTCTATTTTCTCCTTTGACCCTATCCCTTTTAAAAAATGTTTGCTTCTAAATACCCTCTCCCCCAGTCTGCCCTCCCTTCTATCCTCCCCCTCTTATCCCTTAACCCCCTATTTTCCTGTAAGGTAAGATACCCAATTGAGTGTGTATGTTATTCCCTGCTTAGGCCAAATTCAATGAGAATCAGGTTGTCCCATTCCCTTTCATCTTCCTGCTCTTTCCCTCCATTGTAACAGTTTTCTCTTGCCTCTTTTATATGAGATAATTTGCCCAAATCTATCACTCACTTTCTTCTTCTCTCAATAAATTCCTCCCTCACCTCTTGATTTTATTTTTTTAGATATCATCCCTTCATATTCATCTCATCCTGTGCCCTCTCTTTATGTATACATCAACATACAAATGCTCACACTCACATATATTTATATACACATACATCCTCCTATACATACATATATATGGACTTTTTTTTCAATCAGAAAATTAAGAGTTGTAGGAATTGAGTGAACCACACTAAGTCCATATTGTAACTCACTTCTGGATCCAGTTCAGTTCCTTTTCTATTCAATTATGGGTCTAGTCCAGTTTCTGTCTTGTGAGAAAACTTTAGTCAATTAGAGGAATTGTGGGAAAGTTTTTATTGCATTGTTTGAACCTAGAGTAGCTGAGCAGTTGATCTACCTCTACTGACTACTTAGAGATCCTTAACCAAGAACCTAAATTATGCTGACCAGATTAATTGTTTTTAATACATAAAAATCTGTCTCATTCTATGTTCAAGATCTTTAGACAATGAGGTGGGTGTTCATTGACCTATTTATTATACTTGTTTTACTAACAAACTATATAGTTTGTTTTCTTTCCTCAGTTATTCCCACCATAATTTCTGGTGAACCAAATTAGATTGAGTCAGGATTTTGATGGGGGTGGGGTGGATATGTGTGTGTGGAAGGAGGAGCCATTCAGAAAAACTCCCTAGATTACTATAATTAATGGTTCACCAAGGGGATTTGGGGGAAAAGCTTGCCTCTTTAGGTCAGACTCCCATTCTCAGGTCCAAAATTCTTCTGAACTAATCTAAGGTTTAGTTTTAGGTTTAGGATTAGGTTTTTCCCCAGGTTTGGTGAAGTTTGGAATTAGGTTGTCCCTCACAGAGGTAGCACAAACCTGTACTCTCTGTTTTACAAGAGGAAGCTGGAGTTAGTGGATTGTTTGAGTTCAGGAATTTTCAACTGCTGTAGGGTTAAAGCTGGAAGATGTACCCACTGATTCCAGAATTAATAATATGGTGAGCCTCTGGGTATGGAGAGTCACCAGACTGCCAAAGGAGAGACAAACTGGGCCTGATCAGGAAAAAAAAAAGAGTAGTTTTATACTTTTGTGAAGATAGTGATGTTATTAGGCCTAGAATTGGCCACTGAACTTTTCTTCTCAACCTTCAAAAAAAAATAGAAATTTTACTGCAAGTGTTCTTTTGAAACTTTTTGGAAAGCAAATGTTTTAATCACCCTAATAATAATAATTGATAATCATTGAATGCATTATTATTTTTACAGCCAACAAAACCTAGGTATTGTGAACCTCATGAACCCCACAAACCCCAATTTAAAAATCTTTTCTAAGAAAGAGAGATGAAATTAGGGTACATGTATCTACAGGTTAATTTCTCTCAAGCTTCTTGACATGCATTGCATGGGAGTTACAGTCTCCTAAGGTAGCCAGTTCAGAACTGGCTTGATTTGGGATTTTGGGGTACAGATTATATGCCTATTGAGGAGAAGGTATTCCCAAGGGATGCCAATCAACTCTGACTGGTCAACATTCCAGGAGGTGGGTTATATTAAAAAGAGGTCTTCACTATGTGATTTAAGTCACTTAATCCTAATCAAAGAGACATCAATTTCCAAATTATCAGTCTTAACAATAGGGAGGAATCAACCTTTTCCCAGACCTGTCTGGGCGACAGAATGAGCTAGAATAAACCCATTTAGATTAGATTTTGAAGTTTTTCTAAAGAAGGGCTGAACTTTGAAAGAAAAGGGAATAGGGAAGCTCTGAGTTTCCAAGATAATGATTACTAAGAAAAATCATTTTTCACAATATTTAAATTACTACCAATCAAGAGTCATGAGGTTCTTTCAAATGTCATTTGGCAAAAATATTTCTTGAATGATTTATCTTAAACTTGATATAATTAATGTTCTAAAGGGATAGTGTCAGGAGAATGCTATGTGACTAGAACAAGAAGGACACTGGTACCACAATTTGTAGAGAAAATATTATTTCCTCACCCTTCAGTTGTTAATCAATTATCATACAGTAAAGCACCTACTCTTTGCCAGGAATTCTACTAAATACTGGGGCTTGCACGGTTGTGGCTTGTCCTTCATTCTTGAAGAAAGCTATGACATCAAGAAGATGATGACATGATTTAGAGTTGAATTTGAAATGAGGTGGGGAAGGCTGTGCAAAGTCACCAGCCTCACTTTTTCCTCCAGAGACATCTGGGCCCAATGGACATATAATGGTAAGTACTACTGAGATAGCCTAGACTACAGTGGGGGACATAAGCCCTTTTAAGCTAAGATCTTTTCAAGTTCTTACTTTGAGTGAGGCAATGCCCATACAGTGACTAGGCTTAAGAAATGAGTCACAGAATGATCCCTTTAAAAATAAAACCTGGGAGGGGAAGACCTTCAGGTTTGCTGGCAAAAAGAGAAATAGTTGCTATTTACATACAAAATGAGGCAAAAGATAGACCAGTCCCACAAGAAATTTACAATATAATTTCATCTCTGAGATAACAGACAACTGGTTTCAATGCCAAAGTAGAATTTAAGTACAACCTAAAGAAGTCATTTTGCTAGTGTATGGTAAGAAGTGTTAGATATAAAGATTTGCTATGTGATAGATGGCTCACAGTGAAGTTTCCTCATTTATTTTATCTCCCTGTTACATTCCTATCTCTTCTCCATATTTTGTAAACCAGTTCAGTCTCACAAGTAACTCATGATTTCCCGGAAATGAGGTAATTTGAAAGAAAATCATACTAGTCCACTTCTGATTGGGTACTTCCAAAGTTGGTGAAAGGAAATACATAATGAAGGATTGAAACTGCTTTGCACCAATTAAAAAGGCTGTGAGCTTGCCTCACCAGCCAATGGTAAGGCAGGACAGGTATTAGAGGTGGAGTTAGGATCAGGACAAGGGAAGCTGGTGAGCTTCCACATTTTGTACTGCTGGAAGATACCATTTGAGCTACACAGGCAATGCCCTTTCTCATGAGAAAGAATAAAGACCTTTTCTGATCTCAGACACAAATTCCAAACTTTTTCATCTCACACAGTTTGGAGGTCCCACCAAGATTTTCCCAACTCCTCTCTGGAGAGGGGAGGAAGGGCTCCCCCACCTTGACCAATAGGCAAGATGTCCAGTTGGGTTTTTCCAGTGGCCCCTTGGTGAGGTGGCAGAGTAACTCCCCTCTGTTGAAAGTGAGGCCCAAAGAAGCCTGAAGCCAAGAGCAGAAAATGCCCAAAGGGGAAAACAAAGATTACTTGCAAGGATGGAAGGTGATTTTAGTCACAGAAGTCCATGCACAAACCCAGGCAAGGAGAGACCTGGGTTACTTGGTGGTAGGTGGAGTTGATTAAGTCTGGCTGGGAGGTTGAGGAGACCAGGAGGCTCATTTCTGGGGAGACCCTTATAAGGGGCTTCTGATGAGGACCTCTTAGATTTCAAGCCTCGCCTCCAAAATTCTTGGACCAAGAGATTGACACAGTTTGGCTAGACCTTGAACCCACAGGGGAGAAGATGACTGATGAGTCCTCTTGCCTGGCCCTAGGTCAAGGGAAATTTCACTTTCACTCACAAGCAATGAAATAACTGGGAACAGAGTCGGGAAGGGATTTTATCTTCAATTCCCCCTGATACTCCCTTGGGAAATAAATTTAGGGATGAGTTGCCAAAGTATAAAGGGAAAGATAAAATGATCAAGTGAAATTGACTTGAATAGTCTAGATTTCTGGCTTAGTCTAGTTGGTACTCTGTGTTCCTTCTGTGTGTTTTTGTGTGAAGGGTATGTCTGTGTTCTCAAGAAAGAGAAACTATTGTACTATTTTGGGGTACTGTTAAAAAAAAATCTTCCTTCTCTGCCTTTACATTCTCAACTTTGGCCAGGTTTGGAATGTAGGGGAAGATTAAGGAAAACTGGAAGGGGGATGGGGAGAGAGAGATGATTCAGTTCTTCTAGTATGTAAATTGTTAGACATTTAACTTAATATCCAGTTTCTCAGGTGAAGAAATAGAGAGAGAATTGGTGAGATTCTTTTTTTTTTTTTCATTTATCTGAAATGTCTGAGGTAGTGCAACAGTAAGCACCCTACCATGTCTAGGGCGGCTACTAGCATAGGTTCTCAGATCTGCTTTTCTAAAGGAAAGCAACTCAAAATGGGTTAACAATCTTACTTTAATCAAACATATCATTTAACTAGTTCAGGGGGAAAAGGCAGCACCCTGAACTTCAGAGAATACAAA
>CM053591.1:39257787-39275277 GCA_028646515.1 Pseudochirops corinnae | reverse complement strand
AATTATTCTCTTCAGAAAGCTTCTGAGATTCTTTTTTTCCATCTGGCAAAGTTGACTTTTTAAGGCATTCTTCTCCTCATTGGCTTTTTGGGCCTTTTTTGCCATTTGAGTTCATCTATTTTTTAAGGTGTTATTTTCTTCAGTCAGGTTGTTGACTCTCTTTTCATGATTTTCTTGCATCATTCTCATTTCTCTTCCCAATTTTTCCTCCACTTCTCTTATTTGGTTTTCAAAATCTTTCTTAAGCTGCTCTATGGCTTTTAGGAAGTCTTCATGTTTCTTGGAAACTTTTGATGTGGCAGTTCTGACTGTGTTGTCTTCCTCCCATTCCATGCTTTGACCCTTTTTGTCCCCAAAGAAGGAATCTAAAGTTTGGTAGCTGTTCTTACTTTGCTTCCTTTGCCTGCACATGTTGCCAGTCAATTACTTGACTTTTTAGTTCTGTGGAACTCTGCTTCCAGAGGGGAGAGCTCTGTCCCAAATTGCTGGGGTTTTCACAGTTGCTGGAGCTATTGGGAGACCACCATTTTTTGCAGCTCCCACCAGCTTTGGCTCACTGAAAACGCACCCCAGGACCACCACCCAAAACCATGATCGAGATCCAGGCTGCTCAACACAAGAGCACTTAGCCTCTGAACGTTCACTTGGCCCCCCTGCAGTCTGCAGGCCAGGAACTCTGAAGCAGCCATGTGGAGGTGGCTGCAGGGTGACAGGTTCTGCTGCTTCCTTGTCCCGGCAGCAGTTATGCTGGACCACTTTTCTCCCCCAAATTTAGCTGAGTTCCACTGACCTTTCACTTTGTCTTTGTTTCTTATGGCTTGATAATTCTGGGAACTGCTACAGCTGCCACTGATCTACTCTCCTGAAGGCTCCAGCTGCCACTTTTCCTGGACGCCCTGGGGCCAAACCACCATTTCTGGCTGGGCTGGTTTCGGCTCCCAGCATGCTGCAATGAGCCATTCCTACCTACCTGCCTTCAGCAGGAGATGTGTTTTTCTGTATTTTTGTGAGTGTTGGAGCCCTAAAATAGGTTTAGAGTCATATTTTATGGGTATTTGAGGTGGCTATGTGGGAGCTGCAGAACCATGTTGCTTCTATGCCGCCATCTTGGCTGCACCCCCATATCCCCTTATTTCAAATGTGTTTCTGGTAGACAGCATATTGTAGGATTATGGTTTTCAATCCATTCTTCTATCCACTTCCTTTGTATGGGAGAGTTCATCCCATTCACATTCACAGTCATGATTACTATCTGTATCTTTCCCTTCATCCAATCCTGTTTATGTTTTTATTTCTTCCTTCTCCCTTCCCCTCCTTAAGAGTTTTCCTTTTGAGCATGGCCTCCCTCAGTATTCCCTCCTTGCGGGCCCCCCCTCTTTACCTCCCTTTCCCCTTTCTGTTTCCCTCCCTTCTAACCATGCTCCCTCCTTTTTATTCCCCTCTTGCCCCTCCTACTGCCTGTAGGGCACAATGGATTTTTATACTTAATGGAGCATGTTATTCTCTCTTTGACACTAAACCAATCAGAGTGAATTTCATGCAGTACTCCTCTCCCTCCTTCCTTTCCCTCAATTATAATGAGTTTTTGTGTCTTTTCACATTAGAATCTTAAACTTAACTGATTATGTTGATCCATCCTTGAACCAGAACCAATGAGAATAAAGTTCATATCATGGCCATCTCCCTACCTCCTTCTCCTCTACTACAGTATGTTTTTTCATGTCTTCATTTGGCAGAATTTACCTTTTTCTGCCTCATCCTTTCCTTTTCTCCCATTACAGTCCCTTTGAATCCCTTAATGAGGTTTTTTTAGTCATCAGATTAGTTCATTCATTCTCACACCCCTATCTATGTATATCCCTTTTAAATGTTGCAATAATCCTATAAATTTCAATATTGACAGCTTTCAGCTTTCTTATATGTGGATGTGAACAGTTTGCTCTTATTAAATCCCAAGTTATGTGTATGTGTGCATGTGTCTGCGTGTGTGTGTGTGTGTTTCTTGTTTACCTTTTTATGTTTTTCTTGATTCTTGTAATTTGAGATCAAATTTTCCATTGAGCTCTGGCTTTTTCATCAGGAAAGACTGGAAGTCTCTTATTTCATTAAATAACCACCTCCTTGCCTGAAAGATTATGCTCAGTTTTGCCAGGTAGTTGACCCTTGGTTGCAGTACTCTTTTGCCTTGAAATATATCAAATTCCAATCCCTATGCTCTTTTAATGTAGAAGATGCTTGGTCCTGTGTAATCCTGACTGTAGTTCCACAACATTTGAATTGTTTCTTTTTGGCTACTTGCAGTATTTTCTTCTTGACCTTGTAATTCTGGAATTCGGCTACTATATTTCTAGGAGTTTTCAATTTGGGATCTCTTTCAGAAGAAGTCTGGTGAATTCTTTGAATAACTATTTTACCCTCTGACTCTAGGATTTCAGGACAGTTTTATCTGACAATCTCTTGGAAGATGTTGTCCATGCTGCTTTTTTCATCATGGCTTTCTGGTAGACCAGTAATTCTTAGGTTCTTTCTCCTGGATCTATTTTCTAGGTCACTTGTTTTTCCTGTGAGATACTTTACACTTTCTTCTAATTTTTCAGTCTTCATGTTTTGTTTGACTGATTCTTGAGGCATCATAGAATCCATAGCTACAATTTTACTGATTCTAATTTTTAGTGAGTTATTTCCCTAGGGTAGTTTTTGAAGCTCCTTTTTTAGGGAAGTTTTTTCTCCAGTGAGATTTTGAATAGCCTTAGGCTTATGAGTCCCAGTTTGCAAAGTTTACTTTTTAGGAATTTGTTTTCTTCAGTGATACTCTTTTTTCAATTTGGTCACTGTAGATTTAATTTTATCTTTTACCTCTCTAATTTGGCTTTTAAAATCTTTCTTGAGCTCCTCCAAGAATTCTTTTTGAGCTTGAGAGCAGTTCATATTTCCTTCTGTTGTCTCAGGTGTGGATATAGAGTCCATGGTGTCTCTTGAAAGCGATTCTCCTCATTCACAGTAATAGGCTTCAATCATCTTTGGTCTTCCCTTTGCAAGTTGCTTCTGGAACATTGTGATTGCCTATTTCCTGACCTTTAAAGTGTATTTCTGCTTCTGGGGTACAGAGGGCTCTGACTCATGCTTCTCAAACTGGAAGCTAGGTTCCTGGTGGTTGACTTTCTGTTCTGTAGCCTCTGGATGTCTAGACTTAGGCCAAAGCCAGTGTTTCCCCTGAGTTAGGAAGGGGTGGTATGGCTGCTTCAGATTTCTGCCTCTATGCACCTGGGTTACAGCTCTGGCAGGCTCAGCAGCTGGCAGCCAGCAGAGCTTGTTTCCCCAGATTCGCCTGGTGTTGCTAAGGCCTACCTGACCTTCTGTTGTTAGTACTTGCTGGCTCCACCACCCTAGGCTTTGGGAACTCCTTCTGGTCAGTTAGGTGGGCTTGTTGGGACATCTCCTGATCTTCACTTCAGACTCCTTACTGCCTCAGTTATACCCTTTTTCAGTGACTCCTAAGCCTGAGGCTATTTCTACTATTTCAGGATTTTACTCTGAGTGAGACATTTATCTCTGGGTTTTCTGGGTCAGGGAGGGGAATTAGAGTAGCTAGGGATCATTCTGCCCTCTTGGCCTCTGGAAATTCAGGTAGATGATTTTTAAACTTCCAGGCTGATAGCTGATAGCCCCAGGAGAAGCTGCTGTCACTGCTGCAGGCCCTGAGCTTTCTGTTACCCAGCTCCAACCACTCCTTGTCCTGCAATGAGACAGCTGTGAATCCACCTTGGGGTGGGTGAGTCTGCTGGCTGGGGCTCCTTCTCACTCTGCTATAGTCTTCTCTCTGGTCTGTGCATGCAGCCTCCATATGCTCCACACTCCCCCTGCCCAGACCTATGTGGGAACTTTCCTGGGCTGGGAACCTGCCACGCTCCATCATCCAGTGGATTCTGTCACCCTAAAATCCATCCAGATTCACTTTTTAAAGTTTAGTGACATAATTCATGGAGGAGCTTAGAAATGGTTCTGCTTCAGTTCCGCCACCTTGGCTCCATCCCCTGCTCCTTGTTTCTTACAGCACAATAGTATTCCATTAAATTCATATGGCACAACTTGTTTAACCATTCCTCAATTAATAGGCATCATCTTGAGTTCCAATTCTTTGCCACCACAAAAAGAGCTGCTATAAATATTTTTGTACAAATGGGTCCTCTTCCCACTTGTATGATCTCTTGGGGATATTGTCCTAGATTGGCATTGCTGGGTCAAAGGGTATGCATATTTTCATAGCCCTTTTGGCATAGTTCCAAATTGCTCTGCAGAATGGTTGGATCAGTTCACAACTCCACCAAAAATGCATTAGTGTTCCAATTTTTCCACATCCTTTCCAGCATTTTTTATTTTCCTTTTTCGTCATCTTAGCCAATCTGAACTGTTATGACATGCTACCTCAGAGTTGTTTTGATGAGCACATTATTTTAAATTTCATTCAATCTTCATTGGAATTTTTATTAAGTATAATTGGCATATATACAATTTGTTCTCCACAGGAAAAAAGAAAAACAGACTATCCACAGATGTTCAAATGATTAAACATATTTCTATAAAGTTATTATTTACTGGTTTACAATCTACTTTGCCTAAATTTGATATGTATTTCCTTTTATAGGATGTATAGATATGTGTGTGTACACATACACAAATAAAGAGGAAATATATATGCATAGATCATATGCATAAAGAGTCACATAAAGGTTGCTTTTCTAACATATCATATCACAAAATTTGCATCTACACCCACACATTTGTTCTAGCAAATATGGTGTGTGTGTGTACAACCATGCATGTGTGTAACACAGAAGCAAATATTTTATATATATGCATGTACATTGTACTTTAGTCTTGGGGAGTTGCTTGAGGTATCTGAGAAGCTATGACTTCCTCAAGAGGCAGGCTTTGAACCAAGTTCTTCCCAATTCCATACTTTGTAGTTGTATGCTACAAAAGTATTACATGTAACTAACATACAGTATAAATACAGAATATATGTAAAATGTTACTATATATGTTACATATGTATTTGTTAATTAAGGGTAGAATGGTATTTTTTAATTGAGAAAAGTCTATTGGTAAAATAAATTTTTATTTTAAAGTCTATTGAAAGTTGTATTATGCCAAATAAATTGGAAAAAAAAGCAAATCAATAGATTTCTTTGGGTTCAAAAATGGATATGTTCACCTTTTCAAAATTCCTTATTTAATTATATTAGATATTTCCAATTTTTCCTATAGGCTTTTATAAATAACCTTTAAAAGTTTGCTACGGTAGATTTAATAAAAAGTTTTGTGGAATCCATTATTGAGACTTTATGATTTAACATTGCTTTCCCTTTTCAAGAAGATCAATTATGCATATTCACTTCTTGAGCTGCAGTGTTATTTGATAAATTATGAAATTATGTTTTTCTTCCTTCTTTGATTTGTGCTAGCATTAACCCACATTCATGCAATTTTCTCTGCAATATTTTTAGCTACTAAAAATACTTCTATAAAGAATTTTGATTTTCCACAGTTTTAATTTGGTCCCAATTAAATCTGGCCATTATTGTTCTCTTGAATACAGTAAATATCTGTAGGCAGTGCCAGTGTCTTTATTCTGCTTTGATCTTTGTCTTCCTCCATCTTGACTGTTAATGTTCATGAAGATTTCTTTAATTTTATCTTTAACACTTGCTTTCTGTATTTGAAAATGTGTAACTTTTTGCTTGCTTGCTTGTTTTGAAAATATCCTTTCCATTAATCTCTCCTACAGTTTCATTCTATGTTGCTATTTTTATAAAGGCTTTTGATTCTCTGGATTAATTTTTGCTTTTTTGAGTGTTTTTTTAAAATTTTTATTCCCCTTTCTGGGAAATTGAAAAAGTAGCTAGGATTATCATATTTTGATTACTCATTTTCTCCTACTCTGTGAACAAATTGTACATAATTGATATGGTTTTATCAAATTATTCCTACTTTTGAAATATTGACATTGTATATTACAAGCTCATGATCAGAAAACATTTTTGTTACACATTATAATATATAATAATATTATATATTACCTGATAATACCATTATTCCATTTCTCTTTTAAGATAAGTATACCCAAATAGGTGCCTTTCAAGTCTACTTTCTTACAAACTGTGTCTCAATATTTTATCATTTAAATGCAACAAAATCTCTTCTGAGGCAGTTCTGTCTGATTTTTTTTCCTTAATAGGCATTACCTTCTTACTTTTTTCAGTGTCTTTTGTACCTTTCTTTAATGCTTTTCAGGAATGATTATCCATTTTTTCCTTTACTTTCTTTGTTTTGCTCCTTTCCTGCTCCTGACTTTCATGTTTACAGTATATTCTGTCTCCCTCATCTTCTAGAACCCTTTTGCAATCATTCATAGGTTATCAGAAGTAGAAGTGGATCCAGTCTAACCTATAACTGAGTTAGAATTTTTTCTACAATATTCCTGACAAATGGTCATCTAGTCTCTACTTGAAAAGGACCAGAGGAATAAGAAACTTACAGACTTGAGGTACAACCCATTTTACTACTGGGCAATTCTAATAGGAAGCCTTTCCAGTTCCCATCCCTCTCAGTTCTATTCTCAAGCACCAAACAGAACAATCTATTCCATCTTTCATGTTACAGACATTTAAATAAGTAGCTACATCTACCACATTCTTAAGCTTTTTGTACAGGTTACTTTTCCTAGTTTTTTTTATTGAACCTGCATAGATGCACCATTCTAGTAGTCCTTCTCTGAATGTATACTTATTTGTCAATCTCCTCTGTAAAATTTAACTCTCAGAACTAGATAAAAGTCCAGGCATAAGCTGGTATGGGCAACATCCAGAATGACTACAACTTTCTTGGGGCAGCACTGCATGATTTTCTAATAATGCAACTAAATGTCAAATAATATTTTGCTACCATATGCTTTTGAATCACATGTGCATATATTCCTATGGAAACCCATTCTATCTGTCCCCATAGAATCTCATCCATATTTTCTGGCAACCAAATTTCTTCATTTTTTGACCTACATATGGAACTTTTCAACCATAACAGTTACATTTCATCTTATATTTTGTCAACTACTCTAGTACATAAAAGTTATTTTGGATCTGCAGCAGTTTGTTGGAGGCTAAGTAAGTAGTTCAATGTAGGAAGCACATACCAACCCATGTCTTTACTGTTGTGGCAATAGCCACATATCTTCTATTTTTATAATTTTCTTCTTGTCATTAATTCAATGGACACTTATTGTGAGTCTGTCATGTGCAAGGTAATGAAGGAGTTATAAAAATCTATAAGACATATTTCTTGGTCTAAAGAAACTTGTAGAATAGTAGAGGATATTAGATGTGCAAACAAATATGTTGCAAAGAAGACTATTAAAATGCATAGGAAAGATACAATACAATGAGAATTCACAAGACATAGAGATGCTACTGCTGAATGGGAAGAAAATCTGTAAAGGTTTTGTGGAAAAGGTGTTAATTAGCATAAATTTTAAAGGATGGATGAGCTTTCAATGAATGAGGACAGAGAAGAAATTCTAGACCCCTGGACCAGTAATTAGTAAAGACATGGAAATTTTTTAAAAAGTTACAAGGAATGATGATGAGTCCTCAATTTGGAATGTAATAGAGATTACAATTTTTAATGAGATTTTGAGTTATGTGGACCATAGAGATCATTTATTCTAATAATTTATTTTTAAGATAAAGAAACTGAGACCAAGAGACCAGAGGTATTCAAGACCACCAGAAATGACAGGTATAAAAACCCAAGGATTTCAAAATAAGGTTGCTAGTTTGATTTACCTATTCACTGAGAGTTCTCTCTTCTCTCCTCTATCCTCATCTCACATCATTCAGATGGCTTCCACTACTATTTTTTTGTCACCTGGGTCACATGAAAAAGTAGTCCTTCTCGTTGTCCAGGTAAAGCCCTCTACATGTACAACTGATCACATTCTCTCCCGTGTTCTTGATCACATTGATGACATTACCATTCCCACTGTCTTGCTAATCTTCAATCAGTCCCTGTTTACTGACTGCTTTCCCCTTAACAACACATACTGTAAAGCCAAGCATGAGCAGATTTCCAGAAGACTTCTGCTGTGAATAGCTTCAAGGTTCTGATTACATAGCATAGTGAACTCTCTATTTATTCACTAATAAACCAAGACAAAACATTCATAAAAAAACAAATTACAGCATTCACAATGTTATGAATAACAACTTACCACTAAAATGGCCACCTAGTTTTCACCAAAGTGGTCACATAGTTTTAAGTAAAAGATATCATTCTGTAAGAACTTAACTCAATCATCCTTAAGGCCTCCTTAAGGGACACAAAATACAATCATTCAGTTAAGTCCTTAACTCAATCATCCTTAAGGAGGCAAGCCTCCTTAGTGGACACAAAGTACAAAGGTCAAAATTCTCCATCCCTAGGTCACATTGTCTTAATCTCTCAATCAAAAAGTCTCCTTTCTTCTTAATTGGAGATTAGTTTCCAATCATCCTTAATTCAATCATCTTGAAGAGATACAGGATACAGAGTACAAAGTCCTCCTGCCCCTAGACCACAGTAAATCATGATCTTCTCAGTTTTCATTAAATGCCCAAGGAGAAGTCTTTTCATCTTGAACCAAGGCTGGCTCTCAGATTCCATGGTTCCTCTTCTATGGTGCCAGCTCCTGTTTGAATCTAGCTGTCATCTGGATGAAAGGGCAGGAAGCTCTCAATTCCTTGTCCAGTTCTTCATTTGGTTCCTTGTCCAGTCCCCATTCCATATTGAAGCTCACAGTGTCCAGTCCACCTCAAGTTCTTTACAGTTTCTGTTTCTGGGAAGACAAAGCTTAACAGAGCCACAATAACATTCATGCACATTGCCGGCATCATCATCAATTCACTATCTGCCTTGAAATCAACACAGATCCACCAACAAGGTCTGATAAATCAACACAAATCATCAGTATAGTCCCAGGACCTCTCAAAACATCAGTAAGACCCTCATCCATGACTTCTGTAAACATACAACAAGAAAATCCTCTTTCTGGGCTTCTGAACCAGCAGCCAGGTCCCAGGGCTTCTGGAATAGCAATGTCTTGTATCAGCAGATGAATCTGACAAAGTAACATCAAAACAGACAAAATACCAGCACCATAGCCATGCTTCTACCCAGTTTTTCTCTCTTCTCAGTTCTGTTCTCTTCAGCCTGGGTCTCTCCTTATATATGGTCATTAGCTCCTCACCTTCCTGTTGCATCAGCAACAGGAATTCACAAGTTCCAGGGTTTCCTAATTGTGGGGTTCACAAGTTCTGCTCCTCAATAAAGACATGATACAATCATTGGCAATAACTGAAACAAGGTGTCAACTAAATAGCTGAAACAAGGTGTTAACTACTTCTTTGCTTGCCATTACACATACTCATATCTCATCCTCAAAAATCCCTTATCTGAATTGCCTGACTCATCCATTCCTGCTATTATCATATAGGCCTCTATTCTTATGTCACTAAATACATCAAGAAGGCTGTGTACAATTGATGCTTCTATTTCCTTTCCTCTCAATCTTTCTTTTCTACACTCTCTTCATAAATGCCTATTTTGGCTTCTGATCTCATCATTCACCTGGCTGAAATTTTTCTCTCCAAAATTACCAAATATCCCTTCATTGCCAAATCTAATGGCTTTTTTCCAGTCTTCATCCTTCTTGAGCTTTCTGTAGTCTCTAAGACTATTTATGATTCTCTTCTTCTTCTTGATACTATCCTCCCTAGGTTTTCATGACTGATCTCATCTGGTTTTCTTCCTGTCTGACCATTCCTTTCCAGTCTTTTTGGCTGGATCTTCAATCGTATTCTATCCACTAATTGTAGATGTCTTCCCAAGACTCTGTCCTAAGCCATTTTCTCTTCTCCATTTCAATTTACTTGATTTTCTTATCAGCTCACATTTCATTCAGTTATCATCTCCATGAAGATGACTATCAGATCTACTTATCTATTCCTAACTTTTCTCCTTGCATCTCCAATTCTCTTTTGAACACCTTAGGATGTATGTCAAAATCAACATGGGTAAAGCTGAACTCTTTCTCTTTCCCCTCAACTTTTACCCCCTGTTTCTGTTACCCACATTATTGTTGAAGGCATCATTAAGTGTTTTCAGTCACCCAAGCTTGCAGGCTGGGTGACAATCTCAGCTCCTCCCTTTTGATCCCTCCCCACATTCAAAATGTTACTAAGTTCTGTCAAGTCTATCTTGGTAACACCTCTCATATATATTCCCTCTCCCCTCACTTCATTCCAATGCCACTGTAGTATCTCTGGTGCCAGACTCATAGCGTTATGCCAGGATAATGGCAATAAATAACCTTCATGTTAGTCTCTCTGTTTCAAGACTCCCAGTCCATCACACAGCAAGTTTCAACATTTCACCCTCCTAATCAATAAACTCCAGTGGCTCCCTATAACCTCCAGGATTTAAAAAAAAAAACAAACATTTGTTTATCTTATAAAGTACTTTATAACCTCCCTGTTTCATATATTTCCTTTCTTCTTACACTTTATCCCCCTCTTACAGCTACTTGGTGACCCCATGACACTGGCCTCATTGCTGTTCCTAGTGAAAGACAGCTTGTCTGGACTCTCCCTCTTGACTTCTTTCAAGTCTCAGTAATCTCCACATTCTACAGTAAGCCTTTCCACATGCACCTTGATGCCAATACTTTCCACTCAGATTATCTCCAATTTATTCTCTTTATTTCTTATTTGTATATTGTCTACCCAACACAATGTGAATTTCTTGAGAGCAAAGAAAATTATTTTTGCCTTTCTCTGTACTCTCAGGATTTAGCACAGTGCCTAGCACATAGTCGGTAATTAATAAATGCTTGCTAACCATCAAGTAAATTAGAACTATTTGGGGCTTCTACTAGATATAGTTTTAAAGGAGAATTGAATATCACTTCCTATGTTAGAGGTAACTGTCCTTTAAATGAGAGTTTGTGATACACTAGACAACACAGGTTGGAAGAAACAAGTCAAACATACAGAGCATATGTATCCCAATAAGCTTTTTGGAAAAAATATTCTTTGTAACCAGTAGAAGTCTCAGGAGGGCTGGGGATGAAACCTTACTTTAGTTCTTTGTCTCAGGTTGTTTCACAACCAGAAATCTTGACTGCTTAAAGACCTGCAGTAATGGCAGAAGTAAGGAGTTGTTATTACTCAAATGTCTAGTGGAGAGTTTGCAACAGCAAAGATGGCATTCTGGTACTCTAGATGGGAGACTAATACAAAAGAGGGTTCTTTGGGATTTTTTTTTGCATGGAAAGCCACATCTCTGTGATACAACAGAGATTTTTCAGTTTTTCCTTTGTCAAAGATTAATTATCAAATAATGAATGATTGGCTAGTCACTGTGATTGCGAAAAGAAAGGGAAAGTGGTTTATTTTTCTTATTTCCAATAAATATGCAGAAATCTTATCTATAGAGTTAGGTGCTAAAAGTACTAAGGGAAACCAGGAACTTTAAGGTATGAAATCCAGTACTGGAGCTCAGGATACTCCATATTGGCTCATGGACCAAATCTCACCACTGCTTTTTTTTTTTCTTTCTGCTTACTTCCCACAATACCTCATGGTAGCACAAAGAATCACTTCAGCATGTGTAAATACAATATACATCAATTTCAGACAATAATTTGATCTTAAAAAAGAGTTTTCCAGTCAAGGATTCTGAGTGACACTGACCTTAATCACGAGGAGTTTGGGGAATCTCCTGCAACAGTGAAAAGAATTTGCCCTTTAGAGTCAAGAATGGAGGCCCTTTTGTAATAAACATTGAACCTGTTCTTTCATGGATGTTTGAAAGCCATAAATTGAACTCTCACAAGTATTCTGAAATAAAAACTAACAACTCTGAATACAGGCAAAGATTTTTCTTTTTAAGAATGAATTTCCTCTTTATTTTTTCTTTTTGAATATTTAGACTTCAGGTTAATGAGGGGGAAAAAATTCCCATCCTTTCTGGAGATACATCATTTTAAAATATGGTAGGGAACTTAACATGTTTCTTTGATGACTCAGGTTTTTGCTATACTTTTCATCACTATTGAAAACATCATGTATAAATGAAGTTTGTGATAGATTTGGGGAACATAAAGATCTACAACATATGAGTATTATCCTTGGGATATTCTTAGAAAGTTATGTTGATTTAAAAATAAATTCTTAAAATAATATTGTTTTGTAGATGTGTGCATGTGTGTGTGTGTGTGTGTGTGTGTGTGTGTTCTTTTTTCTCATTGAAGTTAAAATTTAGAAAAGATGTGATTATTTGATGTTTCGGTGGAATTCTTGTTAAGGCTTATTTTATTTTCTTTATTAAAAGCAAATGCATTGCCTAAGTGGAACATACATTTTCGAAGTGTTTTTTTTTTTAAATAGAAAGACCAAATGTATACCAAATTAGTTCAAGCAATACATAAAATTTTATCAGCTTATCAATATTGGCCTTTAAAACTGCTAGAATGAAAACAGCTTCTTACTATCCCTTAAGGTGAAAAAATAATATTAAAGACCTAACTAGAAAATTATTACTGACATAATTTAGGACAAAGATGACTGGTTTTTAATAAATTTGGACATTTAAAATTACACATTAAGAATCTCAACATTTAATCAAACCTCTTGATTTTTTTTTTCTTTTTTAAAAATAATTTATAAGTGGCATAAAATGCTACCATGGCATATCTGAGATTTTTCTATATAGGATATTATATATCAAACATTGACTTCATCATTAAAAATAACAAAGCTCTAGGAATTTGGAAATAAAAAATCAAAAAAGAAAGACAAAATTTATAGTAACCTCTCCCCCCCCACACACACACACACACACTTCTGATTTAAATAGTATAAGCTCCCAAGGGAGGATTTCCTCTACCAATGCAAAGCTAACTGATTGACCCATTTATACAGTGTATTTCGTTATAGACATTTAAATGGGCTGTTTTAAATATTCTGTAATTTTAATCTATCCAGTGACTTCACAAATTTCTTCAATATGCAATTACTAATTATGTCTGCATTTGTTAGATTGATATACCTATTGCACTTACATCCAATTAAACATATAAAACATGTTTTTAAACAATAGAAATGTTTGCATTGTGTCTTTTGCATGTGTAGTTAATTTTTAAAAAACAATTAATTTTAGATTTCTATCAGTGATAAATACCATGTACAAAGTAAAACAAGTTTCTAAAATTAATCTTTTCATTCTCACAATTTGTATCTGGTGACTTTATGCTTTTTTAAGGATAAAGTATTTGTCACTAAGATATTAATCCCAAGTTACAGTTGACATCTAATTCTATGTTGTTATTCCATGTAATTTCTAATCATTCTATTTCTATTTGCAAGAAAACTCTTTTAACTTTTAAGATCTGTGTATTTTGAGGTTTCACAAAATTATTCCATATGAACCCCATTCATCTTTCAATTACTCTTAAGTTTTTCCTGGTGGGTTTCTTATCTCAGCTTTTTATACCCCTCTTTCAAGGATGCTGTGTGCTACCTATGTGACTCTGGGAAATATGTAACTTATCTTTCCTTATCCATAAAATTAAGAGTTTAGACTAATTGATGATGGTTTCCTTCTCTCTCTAAATCATATGATAAGGTGTAATTTCTGGGGGTAATTGTTGTCATCTCCATCGTGGTAGCCATATTGGAATGAAATTTTAGAGAAAAAAGATCAATTTCCTGGAATACAAAACTATTATTTTCTCCTCAAGTAGATTAAAGTGAATCCAAATCATGATTTCAATAGCTATCTGAGTTCCCACTGATAAAAATATTTTAGAAAATTTTTGGCAGTATTATAGAAACAAATTTTTGCATGGTGAGTTTTTTTTTTGAAGTGTTTTATGGGCTTATATCAAGTGTATTAAAAGTACTTAAGGTATTTAATTGGATTAATACTTTAATGTCTAGATTCATATTTATAATGTGGTTTGAGCTATTATAGGAAAATGTTTAGTTTTGTTTTTTAATCACACAGATATAATCTATAAATATTGATAATTGAAGCTGAAAAACAAGAAGATAACCTGTTATAAACCCCTGTTCTTCTAGGAAGATCTTAATATATTCATACTATTCATAAAGTCAGTATGTAATGTTCTTCCAGATATTATACAATAAAACAGAAGGAAGAGAAATGTGTTTTCAATTATATTCCCACAGTGTATACCATTAAATGGACCAAAGGTTAAAAAACAGGAAGCAGGCTCGGTAATGTGCTGACAAAATAGCTGATCAACAGTTTTCAGTGCACAGTGCTGCACCTCCTACACTCAGACTAATTACCTTTTCAAAACTCAGAAAGGGTACGTGCTTAGTAATTTGTTATTAGATCTTTAATATGACTTTCAGGTTTGAACTAATGAGTACAAAGAAAGACTTGGGAATTTCTGGAATAGGCCAATCTATTTCTTTTCATAGACGCTATTGCATTTTGTCAAACCCTCACTTGAACTAAATTGTTAAAAAAAAAAACTAACAACTCTTTCATTATTTCATTCATACACACAAGATGTTTATTCATATATCTTATTTTGAAAAACATTATGCAATAATTTGCTATTCATACTATTAAATGAAAATACTGTCAAATCAAAATGCAAAGAAAAAATACACAAGTAAAAACATAATCTGCTTTGTTTACAAAGGATTTTATGCTTATGGGATAGAAGTTTAGTTATGAGATGGTAAATTGCTTAGGAAAGTTTAAAATTGCAAACCAATAGTGGAGATTATTATGATGACATATACATGTAAAAATATTTAATCCATTATATTTGTGTTTAAAAGAAAAATATTACATGCCATCATCATAGCTTTCCTATTATTACTGAAAACTTTCAGCAAGACTTCCTTACTTTATGATTTCATAAAGTGATTTCAATTTAATATACAAATTGGACCATAAAAAATATTATTTTCATTGGTTGTAAAGATTCTTTCCCAATTTTCCATTTCTCTCTTAATCTTGATTATATTGCCTTTATTTTAATGTAATCAAAATTATCCATTTGGCATTTAATAACATTCTCTTATTCTTGTTTGATCATAAGATCTTCCCTTCTCCATAAATCTGATAGGTAAACTAATTCCTTGCTCTCTCAGATTGCTTAGAGTATCAACCTTAATACTTAGATTGTGCACCCATTTAGACTTGATAGACTGGGCTTCTCTCAGCAACACAAGGTTATAAGACAACTCCAAAAGACTCATGATGGAAAGGGATATACACATCCAGAGAAAGAAATAGAGTTGCAGACTGAAGCAAACTACTTGCTCTCTCTCTTTTGTTTTGTTTTGTTTCTTCTTTTTCATTGTTCACTCCATTGGTTATAATCATAATCCTTCTTTACAATTTGACTGTTTAATGTGAAAGTATTTTTAGACCCTATATTTGATTGCATGCTGCCATGGGGAGGAGGAGGGGAGGAAGGGGGAGAAAATTTAAAACTCAAGGGATTGTGGAACTGAATATTGTAAATGCAAAGTAAATTAAAAAATAGTATTTTCTGCTGTATAATGACACATCTGTGGTATAATAAGCAGAAAAGGAAAGACATGTAACAGTATATTTATTAACAGAAGAGTTATATGACTCTGGGAAATGTGTGTCTTATCTTTTCTCATATATAAAATTAAGAGTTTAAGATTCTATGATCATAATTTCCTTCTGTAATGGGAATTTGAAGATCTTTCCTGTCCCTTAATAGACCTAGGGGGGAGTTAGAAGACCTCCCCTGCTGTGAAGATAAACTCTGCTCCCCACTAGGCTGAATGTAGTCACATGGAGCCTGTGGTGGGAGGAGTTTGCTGAGAAGCAAAGCCCACAGAGAAGCTGGAAGAGAGTGAGTCTGACAGTTGGAGGACAGTTGCAGACAGTTGGAGACAGAGGAACTCATTAAGGAAATAGAGGTTTTGTGAGTAAATATTGATCTTGTATTAGTTTGTGGGAAGGCTAAAGGATTCTGTGGCTCTCAGCATTATTATGGCCTCTGAATATCTTTGGGACTTTGGCTTACTGGTTTTGGGATTCAGTTTCTGGTATCTAAATAAATCCTTCAACTTTATCCACTATCTGGAGAGTCTGACATATTTTGTGATTGAATGCCAGCGTAATAGTTATAGTCATAGTTTCTATCATGATCACGTGTTGTAAATATTGCATTGATGCTACACCTTCTCTCTTTAAATAATATGAAAAAGTGTCTTTTGTGGGGTTATTATTGTCATCTCCATGGTGGTAGCCATAATGGAATGAAAATTTAGGGACAAAAAACCTACTGAGCAACACATACAATGAGATTTGTGACAGAAATCAGGAACAGAGCAAACAAAACTATGTAGGGAGAAATGAAGAGGCATAGAAGTTCAGGCACTATGTTGAGAAATGGGAGAAAAAGAGGAGAGATGAACAAAATAACTTTGCATTAACCTAATATTTTTATCTTGAGACACATACACAGGGCATTTTAAAAGTAAAAAAAAAGAAAGAAAGAAAATCAAGGAACTATTTCAGAAAAAAAATACAAATTAAACCTATTATTAAAGGAGAGAAATATTTAAATTACATGTTTGAACTATGTAGGACCGCTTATACTTATTTATAGATTTCCTTTTGACTTTTTTGTCATTTAATTCTTATAGCAATCCTATAAGATTTGTAGTCAAAACATTATTTAACCCCTATTTTTCAGCTAAGGAAAAAGTACAGAAATGATAAGCCAGTTGAACAAGGTCACAAAATTAGCATCAGAACTGGGATTTAGAGTTCAGTTTTACAGATTTCTTTACTTTTTCTTTCCATTTTACCCCTACTAAAAACTCTAGTCACAGTTCTCAATAAACGTTCCATAATGAAATGCTTTGTACTACTATTGGAGTTTTCGTTTTCATTATGAGAAAATTATAAGACTTCCTTTCAAGATCCTATTGTGAAGTATCCAATCTGCTGAATTATCTGACCCTCACAGAACCTAGCACTGTGCCTTGCACATAGTAAGCATATCATGAGTGATTAATGAATTGAAGATGGACTGGAATTTTGTATCTTGCAAGAAAATATAAAAGAAATCTACATTAAAAAATGATCAGTAAAAAAACAGAAAGAAAAAATATATAGCTTTACAATATTTAAAGAAATATTTGACAAGATCTGAAAATAAAGTAATAAGTAAGAGTTTTCTAAATCTGTATGGTTCAATGTATAATAATACATTAAATATCATAAGTATTATTAAATTATTTTGTTAGTATTCATTTAAAACACATGTAATTTCTTAAAAGTTTGTTCAATTCTATCTTTAATGAATGACATTAACTGACTTTTGTCCAGTGAAATCTGCTCACTCAATCCAGATTAAGATCCAAACAA
>CM053591.1:39240451-39257287 GCA_028646515.1 Pseudochirops corinnae | reverse complement strand
TCTGGTTCTAAAGTATCAGAGCAATTTTCCTTGAGAATTTCCTGAAGGATGATTTCTAGGTTCTTTTTTTGATCATGGCTTTCTGGTAGTCCAATAATTTTTTAATTATCTCTCCTGGATCTATTTTCCAAGTCAGTGGTTTTTCCAATGAGATATTTCACATTGCCTTCTATTTTTTCATTTTTTTGGATCTGTTTAATAGTATCTTGATTTTTCATTAAATCATTAGCTTCCATTTGCTCCAATCTAATTCTGAAGGAATTATTCTCTTCAGTGAGCTGTTGAAATTCTTTTTCCCTCTGGAAAATTTGGCTTTTTAAGGTATTCTTCCCTTAATTGGCTTTTTGGGCCTCTTTTGCCATTTGATCTAGTCTATTTTTAAGGTGTTATTTTCTTCAATCAGGTTGTTGGGACTCTCTTCATTATTTTCTTTCATCATTCTCATTTCTCTTCCCAATTTTTCTTCTGCTTCTCTTACTAGATTTTCAAAATCTTTCTTGAGCTCCTCCATGGCCTGCAACCAATTCATATTTTTCTTGGAAGCTTTTGGTGCAGGAATTCTGACTTCATTCTCTTCCTCCTGTTCTATACTTTGATCCTTTTTTCCCTTAAAAAGGAATCTAAGGTTTGATTGCTTTGCTTCCTTTCCTTGCTCATGTTGCCACTCAATTACTTGACTTTCAAGCACTTTGCCACAGTAGAAATTCTGCTTCCAGGGAAGAGAGCTTTGCCCCAAATCACTGGGATTTTTGCAGCTGCTGGAGCTATTAGTTGGGTGCCCTCTCTGCAGCCCCCCACAAGCTCTGGCTCACTGGTTACATGCTCCAGGACCTCGTGGATCATCATCTCTCAGGGGGCAGAGACCGGACTGCACTCTGTACCCCCCCCCCCATTCCAACAGAGTTCCACACTGACCTTTTACTTTGTCTTTACATTTATGGATTGATAATTCTGGAAACTGCCACTGGTACTGGTGATCTACTTTCTTGAAGTCTGCTCCAGCTGCTGCTAGTTGGGGCCACCCTGGGGCTAAACCGATGGTTTCACACAGGGCTGGGCTTGGCTCCCAGCACACTGTGATGAATCTTTCCTGTCCACCTGCTGGCCTGCCTTCAGGAGGAGATTTGTTTCTCTCTGTCACTTTGTGAGGTCTGTAGCTCTAAAAATTTTTAGAGTCATATTTTATAGGTATTTGAGGTGGTTATGGGGGGAGTTCACAGAGTTTTCCTGCTTTTATGCCACCATCTTGGCTCCATCCCCTGCTCCTCATTTCTTATAACACAATTGTATTCCATTACATTCATATACCACAAACTTGTTTAGCCATTCCCTAATTGATGGACATCCCCTTGATTTCCAAATTTTTGCCAACAGAAAAAGAGCTGCTCTAAATGTTTTTGTACTAATGGGCCCTTTTCCCACTTCTATGATCTCTCTGGAATACAGTCCTAGAAGTGGTATTTCTGTGTCAAAGGGTATGCCCTTATTTATAGCCCTTTTAGCATAGTTCCTGATTGTTCTCCATAATGATTGAACCAGTTCACAACTTCACCAACAGTGCATTAGTGTTCCAATTTTTCCACATCCTCTCCAGCATTTATCATTTTCCTATTTTGACATCTTAGTCCATCTGACCAGTGAGATGTTCTTTTGATTTGCATTTCTCTAATTAATAGTGATTTAGAGCATTTTTTCATATGCTTATAGATAGCTTTAATTTCTTCTTCTGAAAAATGCCTCTTCATATCCTTTGACCATTTATCAATTGGGGAATGACTTGTATTATTAAAAATTCAAGTCAATGCTCTGTATATTTTAGAAATGAGGCCTGTATCAAAGACACTGTTTGTAAAAATTCTTCCCCAATTTTCTACTTCCTTCCTAATCGTGGTTACAATAACTTTATTTGTACAAAAACTTTACAATTTAGTGCAACCAAAATTATCCATTTTGCATTTTGTAATGCTTTCTGTCTTTTGTTTGGTCATAAACTCCCCCCTTCTCCACAGATCTGATAGGCAAACTTTTCCTTGCTCTCCCAGATGTCTTACAGTCTCATCCTTTATATCTAGATCTTGCATCCATTTTGGTTTCATTTTGGCATATGGTGTAAGATATTGGTCTATTCCCAGTTTTTTCCATACTATTTTCCAGTTTTCCCTGCAGTTTTTGTTAAATAGTGAATTCTTATCCCAGAATCTAGGGTCTTTGGGTTTGTCAAACAGTAGATTATAATAGTCATTGACTGCTGTGTCTTGTGTACCTAATCTATTCCATTGATCCACCACTCTATTCCTCAGTACCAAGTAGTTTTGATGACTGCTGCTTTATAATAGTTTAAATTCTGGTATGTCTAGGCCACTTTCTTTAGCATTTCTTTTTACTAAATCCCTTGATATTCTGGACTTTTGTTCTTCCAGATACATTTTGTTACTATTTTTTCTAGCTCTATATAGTAATTTTCTGGTAGATTTATTGGTATGACACTGAAAAGGCAAATTAATTTAGATAAAATAGTCATTTGTATAATATTAGCTCAACATAGCCATGAGCAACAGATGTTTTTCCAATTATTTAGATCTGACTTTATGTGAAAAGTGTTTCAAATTGTGTTCATATAGTTCCTGTATTTCTTTTGGCAGGTAGATTCCCAAATATTCTATAATGTCTACAGCAACTTTAAATGGAATTTCTCTTTCTATTTCTTGCTGTTGGGCTTTTTAGAAATGTATAGGAATATCAAGGATTTATATGGCTTTATTTTATGCCCTTCACCTTTGCCAAATTTATTTATTATCTCAAGTAGTTTTTTACCTGATTCTCTAGGATTCTCTAAGTATACCATCATATCATCTGCAAAGAGTGATATCTTAGTCTCTTCTTTGCCCAACATGATTCATTTGATATCTTTTTCTTCTCTTATTGCTACAACTGACATTTCTAGTACCAAACTGAATAAGAGGGGTGCTAGTGTGGGAAGCAATTTTTATAACCAGTGTCTCTGATAAAGGCCTTATCACTAAAATATATAGAAAACTGAGTCAAATTTATAAGAATACATGTCACTACCCAATTGAAAATGGTCAAAAGATATGAATAGGTAGTTTTCAGATGAAGAAATGAAAGCTATCTACAGCCATACCAAAAAATGTTCTTAATCACTATTTATTAGAGAAATGCAAATTAAAACAACTCTGAGGTACCACAAAATACCTATCAGATTGTAAAGCCAAGCATGAGCAGCTTTCCAAATTACTGCTGTTGGGACAGCTCTAAGATTCTGATCACATAGTATGGTGAACTCTCTATTTATTCAACAGTAAACTAAAGCAAAACATTCACAGAAAACAAAGCACAATATTTACAATGTTATAACATAACAACTTATCACTAAAGTGACCACATAGTTTTAAGCAAAAGATATCATTCAGTAAGTCCTTAACTCAATCATCCCTAAGGGGCAAGCATCCTTAAGGGACACAAAGTACAAAGGTCCAAGTTCTCTACCCCAGGTCAAATTGTCTTAATATCTTAACTCAAAAAATCTTCTTTCTTCCTAATTTGAGATTAGTTTTCAATCATCCTTAACTCAATCACCCTTAAGAGGTACAAGGTACAGAATACAAAGTTCTCCAACCCCTAGGCCACAGTAAATCGTGATCTTATCAGTCAACATTAAGTATCCAAGGTCTTTTCATCTTGACTAGAGGCTGAGTCTCAGATTCCATGGTTCCTCTTCCATGGGTCCAGCTCCTTCCTGAATCTACCCAATCATTACCTGGATTCACAGGCAGTCAGCTCTCCACTCTTTGTCTAGCTCCTCAACCAGTTCCTCATCCAGTTCCTAGCCCACTTGCATATTGAAGCTCACAGTGTCCTGTTCACCTCAAGTCCTTTGCAGTTTCTGTTTCTGGGAAGACAAAGCTTAACAGAGCCACAATAACATTCATATGCATTGCCAGCACAATTACCAATTCACTTTCTGCCTGTGCAATCAATACAGACTGAAGGCAGGGTCTCTGTCTGAAAAACCAACACAAATCCCAGAAATATCAGTAAACCCTCCTTCAGGACTTCTGTAAACAGACAAAAATAAAGTCCTCTTTCAGAGTTTCTGAACCTCTGTAAACAACAACAATGCCCTCTAACAGCAGACAGATCTGAGAAAGTAATATCAATACAGAAAAAATTCTAACTCAACAACCATGCTTCCTACCATTCCTACCAGATTGGGTTTCTCCTTATATATTGTCATTAGCTCCTCCCTGTTCTGCCCCTTCCTGATGCATCAGCAAGTTCCTGCCACTATAGTGTTCACAAGTTTTGTTTCTTATCAAAGACTTGATATAATCATTGGCAAGGCTTAAAAGAAACTTGAACTGAAACAAGCTACTAAATAATTAAATATCTGAAACAAGGTGCTAAGTACTTCTTTGCTTGCGATCACACAGATTGACTAACATGACAAAATAGGAAAATGATAAATGTTGGAAATGATGTGGTAAAATTGGAACACTAATGCATTGTTAGAGTCGTGAACTAATCCAACCTTTCCAGAGAGAAATTGGGAACTATGTCTAAAGGGCTATGAAATTGTGCCTACCCTTTGATACAGTTATAGAACTCCTAGGTCTATATCTCAAACAGATCATAAAAATGGGAAAAGGACCCACATGTACAAAGATATTTATAGCAGTTCTTTTTGTTGTGTGAAAGAATTGGAAATTGGGATGCTCAATAATTGGGGAGTGGTTGAACAAGCTGTGGCATATGAATGTAATTGAATACTACTGCTTCATAACAATTAATTAGCAGGCAGATTTCAGAAAAACCTGGAAAGACTTGCCTGAACTGATGTTGAATGAAATGAGCAGAACCAGGAGAATATTATACACTATAACAGCAACATTGTGTGATGATGGACTTTGATACATTTACACAATATATATGTATATATCCCTCTATATCTATATCTATAGATAGGTAGATATGTATGTATATATGTGTGTGTATGTATGTATGTATGTGTGTATGTATACACCCAATATGATTGTACCTGTATAGCCTATATCAGATTGTATGCCATCTTGGGGAGGAGGGAGAATTTAGAACTCAAAATCTTATTAAAGTGAATGTTGAAAACTAAAAAGGATAAAAAAAAAAACTGAACAACAACAACAAAAATAAATAAATAAAACCTACCACTTCCTTTAAAAAAAAAAAACACTTTATGAAGATGTGGAAAACAAGATGGATATAGTGCCAAGCCTATAGTCAATATGAGCAGAATTCAAATGCAGCATCAGACACTTAGTAGTTGTGTGTTGCTAGGCAAATTACTTAACTCTATTTGCCTCAGTTTCCTTATTTTATAAAAAAAAAAAAAGGAGCTGCAGAAGAAACTGGCAAACCACTCCAATATCTTTGACAAGAAAACACAAAAAGGAGTCATGAGAAGTCATACACAACTAGGAAATAACTAAACAGGCAGGCAAAGACTTGTTATATGATTTTAACCATATCAACAAATGCTGATAACTCATTTGCCTTGGATTGAGTGTACATGGGTAGGAGGAATTTGTCCTCACTGTTGTAAAGAAAGAAATGAGGTTAAGTATCCAGGTGGTGCAGTGAATAGAGCAACGGCCCTAGAGTCAGGAGGACCTGAGTTCAAATCCAGCCTCAGATACTTAACACAAAAAACTAGTCAGGTGACCTTGGACAAGTCACTTAACCCCAATTGCCCTACCTTCCCCTCTCCAAAAAAAAAGATAGAGATGAGGTTTCTAGATCACCTGAACCACTTGAAATCATCATATGTGGCAGCTAAAGAACAATGACAACAGAAATGCAATGGTTTGAGACGGCAGTTATATTAAAGCAAATGATAGCAGAGTTAAGAAGTCGTGAAGGTTAAACAAGAAATAAAAACACATTGCCTTGAGCTTCACGTGTAGTTCGTAATTATACTAGTCATCAAGATGATGGAAATGTAAACTTTTTTTTTTTACTGCCTTCTTTACCAGGTAGTATTGTGTAATGCAAAGAACAGTAAATTTAGACCAGGTGAGTCCAAGTTTTGGTACTCATAAAGCTGTACACCCTTAGATAAATTACTTAATCTCTCTGCTTCAGTTTCCTTATTCATTAGAAGGAGTTAATAAAGCTTGCATTATGGCACAAGGACGTGTGAGATAGGATATATAGATGGAATAAGAACTGGACCTGTGACTTTATTGGGATCAAGAACTCCCAGGTTAGTACATTTCCTCTACTGATGGTAGGCTACACCTTCGTCATAACTTAAAGTCTTAGAGAGTAACTTGAAATAGAAACCTTAAGTGATTTTTTAAGAATCTGAGAGCTAATACATGCCAAGCTCAGGAGTTCCTCCTTGGCTATATTCACTATGCCATACTGCTTCCTAAAATATGTTACTACAAAGATAACTGTTGTAGTCAGCCTTTTTAGAAGCTAGACAGTGTTCTTTCTCCAGAATACTGGGAAATAGACTTCTCTCATTGTATTCTTATGATATCCATCTGGTGAATATTATCCTAAGCACAGATTCTAATTTAATAAAATGTAGATTTTATTATAGAAAAAAATTACAGTATTAATCCTCATCTTACAGCAATGACCTCATTTATAGTAAACAGTTTGGTATAATAGCCCCTTCAATCCTCTTTTAATGCTGAAGCAAATTACAATATTCAATTTCACAATAAGACAGGCCAATTTTATTCTTGATTTTTGTGTTAATATGACAGCCTCCTTATATGAATATAAGGATTTATGATTTTATCAGTTTATGTAACATGAATTCTATCCCCCATTGAAGGCCCAAATATGTATATACTGGGAAAATGGTGAGGCAGCTACCTGCCCAGAGTAGCGACCTAACCAGAGTCACTGGCAGAATCTGAGCTGAATTCCTAAGTTCTTCCTGTCTCTAAGTTAATCACTCTGTACACTATATTCTCCTACTTCTCTATGAGTTTACATGTTACTTTCAGATTATGAGCACATTCTTAAATGGTTTACAGACATATAGACGAAGTCTTAGAGCCACTTTTCTTATTACTGCCAACAGCCTCTCCTTTAAATCCTAGACCAAAAACATGATTTTAAGATTACATCTTGTATAAACCATTATCCACTTTCCTTAACTTATAAGCTTTACAATGCTATAATTAGACATGTAATTTTCAAGTATTCCTAGTCATACCACCCTAAGAGTATCTTTCCTTTTCTTTCCATTCTACCAGAGAAAAAGTACAACTCTATATATTAGGTACCTGAGGTGATGTTTGTGGCTTCTCTCACCAGTTTAAATCATGATCCTGCTAGATGGATAACCTACTTATATCAACTATCTAATAGATTGGTTTGATTTTTGTGGCCAATTGGCGCACAATAACACATTCTGTGAAGAGCCAATTTGATATTTTTTTCCAATCCCCAATGAACAAACTTACTGTTTCACCAAATAGAGTGAGAACAAAGTAGCTAGTAATACTAACTAAACTACTCTAGGCAGGGTGTCAATTCAATTGGTTAATATGGTGAAGAAAAATTTTAATTAGATACTTTATAATATACATACATATACACATATACATATATATACATATGCACATATATGTATATAAGCATATATATGTGACAATGGCATGCCCTATTAATAATTTAATGTGTAGATACTGTCTCTGTATAGATACAAAATGAAATTTCATCTTCAAGACTCTAGAGCAATGGTTCTCAACCATCCTAATGCCACAACCCTTTAATACTCGTATGTGGGCGTATCTGCATGTGGGCAGACCCACCTGGAGACAGATAGAGGAGCAGTGTCTCAGTTCCTAAGACCATCAGAAATATGTGTTTTCCGATGGTCTTAGGTGACCCCCCAAAAGGGTAGTGACCCACAGGTTGAGAACCGCTGCTCTACAGTTATAATTGAGCAAATCATCACAAGTTACAAGCCTCTAAATTATTATAAGATATTTAAGAATTAATCCAGTTAGATAAATGACTTTGCATCTGAATGTCCTGGGTAGGAAAATAATTTATTTTTTAGGACATGGATGAATCTGGTTTCTTGGAGGAGACAAATATTAATCAAGAACCTAAATCAAGAATCCATGTCTAAATGGAATACCAGGTAATGGAATAAGGTGCTGATGCAATACAAGTCATGTAATTACTCTCTTAATTAGATGAGCAGATTTAGAAGGCTCCCCTATGTTCAGGCTTTGAAAACTGATTGTGCTGTTATAAAAGAGGACAGATTAATTTATGCTGTCCTTATAGAAAGCAGTTCAACACTCACTTAAGAGCCAGGAGTCCAGATCCTTACTATACTCAAGTTTAGTCCTTAGCATTGATAAAATTTGCTTTGAAACTATCACACCACTGAAAACAATAAGGTTGTTCATGCTTTTGTCAATATAATTTCAGTCATTTAATGAGGGGGGGTAATCCTATTCATTGATTTATAGTGTGAAGATTTTGAGATACTTAGTTAAAGATAGAAAAATTCAATTTAAGTATTCTGTTTGTGTGTATTATTAGTCAAGAAAACAGATTTAAATAAAAAGGAATTGTTATTTTATTAAAGGTCCATCAAGAGAGTTTTAAACTACGATTTTTCATACCTGCAATTTCAGTGGCCCATAAAAGAGCAAATTACTAGCAGTATGGAAATCATGTCCATGAAATCCGATGTTAATCATATCACAAAATGTATAGCTTTTTTATTGTGATAAATTAAGTTTTCATTTCATGATTTTACTTTCTCTAATGATTATAGCATACTTTAATAAATTCTTATGATCCTGTATATTAAAAAAACAAAAATAGATTAATCAATTGAGCTAGAATACTTATATTAAAAGTGAAGTAATTTACAAAACTACAAGTTTTGAAGCTCTGTAATAGAAATGTATGTAAGTGACACTCAAGAGTTTGGATTTTTTTTTTTCCTGAGCTACTATAGTGCTTGAAAGAAGTTTTCATTTATTTCACATGAAATCTTTGAAATCCATAATTTCAGGCTATAGAAAACTATTCTACAATTATGATTTTATATAAAATGGATAGGTATCCTTCTCTGAAGGAAGTTCTCTCAATCATCCCCCCCAATAAATACTATTTAATATTTTGAATAATATTTAAATATGTTGGTTTTAATACATAAAGGTTATATGTAGTATGACTTGCATATTGCAGGTGCTTGATGTTTGATAAAGTTAATCAGAACTGTATTTTGACAATACTCTATTTAGTTTGTTCTATTTCCACTTAAAAAAATAGATGATCACCTTAATCTGATACGTCAAAGTTTTCTTTGTAATTGATTTATAAAATTTAAAGCAACAAGCAAACAAAAGATCATAAAGGAAGGGAGTTTAGGGCACTTTTTTCAATTCTCTTCCTAGTGTAAGAATTCATTCTACTGTATCCTGTCTCCAACCAGATCTCTAATCAATACAGTAAACATTCTATGTGCAATATTTTGATATGATAGAATAACGTAATTAATGGAATCACTAAATGGTACAACAAAGCCTATCAAATGCTCTTAAATTTAAATTTAAAGATTTTATTTTACATGTAACTTTGTGATTTCATGTAGAATAGTTTGCTACTTAAAATTAACATATTTCACAAAAGCAAAGATTCTACTCAAGTATTGCCTTGTAGGAGGGAAAAGCAAAGTTCAAATATGTACTATAAATCGTTGTGAGAAATCTCCCTTGCCTGAAACCTTTGAACATCATAATATTCAATATATCCATCCTTTTTATTAAAGAGAAACAAAAAAGATGGACTGGAAAGAATGCATATCATTATTAACTTCTATTTTCAAACAGGGTGGGAGTGTTATATATAGACATTCATCAATGGAGAATCTTTGAGAATGTATTGGGGGTATTCTTAGCAATGTACTTGAAAACATAACACTAAACTTGGCAGGTATGCTTAAATAGATAATAAATTAACACATTCAAATGTATATTAAATTGCATTTTAATTGATTCTGACTTACAAAACTAATGTGGGATCAGATGCTAATAAAATTTCCCTTTTTCAAAAATAATGCCATTAACTATAGAATGATGATTTTCTCAAGATTAAAAAAACAAACCACTTATGAAGGAGGGCAAGAGAAGAGACCTTAAAAAAAAACTACCAAACTTTCTCCCATATAAAAATAAGAGTACAGAAATATTATTTACAATAGATCAACATATTATCTCTTTCCCCTACCTTCCACACCTCTCCTCCAAATAAGTAAAGACATGGAAATACCACCTTTGGGCCAAATTTCAATTGACTTATTTTTTAACTTGGTTGTTTTAAAGAACAGTTTAGCTCTTTCAGTTACCCTTTTCCTCCCTTATCAAAAAAGATAATGCAAACATTCTCTTAAATACCAACAGATAACTAACAACTTTTATACAACTATTTGTGACATAAGAAGATATAGAAATACCATGTTATTGCACTGTTGTTTAAAATGCACAATTAGATATCCCTTAATAAAGCTGTTTCTAAGATTTCATTTCACTTAGGTTTTGAAATAGAGGAAAAGATCAAAATTCACATCTCTCAGTCCTCTTGACTATCACTTTCCAAACACTATTCAACATCAAAATTTACTTGCCTTTTTGAAATACCAGCTATCTTCTAAATAAGAAGGAAAAAAAAAGATATGACAAACTTAGAGTTGTTTCTACTTTATCAACTACAGCAAAAGAGAAATGCCTTATTTCCTTCACCCAAAAAGTGACCCATAATGAAGAAAAAGTAGAAATTGTATAGTTTATATATTTGTTTACATCTTTGAATCAGCCTTGTAAATTACTTAACAAAGGACTTTTAGATGGCCTATTTCTTTTAAAAAGGCAAATCTGGGTAAATAGATAACTATGTTCTTCACAGGAAGGGGAAAATCACACGTTTTGACAAAAATCAATTTTCTTCCATAAAGTAAGGGAGTCCAGAATTCCCGTTCCTGGGGAGGAAAAAAAAAAAAAAAAGCTGGCCAGAATCAGAAGTCTTCATTAAGTCTAAGTGACAGCCTCTGTGCTTAGAACAGATATATTATTCTGTGGGGCTTAGGGAGAGCAGTCCAGAACACAGAGGTAGTCAACGTCCTGCTGACCCTCACGCATTAATGTCCAAGGGCATTTGGAAGTAAGGAAGGAACAAGTGCTGCTTCCCTAGGGATTTCAGGATAGCAGTCTAGACTCAGGAGGCGTTGTCCAGCACTGCGCTCTGGTGGCAATCGAGATCCACTGAACCTCCTGCGGAGTAAGAGCCAAGGAGCTGATACTAGGACAAAGTTGTAGTCAGAAGCGAAATCCTCTCACTGGTCCCAACAGCAGCAGCCCGCCTCCTTCCCATTCCCTCCCTTCTCTCCGCCCCATCTCTTCTTACCTTGGTTGTTGGAGACGTGACTGCAGTCAGCCGGCAAAGCTGTCAACAGAAAGAACAGGCCAAACCGCAAAAAAAAAACCCGGACCTCGCAGCCCCGCATAATTGCCCCCAGGCTCCTTCTACACTCTCTGGAGAGATAGGGCAGTCTAGTACTGCGTCTTGTCTCCTGGTGGTCTTCGTCTTCCTCCTCCTCTTCTTCCTCTTCCAACCAGTCCGTAGTAGGTAACGGGGGGCGCTTTCCGCGCGAGGCCCCGGGGGCAGGGTACGAGGGTCCAGACTGCCCAAGTGCAGGTGAAGCTACTGCTGCTGAGGATTGGTGCCTCCGCCACCCAGAAGATGCTGGTGGCAGGAGGATGGCGGTATTGCATCCACCCGTGTGTCCCACTCACGGGAGGAATATCCACCCGGCCCGGGAGAGCGCGCGCGCAGGAACGAGCTCAGGGCTGTGGTCTGGGGGGGAGGGGAGGAAAGACGGGGGTAGGGTGGAGAGAGGAGAAAGAAAGGGGTGGGGAAGGAGGTAGCGTTTCGCGCTTGGAAGAGGGAGGTCCAGAGAGCAGACTCCTCTGGTCGGCGTGCTCTTCTTCACAAAGAACCGGACACTTGTACAGTCAAATTTAAGGGATGGCGCGGAGGCTGCAGGAAGTTTCCTTGAGCTGGCCTGGTTAAAGGGAAAAGGGGAGAAGGACTAGGGGCAAGGCTCTGTGTGTCCGGGGCGTTGCAGGAAGAGACGATGCTGTTGCTCCCTAAGCCCCTCGATTTCACCACATTTGGAGGTGGGATCAGCAGCTTCTGCACCAGACCTTAAACAGCTGTGACTGTTTTATGACGATGGCTGAGAATGCACGGAGTCCATGAAGCACTTTTCCCATACCATAACACCACCACTCATTATTACTATATTTTGCTATTGAGATCATTCAATGGAGGTGGGAGTGTGGGAGAGTTGTATGTGTTTTTTTTCTTTTTTTTCTTTTGTCTTTTATTTTAATTCCCCATGTATTCGTCTGTAGTGGGTAATGAGAGCAGCAAGCACAGAAGCTTCCTCCAATTTCATACCAATCTCTCTAGCAGCGACTACTGCAACGTTGGACAGCTCATCCCATCATCTCCCTAGAGGAGTAAAACTTGCAAGGGAAAATAGCAAGATTCTTTCCCTTTTTCTTTTCTCCCACTGTGATCCTTACCTGCAGCAAGTCCTGAGGAAAGTCAAGGAAACGATTAAAAAAAAGTGGGGGCGGGGTATGAAAATGAAATCAGGTGAACCTGCTGTATGTGGATTGACTATTGTTGCTCAAGTAGATTTCCACTTCAGATGGCCTGTGGTTACTTCTCAGGCGCTCATTAGCTCTTATTAACATCATCATTCTCATGATGATTTGTCTTTAGGATTTCAAGAGCGAAGTGTTGTTAACGTCCGGGGCAACCAGGCAATAGGTCTGTTAGATTTCCTTGGAAAGGAGTGCAAACCAGGCAGAACACTTTAATATAAATAAGAGCCCTCAGTGACCATAGATTGTCTTCCCCAAATATCTCTCCCTCTCCCACACAAACACAGGTCTGGACTCCCTTCTCCCTCTTAAGTCAGGAAGCAAAACGCAGGAATGATGATCAATAATTAAATCTGGTGGGAAAGAAACATAAAAGGTAGTGAAGACGGCGAAGGGAGTAGAGTCGAACACCCCAGGCCCCACCACCTCTTCCAGGATTCTCTTGGGAATAGAGGCGAGATTGGGGTGCAGAAAAAACAAAGAAAAGCCGAACCGTGAAGAGTAAATGCCAAGCTAAAGACAGAAAGAAACAAGAAGCTTCCTTCCCCATGTTTGGCGATACGCAGGTCAAAATGCTGCCAGTTCAGCACTAGAGGGGGGTAATTGACAAGACAAAATTTCCTTCATTCTTGTAAAGTGGATGTGTGGCTGATCACAAATTAAAGGGAGGAGAGATGTGCTTAGGGTAAACTTAACTCTCTTGTTAAGTAAGTACTATTAGTGCGAATTTATTGCATAGGCTAATTCTTTGAAAGGGGATCTGAAATAAACATGGGCTGGATTGGTGGGGAAAACCTGGTCAGTAGTTTCAAAGTAGTTGAAGTGAAATGTTAGTCAGGTGAAACATGTAGAAGACTTAAATAAGCAAGGGACAACAGACATATATATGTATATATAGACAGACCTCTATATATGTATGCATGCATGCATCTATCTATCTATCTATCTACCTATCTGATCTATCTGTATCTATATTATTACCATAATTAAGGAATCATCCTAGGGATAGGGGAATCCTTAACCCCTAAAATTATGTTCTTAGGAGAGAAATATAAAATTTAAGGTTTTTAGGAGAGTGAATAATTATTCAGATTGTTGGTTTTATCTTCCATGTCATGTAATTCAATGTCTCCCTTGGAAGGTTCTTAAACCAGAACGTATGCCAACCATATATAGTTACAAAGTCATGAATAAAGTTTTTATGTTGGCACTTGAAAGAGGAGAATTTCAGCTTTCCCTGTGCATTCTGCAATTCATTTGACACTAGCATTGATTAAGGTACTGGGCAAAGACTGTACTGAGTTTAAAAAAGAGTTTATAATGAGAAATACAAATTTAGGAGGAAGGCATAATAAAAGCATGACATAGTATAATTTATATTAAAACTGTTTCAAAATTAACCAGTAAAATATTGTTTAATATTTTTAAACTATTTGTAGAATTGAAATAATTTCAATTATGTGTGTGAGTATGTCTACATATCTTTTTGAAGAACAACCTAAACCCATGACCTTTTTGAAAGTATCTTTTGGTTGTTAAATAAACATGGACCTACACTAGAATAATACTTTACACTCCATTAACTTCCATAACAACCTACAGTTGAGAAAAATCATGTTCAAGGAGACATTCCCTCCTAAGAAAGGCTTGAGAAAACACATTCTAACCACAATAATGTCATTTATATTTTCTGTTTCATTTTTAGAACTATAGCCTAGGTTAATCTATGTGCACATTTCTACTGCTTTTATTCTCAAAATTAACAAAGGACTAATTTCACTTACTTGGTCTACATTACACTGAAGTTTTAAAAATTCCATAACTTGATAATTATTTTGTAAATGGGCAAATTTAAAATGAATTTAGGTCCTGCTTTCTTTGAAATTTTATCAGCATAAAATTTCTTTTTTTTTAACTTAACTTCAAAAAAGTTATCAATTTCAATTCAAATATATCAGAAGTATCAGTCTAACATTCACTTGTAGCCTCATACATGGTTTTTAATTATCATATACATGTTATGGTGCCTGAATTATAGCAATATTTGTTAGTATATAGAAGCAATAATGCCAAAATTAAGCTAGATTTCCATATTCTACCATCCAAATTCATGCAAACCATTTTCTTTGGAAATAAATATTATTTAAATATTATTTACATGCCATTTCTTAAGTGGTTCTTTTCTTTCATTAAGTAACTAAAATAATTTTTCTGACTATCAGTCTCACTTATAATATTCACATTCTACACATGATGTCAAGCTATCACTAACTTTCTGAATAGTTGTAAAACATTCTACTGATTAAAAAGTTTAAAAAAGTCATTTTCTAATCCAAATTCTATTAGCAAATGTGACTATTGCTAAATTGCATAATCTAGGCCTTACTTTCCTTTTCTGTAAAATAAGAAATTCATGGTCAATTAGAGGTTCTTAACTCTGTGTGTGTGTGTGTGTGTGTGTATGTGTGTGTATGTGTGTAATGGAACTCTTTGGCAGTCTAATGAATTTATAGATTCTTCTAAGAATAAGATGTTTAAATGCATACCACAAAATATATGAAATTGAAAAGGAAACCAAGGAAATAAAGTTATCAAAACACTTAAAAATATTATTTCACAAGAGCCCAACTAAGTTAGAAATCTTGGACCAGATGATCTCTAATGTCTTCTCTCTAAAAAATCTTTGATTGATATGTGATATCAATACAGGGAGAAATGCTCAATTTTAAATTTTGACTGTACTTAACAAGTATAGCTTATTTTTCACTTATCATTTTTAATAAAAACATAATTTTGTATCCATATTATCCCCTTATTTTTCCAGTGGAAAGAGTTAGTAGGAACAACTGCTTTTCATTTAGTAAAGATATTTAAAAGGTGAACTTATTTTATATTGACATAGCATTCTTCATCTTCTTTGAATTGAAAGCAATTAGCACAACTTAGTTGAATTTATTAATCATGAATGTATTTCCTTTTACATTTTCCAACCATGCTGATATATTTGCTAACACGTCAATCACAAAATTGTCAACTATTTACTAAATCAAATGTGATACAATCATGTAAATGTCTCTGCACTTGTCTAACTAACTCATGCCCATATTTGAAAAAGCATTCATTTATTTTTTAAATTTCTCTATTATTCAGGATTCTTTTGTACACTTTTGCAGCATTGTTCATGCTAAGTTATCTTGCCTGGAACCAGGTAAGAATGACACAGTTTTATTTGATAAATGTTATTTTCTTGAGCTTAATTTAAGTTCCCATTTATAATAGAAATTGTATAACTCAGTTTATTATCTCTTTAAAAAGAACTGGAGAAAGGTATATTTCACCTATAATTAATTACTTGTGAAAAATGAGGCAGTTTTGGAACATTTTAATGATTAAGTATTTGATAATATTTTAAATAAAAATATTCTGATAAATTATAATGAATAAATTTAAGGAAATAATATATAACACATAGACTTAAAGTTTTTTTTAAAGTATACATAATTAATATTATAATTCCAAAGTGTCCTGAAGCAACATATTTTGAAATTTAATTTTATCAAACAATGTTTGGTATTTTAGGAGAGCTGAATATAAGAGTATATTGCTCAGAATTTATATGTGGTGTCTTTGTTATGAATAAAAACGGAAGATATTACAATAGATCCTACAATGAACTTCATGTCATCAATTGTGGAATATAAATTAAGATCTTAAAAATGGAAAGCATACTTCAACATGTTTAATTGGATTAACTTGATTTAGTAAGTGGAGAAAGTCTGACTTTAGATTAAACAGACACACACACACACACACACACACACACACACGCACACATAAACATTTCACCCAAAAGTTTACAAAAATATTTTCCTCCTTTATACTTCTTTGGTCTAAAAGGAGCCCTTTCTTCCTAGAGAACTAACAAAGAAAAATTATTCTTTCCTCACTGTAGCTATTTCTCCTTTAATGCTGTAAAAAGCTTTGTTACTATTTTGGAAAATAAAAGCATGATACTAATAGTGGGAATTATGATAAAGAATACTTTGAATATGTACAGGAACCTCAAATAAGATGATTTTTTAAAAAAAATTAATATAAATGAGTATTAGAATTGAGCTATAAA
>CM053591.1:39211140-39239951 GCA_028646515.1 Pseudochirops corinnae | reverse complement strand
GGAGAGAATAGACTGGGGGAGGGGGGACACACTGGGATGGCTGTTTTGGGGTGGTGGGTGGGGGAAAGAGGGGGAGAAAATATGTAACTCAAAATCTTGCGGAATTGAATGATGCAAACTATAATAAAATTAAAAAAAAATAAAAAAAAGAGTTTTACTTTTGACCACCACTTTCTCCTGTACTCACTCCAAATGCACCTCCTTTTTTTTTTACCCACTTTCCTCCCTTACCACTTCTTCCCTCTGTTCTAACCACACTCTTTACCCACTTTCCCCTTCTACTACCTGTAGAGCCCAATGGATTTTTTATACTTAATGAGGTATGTTATTTCCTCCTTGAACCCAAACTGAGGAGATAAAATTTCATACAGTGCTCCTGTCCCTCCCTCCTTTCTCTCTACTAGAGTGAGTTTTTGCATCTTTTCTTGTTAGAATCCTAAACTTAAGTCATTATGTTAACCCCTCCTTGAACCCAAACCAATGAGAGTAAAATTCACATAATGTTCATCTCCCTCCTTTCTATCTCTCTACTATAGTATGTTTATGACTCTTTCTGTGCCATAATTTACCCTTTTCTGCCACCTCCCTTCCACCTCCATTATAATTCATTTGTACTGCCTTAACAAGTTTTTTTTTTATCATCAGATTAGTTAATTTATACCCACAGCCACTATATATGTATATCTCTTTTTAATGTCATGATAATTATACAATTCTCAGTATTGACAGATGTCAGCTTCCCATATGGGGAAGTAAACAGTTTGCTCTTGTTAAATCACAAGTTATGTGTGTGTGTGTGTGTGTGTGTGTGTTTGTATGTGTGTATGTGTTTTCCTTGTTTGCTTTTTTATGTCTCTCTTGAGTCTTGTATTTGGAGATCAATTTTTCCATTGAACTCTGGTTTTTTAATCAGGAAGATCTGAAAGTCCCTCATAATGACCATCTCCTTGCCTGAAAGATTATGCTCATTTTTGCTGGGTAGTTGATCCTTGGTTGCCGTCCAAGCTCTTTTGCCTTGTGAATATCATATTCCAATCCCTTTGATCTTTTAATTTAGAAGCTGGTGGTTCCTGTGTGATCCTTACTGTAGTTCCACAATATTTGAATTGTTTCTTTCTTGCTACTTGCAGTATTTTCTCCTTGACCTGATAATTCTGTAATCAGGCTACTATATTTTTTGGAGTTTTCAATTTGGGATCTCTTTCAGGAGATGTCTGGTGATTTCTTTCAATAACTATTTCACCCTCTGATTCTAGGACCTCAGGATAGTTCTTAGATAATTTCTTGGATGATGTCGTCCCGGCTGTTTTTTTCAGCATGGCTTTCCTGGAGACTAATAATTCTTAGGTTATCTCTCCTGGATCTGTCCTCCAGGTCAGTTGTTTTTTTCCAATGAGATATTTCACATTTTTTTCTAATTTTTCAATCTTCATATTTTGTTCCACTGATTCTTGATGCATCATAGAGTCATTAACTTTGATTTGAATGATTCCAATTTTTAGTGAGTTATTTTCCTTAGTTTTTGAAGAAACTTTTCCATATGTTCAGATTTCATTTTTAGGGGGATATATTTTCTCCAGTTAGATATTGAACCTCCTGTCCCAGTTCACAGATTTTACTTTTTTAGGATTTGTTTTCTTCAGTGAGATAATTTTTTTTACATTTTCACCAATGTAATTTTTTTAAAAATTGGTCAATTTATCTTCTACCTCTCTAATTTGGCATTTAACAGCTTTCTTGATCTCTTCCAAGAATGCTTTTTGGGCTTGAGATCTGTTTATATTTCTTTCTGTGGTCTCAGGTGTGGATATAGAGTCTATGGTGTCTCCTGGAAGTGATTGTTCTTGTTCACAATAATTGGATTCAATTGTCTTTGGTTTTCCCTTTCCAAGTTGCTTCTGATCCATTGTGATTGCCTATTTTCTGGCTTTTAAAGTGTATTTCTGCTTCTGGGGTACAGAGGAATCTGGCTCAGGCTTCTCAAGCTGATATCTAGGGAGTTTATTGTTGACTTTGTGTGCTGTAGCCTCTGGGTATCTACACTGAGTCCAAGGCCAGGATTCTCAGTCTTTCCCCTGAGTTACTCTGAGGCTCACAGAGTAACATGTAGGGGAAAGGTGGTCAGGGAACTTCAGGTTTTCCAGCTCTGTGCCCCTGGGCTAGTGCTCCAGCAAGCTCAGTAGCTGGTGGCTGGCAGCACTGGTGTCTACAGATTCCCTTGATTGTGCTAAGGCACACCTGGGCTTCTGGTGGTAGTGCTTGCTGGCTCCACCACCATGTACTTTGGAATCTCTAGCTGGTCAGCTGAGATGTGATTTGTTGGGAATCCTCCTGCCCTTCACTTCAGGCTCAGCACAGCTTCAGTCATACCCTTCCTCTAGGACTCCTAAGCCTGGCAATGGTTCCACTATTCAGGATTTTACACTGGGGTTATAATTTCTCGGTTTTCAGGGTCAGGGAGAGGGATTAGAGTACCGAACATTTACTCCACCATCTTGGCTCCCAGAAGTTCAAGTAAGTGATTTTTAAAAATTCAGACTGTGGGCTGATAGCCCCAGGAGAAGCTGCTGTCATTGCCATGAGCCTTGTGCTTTCTCTTAATCAGCTCCAACAGATCCTCTGTCTTGTGGTGGGAAGTCTAGGCATTGCCCCTGCTTTGGGTCATTCCACTGGCCACTGGCTGGGGCTTGCTCTCAGTCTGCTGTGGTCTGGTCTCTGGTCTGTGCTGGTGTAGCCCTCGTACTTTCCATGCTCCCCCTGTCCAGTCCTACATGGTCACTTTCCTGGACTGGGAATCTGCAGTGCTCTGTCAATGAGTCTAAAATTTCTTCAGATTAACTTTGTAGAGGTTACTGATGGAATTCACAGAGGAGTTCAGGTAAGTTCCTACTTCACTCTGCCATCTTGGCTGTGCCCTGCATCAAAGGGTTTTGCAAAATTTTATAGCCCTTTGTGCATGGTTGCTAATTGCTCCCCAGAATGGTTGGATCAATTCACAACTCCACCAACAATGCATTAGTGTTAGAATATTCAAATATCTTCTCCAGCAATTATTATTTTCTTATTTTGTCCTGTTAGTGAATCTGATAGGTGTGATGTGATACATCAGAGTTCAAAAAAATATTTTATTGATTGTGCATAGATAGACAAAATAATGGAAATTTTCATTTCATGTCTAATAATATTCCTTTGAGACTTCTCTGACTGATTTCACCATCATGCCACAGGAATTTCATTACTGAGATTAACTCATCATTTTGTAAAATCTCATTAGCCTTTGTGCTTCACCTCAACATACCTTCTAACTCTGATTAGAGAGTGGTACCATGTACTCTGAACTTCTAATTAAGAAGAGAGCTCGTCCTGACATTTCATTTCTCACTTGGCTGAGCTACATTACAACTTCTCTCACTGTCTATCTTGTCATTCCCCCTTCACTCTCCTCACCAGGCATTTTCTGCCCTTCCCCCTTTAGTTTCCTCTTGTTTTTTTTTTTTTTTATCTTGCCCTTAGAGATTGTAGTCTTCTTGAGGGAAAGGAACTTTGTTCTTTTTTATTTTGATCCTCAATTCTTTGCCTAGTGTCTAGAACTTAGAAGTCACTTAATAAATATTTATTGACTATTAACATTAAAAACTAACCACAGAATAGTCTTGGTATGTAATGTTAAAATGTTCTATGAAAAAGGTAATTAAAATGATCACATTTAGTAATGTCCCTTACATTTTACTAAGCTCCACATTCACATGTCTCAGTGTAAAAAAAGTTTTTTTTAAAATAAATATTATAATTTATACAGTTTATTTTGAATGTATTGTGGTTGATTACCTGTAAAAAAAAAAGGCAATTATGGGTATTTCAAGAAGATTTCATGCTTAAACATGATTTTTAAAAATCTAAATTACAATTTTTTAACCTTTTTACAACTACATTTCCTGCACAAAGTAAGTTATTTGTCACCAAAATGTTCACAAATAGTGATTTTGCTAGGTTCTATAGGCTGTTAACCATTCACTTGTTGAATTCAACTCCAAATACCTCTTTATTCAATATAAAAGATGGCCAGTATACTCAAGAAAGCTAGTTTGATTATTTTGAGGCATAAAAATGAGTTATTTATTCATGAATGTAGACACATCGTCTAATACTCTTTTGAGGTAGGGTACTGATCCTTAGGAAATGTTATTTCCTGGAAGCTTTTGCTACACGAAAAATTTAGAGTTCTAAATTATTATTAACTCAATCAAAAAACATTTATTAAGTGTTTACTATGTGCTAATCACTATGTTATGGCTAGAGTTATAAACAAGGGGGGGGGGGAGGAATTTCCTTCCCTCAAGGGATTTACATTCCATTGTGGTAAACAACAATGACAAATTGCGAAATTAAGAAAATGCCAGATATGTACAAATAATATCCAAACTTCTGAGGGGGATCTCTAGAAGCTGTGATATGAGGCATGGAGTTAGGTAGAAGAAGAAAATGGAATAATCCTTTATGGCAGATAGTGCGTACCAAGAACTTTTTTGTTCAGTCATTTCAGTCATATGTGACTCTCTGAGACCTTTTTGGGGATTTTCTTGGCAAAGGTACTGGAGTGGTTTGCCATTTCCTTCTCCACCTTACTTTACAAATGAGGAATTGAAGCAAACGGTCTTAAGTGACTTGCCCAGGATCACAAAGCAAATATCCTCATAACAAACATGTAGGTTAGGTGGTGTTATTATCTCTATTTTACAGTTGAGGAAACTGAGCCAAACACACCAACTTACCCAGGGTAACACAGTTAGTAACTAAGATCAGATCTGAACTCAAATCTTCATGCCACTAGAACCAGCATTATATCCACTGTACCAGCAAGTGCCTTTAGAAAGTGAAAGGAGGAAGTATTATCTATCAAAAGTAAGCCCAACAAAGATTACATACATACATACATACACACACGTATGTGCACTCACACATGCTTTTTGCATATATGTATATAAAATAGGAATGAGTAAACAAATTGAAATGCCTATTCAAAATCATCAAATTATATTTCTCTACATATAGACAATTTATTCTATTCTATCATAATTTTTAAACATACAAAACATTTATAACTGCTAATACATGTGTATATTAAAAGCTTGATTGTTTTGGTTGACAATACATATTCATATACATATATTCAAGGAACCCTCCTAATTAGTAGATTCAAAAATGTTTTGAATATTTGCTGTGAGTCCTTAAAGTTTCTTACAAATTCACTATTTATCTTACCCCTGGCCCATCTCTAAATCCACCCTGCCTACCCGGGGGGGTGGGTGGAGGTGCTACTTTCTACAGATATTGAATGACATGAATATTTCTGTTAAAAGGGATATAAGCAGCACAATTTGGTTGAGAAGAATTTGAAACTATTTGTTTAACAAAGAGATTGTGACCTAAACCAACCGAAGATTAATAAAATAAGAAAGATTAAATTGGAAGAAAACCAAATCTGTCTTGATAAATGACAATTGAAATGGAAATATGAAAATTAATAGGTAAAATATTCACAAAACATCAAGTACCTGTTTCAGACAAAAGGAGTTCTTGGTCTCAGATTTTTCAGATAATTGCTTTAATTCTCCACTTCAGGGGCAGAGCCAAGATGGCAGAACTGAAGAAGGACCATTTCCAAGCTCCTCTATGAATTCTGTCACTAAACTTTAAAAACTGAATCTGAACGGATTTTAGAGTGACAGAAGTGCCCATGTAGGTCTGGGCAGGGGGAGCACAGAGCACATAGGGGCTCAACCAGCATGGACCAGAGAGCAGACAACAGCAGAGTGTGAAGGAGCCCTAGCCAGCAGACTCACCCACTCCAAGGGAAATTCACAGTCATCTCACCACAGGACAGAAGATCAGTAATAGCTGGGTAAGAGAAAGCTCAGGGCCCACAGCAGCTACTGCAGCTTCTCCTGGGGTTATCAGCCCACAGCGTGGAAGTTTAAAAATCACCTACATGAATTTCCAGAAGTTAAGATGACAAAGTAAATTCTAGCTGCTCTAATCCCCCTCCTTGACCCAGAAAACCCAGAGATAAATGTCCCACACTGAGTGAAATCTTGAAATAGTGAAAATAGCCTCAGGCTTAGGAGTCACTGAGAAAAGGTGTAACTGAGGCAGTAAAAGGTTTGAAGTGAAGGGCAGGAGGGGTCCCAACAAGCCCCACCTCAATTGACCAGCAGGAGCTCCCAAAGCCAAGAGTGGTGGAGCCAGCAAGTACTAACAACACAAGCCCAGGTGGACCTTAACACCACCAGGGGAATCTGCATACAGCAGCTCTGTCCAAAAGAAAACAAATTCTTAAAAAGTAAAATTTGTGAACTGGGACAGGAGGTTCAAAATCTAACTGGAGAAAATACTTCTCTAAAAAGGAGCTTCAAAAACTAACTGAGGAAAATACTTCACTAAAAATTAGAATCAGTAAAATCAAAGCTAAGGACTCTATGATGCATCAAGAGTTGGTCAAAAAAACATGAAGATTCAAAAATTAGAAAAAAGTGTAAAATATGTCAATGGAAAAACAACTGATTTGGAGAACAGATCCAGGAGAGATAACCTAAGAATTATTGGTCTACCAGAAAGTATTGATGAAAAAAGCAGCCTGGACAACATCCTCCAAGAGACAGTCAAAGAACACTGTCCTGAAGTCCTAGAATCAGAGAGTAAAATAGTTATCAAAAGAATTCACTGGACTCCTGAAAGAGATCCCAAATCAAAAATTCCAAGAAATATAGTAGCTAAATTTCAAAATTACAAAGTCAAGGAGAAAATACTGCAAGCAGCCAAAAAGAAACAATTCAAATATTGTGGAACTACATTCAGGATTACACAGAACCTAGCAGCTTCTACATTAAAAGATCAGAGGGATTGGAATTTGATATTTCATAAGGCAAAAGTGCTTGGACTGTAGCCAAGGATTTAACTACCCAGCAAAACTGAGCATAATCTTTCAGGAAAGGAGATGATTATTTAATGAAATAAGAGACTTCCAGACTTTCCTGATGAAAAAACCAGAGCTCAATGGAAAATCTGATCTCCAATTACAAGACTCAAGAAAAACACAAAAAGGTAAACAAGGAAAACTCTCTCTCTCTCTCTCCCTCCTTCCCTCTCTCTCTCTGTCTCTCTCTCTGTCTCTCTCTCTCTCCCTCTGTCTCTCTCTGTCTCTGTCTCTGTCTCTGTCTCTCTCTCTCTCTCTCTCACACACACACATATACACACATACATACATTACTTGGGATTCAATAAGAGCAAACTGTTTACATCCTTATATGAGAAGCTGATACCTGTCAATATTGAAATTTATATGATTATCACAACCTTTAAAAGGAATATAGATAGATAGAGTGTGGGGATATAAATGAACTAATCCAATGATAAGAAAAAACCTTATTAAGGACTGCAATGGGAGAAAAGGAGAGGATGAAGGAGAAAAAGGTAAATTATGCCACACAAAGAGGCATAAAAACATACTATAGTTGTGGAGAAGGAAGGAAGGAGATGAACATCATATGAACTTTATTCTCATTGGTTCTGGTTCAAAGAGGGATCAATGAAATCAGTTAAGTTTAAGATTATAATGTGAAAAGATGTAAAAACTCATTATAATAGAGGAGAAGGAGTAAGGGAGGGGAACACTGTATGAAATTTACTCTCATTTGTTGGGGTCCAAGAGGGAATAACATGCTCCATTAAGTATAAAAATAGAATATGCCCTACAGGCAGTAGGAGAGGTAAGAGGGAATAAGAAAGGGGGAAGTGGCTAGAAGGAAGGGAAATAGAAGTAAGGGGAAAGGGTAGGTAAATGGGGGGTCACAAGAAGGGAATACTGAGGGAGGTGGTAGTCAAAAAGAAAACTCTTAAGGAGGGGAAGGGAGAAGGAACAAAAAAAACATGAATAGGAGGGAATAGGATGGAAGGAAAGACATAGATAGTAATCATAACTGTGAATGTGAATGGGATGAACTCTTTCATAAAAGGGAGGCAGAAAACAGAATGGATTAAAAACCATAATCCTACAATATGCTGTCTACAAGAAATACATCTGAAACAAGGGGATATACCCAGGATAAATGTAAAAGGCTGGAGTAGAATGTATTATACTTTAGCTAAAGTAAAAAAGGCAGGGGTAGCAATCCTTATCTCAGATGAAGCAAAAACAAAAATAGATCTAATTAAAAGAGATAAGGAAGGAAACTATATCCTGCTAAAAGGCACCATTGAAAATGAAGCAATAGCATTACTTAACATATATGTACTAAGTGGTATTCCATCCAAATTCCTAGAGGAGAAGTTAGAGCAAAACTATACTAGTGGGGGATGTTAATCTCTCCCTCTCTGAACTTGATAAATCTGACCTCATACTAAACAAGAAAGAAGTTAAGGAGGTGAATAGAATTTTAGAGAGGCCGGATATGATAGCTTTCTGGAGAAAACTGAATGGTGATGAAAAGGAGTACAGTGGCACAGCAATACACGGCACATATGCAAAATACACATACACATGGTACATCTGAGCAGTACATGGCCCACATACAAAAACTGACCATGCAATAGGGCATAAAAACCTCACAATTCAGGGCAGAAAGGCAGAAATATTAAATTGATCCTTCTCAGATCATGATGCAATAAGAAGAATATGCAATAAAGGGCCATGGAAAGATAGAATAAAAACTAAATGGAAACTAATAATTTAATCCTAAAGAATGAGTGGTCAAACAAGAAATTATAGAAACAATCAGTAACTTCATTCAAGAGAATGACGATAATGAGATAACATACCAAAACTTGTGAGATGCAGCGAAGGCAGTTCTTAGGGGAAGTTTTATTTCCCTGAATGCATACACAAATAAATTAGAGAAAATGGAGGTCAATAATTTGGGAACACCTGTGAAAAAGCTAAAAAAAAAAACAATGGGAAATCCCCAATTCAATATTAAATTGGAAATACTGAAAACAAAAGGAGAGATTAACAAAATTGAAATTAAGAAAGCTATTGAATTAATAAATAAAACTAAGAGCTGGTTGTCTGAAAAAAACATTAAAATTGATAGACTCTTAGTCAATATGATAAAAAAAAAGAAAGAAGAAAACCAAATTATGAGTATCAAAAATGAAAAGGGTGAATCTACCTCCAATGTAGAGGAAATTAAAATGATAAATAGGAATTATTTTGCCGCAATGTATGTGCATAAATTTGACAGTCATAGTAAAATGGATGAATATCTACAAAAATGTAAATTGTGCAGATTAAATGAAGAGGAAGGAAATTACCTAAATAACCCCATCTCAGAAAAAGAAATCAAAAGATCCATCAGCAAACTCTCTAGGAAAAAAATCTCCAGAGCCAGATGGATTTACTAGAGAATTCTGCCAAACATTTAAAGAACAATTGATTCCAATACTCTGCAAACTATTTGGAAAATTAGCAAAGAAGGAGTCCTACCAAATTCTTTTGATGACACAAATATGGTACTGATACCTAAATCAGGAAGAGATAAAATGGAGAAAGAAAATTATAGACCAATTTCCCTCATGAATATAGATGCAAAATTTTAAAATAAAATATTAGCAAAAAGACTATAGCAACTTATCAGAAGAATAATACACTTTGGTCAGGTAGGCTTTATCCCACAAATGCAAAGATGGTTTAATATTAGGAAAACTATCAATATAATTGAACACATCAATAATAAAACAAGCAGAGACCACATGATTATCTAAGTAGATGCAGAAAAAGCTTTTGACAAAATACAATATTCATTCCTATTAAAAACACTAAAAGGTATAGGAATAAATGGAGTCTTCCTTAAAATAATAGGTAGCATCTATTTAAAGCCATCTGCAAGTATTATATGTAATGGAGATAAGCTAGAAGCATTTCCAATAAGATCAGGGGTGAAACAAGGTTGTTCACTATCACCCTTCTTATTCAATTTGACACTAGAAATGTTAGCAGTAGCAATAAGAGAAGAAAAAGAAATTGAAGGCATCAAATTAGGCAAAGAAGAGACTAAGCTATCACTGTTTGGAAATGATATGATGTTATACTTAGAGAATCCTGGAGAATCAAGTGAAAAACTATCTAAGATAATAAATAAATTTGGCAAAATTGCAGAATATAAAATAAACTCACATAAATCCTCAGCATTCCTATATATTTCTAATAAAATCCAACAGCAAGAGACAGAAAAAGAAATCCAATTTAAAGTTACCATAGACATCATAAAATATTTGGGAATGCACCTGCCAGAACAAACCCAAAACCTATATGAATACTACTACAAAATTCTACAAAAACCATCAATTGCTCATGGCTAGGTTGAGCTAATAAAAGAAAAATGAAAATTTTACCTAAATTAAATTACTTATTTAGTGCCGTACCAATCAGTCTACCAAAAATTACTTTATAGAGCTAGAAAAAATAGTAACAAAATTCATTTGGAAGAACGAAAGGTCCAGAATATCAAGGAAATTAATGAAAAGAAATGCAAGGGAAGATGGATTAGCCATACCAGATTTTAATCTCTACTATAAAGGAGCAGTCATCAAAACTACTTGGTACCGGCTAAAGAATAGAGTAATGGATCAATGGAATACATTGGGTACACAAGATTCAGAAGTCAATCACTATTGTAATCTACTGTTTGATAAACCCAATCACTCCAGTTTTTGGCATAAGAACTCACTGTTTGACAAGAACTGCTGGGAAAACTGGAATATAGTATGGTCGAAACTTGACATAGGCCAATACCTAGCACCATATACTGATATCAAATCTAAATGGATGCATGATCTAGGTATAAAGGCTGATAATGCAATCAATCTTAGAAAGCAAGGATTAGTTTACCTGTTAGATTTATGGAGAAGGGAAGATAGTATGACCAAACAAGAGTTAGAAAGCATTATGAAATACAAAATGGATAATTTTGATTACATTAAATTGAAAAGTTTCTGTACAAACAAAACCATTGTAACCAAGATTAAGAAGGAAGCAGGAAATTGGGAAAGAATTTTTATAACCAGTGTCTCTGATAAAGGCCTCATTTCTAAAATATACCGGGAATTGAGTCAAATCTATAAGAATACAAGGCATTCTCCAATTGATAAACAGCCAAAGGATATGAACAGGCAATTTTCAGAGGTAGAAATTAAAGATATCTATAAGCTTATGAAAAGTGCTTTAAATCACTATTGACTAGAGAAATGAAAATCAAAACAACTTTAATGTACCACATCTCACCGGTCAGATTGGATAAAATGACAAAACTAGAAAATGACAAATGCTGGAGAGGATGTAGAAAAATTGGAACACTAATGCATTGTTGGTGGAGTTGTGAACTTATTCAAGAATTCTGGAGAGCAATCTGGGACTATGCCCAACGGGCTATAAATAATTGCATACACTTTGACCCAGTAATACCACTTCTGGGGTTGTATCCCAAAGAGATCATAGAAGAGGGAAGAAGAATCATATGTACAAAAATATTTATTGCAGCTCTCTTTCTGGTAGCAAAATATTGGAAATTAAGGGGATGTCCATCAATTGGGGAATGGCTAAACAAGTTATGGTATATGAATGTAATGGAATACTGTTGTGCTGTAACAAATGAGGAGCAGACAGACTTCATATTTACCTGGATAGGCTTATACAAACTGATGCTAAGTGAGAAAAGCAGAACCAGGAGAAATTTGTGCACAATTACAGACACAACCTATGTATGATGACCAACTTTGATAAACTGGACTCTTCTCAACAACGCAAGGTTATAAGACAACTCTAAAAGACTCAGATGGATGTAGATGTCTACATTCAGAGAAAGATCTAGAAAGAACAGAGTTTAAATGCAGACTGAAGCAAACTACATGCTCTTTCCTTTCCATATTTGGTTTTGTTTCCTTTTTCCCATTGTTCATTCCAATGGTTACAACCCTTCTATACAACCAGAGTAATTTCCAATGTGAAAGTATTTGCAGATCCTATACTTGATTGCCTGCCCTCATAGGGGGGAGGGGAAAGAGGGGAGAAAATTTGAAACTCAAGGGATAGTGGAACTGAAACTTGTAATCTAAAAGTAAATAAACAAATCAATTAAAAAAAGAATACTAGTCATTCTCCAATGGGTAAATGGTCAAAGGATATGAACAGGCAGTTTCAGAAGAAGAAATTAAAGATATTTATAAGCACATGAAAAAATACTCTAAATCACTATTGATTAGAGAAATGCCGATCCAAACAACTCTGTGGTACCACATCTCAACAGTCAGATTGGCTAAGATGACAAAACAGGAAAATGATAAATGCTGGAGAGGATGTGGAAAAATTGGAACACTAATGCGTTGTTGGTGGTGGTGTGAACTGCTTCAACCATTCTGGAGAGCAATCAGGAACTATTACCAAGGGGAAATAAATAAGTGCATACCCTTTGACCCAATAATACCACTTCTAGGGTTGTCCCCCTTAAGATATCATAGAACTGGGAAGAGGCCCCATATGTTTAAAAAAAATATTTATAGCAGCTCTTTTTCTTATGGCAAAGAATTGGAAATAAAGGGGATGTCCATCAACTGGGAAATGGCTAAACAAGTAAATAATGGAATACTATTGTGCTATAAGAAATGAGGAGCAGACAGACTTCATTATAACCTAGAGAGACTTAGACAGAGTAATGTTGAGTGACCATTAGAAATTTGCACACAATAACAGACATAACATACATGCGATAACCAACTTTGATAGACTTCTCAGCAATTCAAGGTTATAAAACAACTCCAAAAGATGCATGATGGAAAAAGATGTCCACATTCAGAGAAAGAATTACAGAGTTTGAATGCTGATTGAAATAAATTACTTGCTCTTTCTTTTTCTTCTTTTGTTTTGTCTCCTCTTTCTCATTGTTCATTCTATTGGTTCTAATCCTTCTTTACAACTTGACTAATGTTTAATGTGAAGGTATTTGCAGATCCTATATTTGATTGCATTTTGCAGTGGGGGTGTGGCAAGAGAAGATGGAGGGGGATAAAATTTAAAATAAGGGATTGTGGAACTGAATGAAAAGGAAACAAATTTTTTTTTTAAACAAAAACAGAATTGGCCAGAAGCAAAAGGGAGTCCAAAAGCTCGCTAAAGAAAATAATTCCTTCAAAATTGAAATGGAGCAAATTGAAGCTAATGAATTCATGAGAAAACAACATATTATAAAACAGATCCAAAAGAATGAAAAAATAGATGACAATGTATAAATAAATCATCAGAAAAAGAAAACTAACCTGGAACAGAGATCAAAGATAGGTAATTTAAAAATTATTGCAATACCTGAAAGACATGATCAAAAAATGAAACTAAATATCATCTTTTAATAAACTATCAAGGAAAATTGCTCTGATATCTTTGAAGCAGATGGTAAAAATAAATTGAAAGAATCCACTGACCTACTTTTGAAAAAGAGCCTGAAGGGTGGAGCCGAGATGGTGGAGGAAAAGCAGAAACTTGACATGAGCTCCCATTCCAACCACCTCCAATACCTGACTCTAAACAAATTTTAGAGTTACAGAACCCACAAAATGACAGAAAGGAAAAAATCTCCCGCTGAAGGCAGTATAGCAGCTCGACAGGAAGGGTCTATCACCCCAAGCTGGGAGTTCAACACAGTCCTGCATGAGCTGTGTGGCCTGAGACCTGGGGCAGCCCAGGCCAATACCACACTCTGGGAAGATCAAACTTCAGCAGAGTGAATCACTGGCAGCTGTGGCAGTTTCCAGACTTCTCAACCCATGAACACCAAAGAGAAAGTAAAAAGTCAGTGGGGAACTCTTTTGGAACTGGATGACAAAAGAGAAGGGTCCAGCCCCTGCCCTCCTGGGTGAGAGGTAACAGCAGAGCAGTGCCTGTAGCTGCTGCTGTGTGGCTGCCTCTGGAGTTCCTGGCCTGAAAACTGTAGGGGGAACAAGTGACCATTCAGAGGGTAACTGCTCTAGCTTTGACCTGCTTGGATCTGGATTGTGGTCTTGTGTGGTGGTCCTGGGGTGTATGCCCAGTGTGTCAGAGCTTGGGGCCTCTATAGAGAAGGCTCCATCCTCATACCTCTGACAACATTTGCCAAAACCACAGGGATTTGGGATATACCTCTCTCCACTCTGGAAGTAGAGTTCCACCATAACAAAGAGCTCAAAAGTCAAGTAATTGACTGGCAAGAGGAGCAAGCAGAGGAAGGACCATCAAGCCATAGAATCCTTTTTTGGGGGACAAAAAGGATCCAAACATGGAATCAAAAGAACTCAATGAAGTCAAAACTCCTGCATCAAAAGTTTCTAAGAAAAATATGAACTGGTTAAAGGCCATGGTGGAGGTCAGGAAGGATTTTGAAAATCAAGTAAGAGAAGTGGAGGAAAAATGGGGAAGAGAAATGAGAATGATGCAAGAAAATAATGAAAATGAGTCAACAGCATGCTAAAGGGGACCTCCCCCCCAAAAAAAAACTGAAGAAAATAACAACTTTAAAAATAGACAAACTCCAATGGCAAAAGAGGTGCAAAAAGCCAATGAGGAGAAGAGTAACTTAAAAAGCTGAGTTGGCCAGATGCAAAAGGAATTTCAAAAACTCACTGAAGGGAATAATTCTTTCAAAATTAGTTTTGAGCAAATGGAAGAAAATGACTTTATGAGAAATAAAGATACTATAAAACAGATCCAAACAAATGAAAAAAATAGAAGGCAATATGAAATATCTCATTGGAAAAACCACTAACCTGGAAAATAGATCCAGGAGAGATAATTTAAAAATTATTGGAATACCTGAAAGCCATGATAAAAAAAAGGAGCATAGAAATCATCCTTCAAAAAATTCTCAAGGAAAATTTACGTGATATTCTAGAACCAGAGATCAAGAGAGAAATGGAAAGAACCCACTGATTGCCTCTTGAAAAAGATCCCAAGAATAAAACTCTTAGGAATATTATAGCCAAATTCCAGAGTTCCTTGGTCAAGGAGAAAATATTACAAGCAGTCAGGAAAAACAATTTGAATAAGAGAATAAGATAATTAGAAGAAGAGAAGATCTAGCAGCTTCTACATTAAGTGATCAAGGGGCTAGAAATATTATATTCCAGAAGGCAAAGGAGTTAGGATTAAAATCAAGACTTACCTACACAGCAAAACTGAATATAATACCTCAGGGAAAAATATTGACATTCAATGAAATAGAGGACTTTCAAGCATTCTTGATGAAAGGCCTAGAGCTGAACAGAAAATTTGACTTTCAAATATAAAACTCAAGAGAAGCATTAAAAGAGAAACAGGAAAGAGAAATCATAAGGAACTTATTAAAGTTGAATTGCTTATTTTCCTTTGTGGAAAGACAATATTTGTAACTCACGAGACTTTTCTCAGTATTAGACTAGTGTGTGTGCATATGTGTGTGTATATGTGTGTATGCATATATATGTGTATGTGTATATGTATGTATGTACATACATATATATGTGTGTATATGTGTATATGCATGTATTTGTATACATAGAAAGAGCACAGTGTGAGTTGAATATGAAGGGAAAATATCTAAAGGATAAAAATGAGAAATGATAGAGAAATATATTGGGAGAATGAGAGAGAGGATAGGGTAAATTATTTCACATAAAAAAGGAAAGAGAAAGGAGTTGCCATGGAGGTGAGGAGCAGGGAGGGGAAAAGGAATGAGTCAACCTTATTCTCATAGGATTTGCCTTAAGGAAGGAATAACATACAAACTCAATTTGGTGTCTTACCCTACAGGAAAGTACAGGAGGGGAAGGGCATAAGGGTGGGAATGTCATAAGGGGCAGTAGAGTGGAGAAAGAGTAGTTAGAAGCAAACACTTTTGAAAAGCGACAGGGTCAAACAAAATAGAATAAATGGTGGGTGGGATAGGATGGACGGAAATATAGTTAGTCTTTCACAACATGACTACTATGTTTTGTATAACTACACATCTATATTGAATTGCTTGTGTTCTCAATGGGGTGGGTGGAGAGGGAAAAAGGAAGAGAATATTGAACTTAAAGTCTTAAAAGCAAATGTTAACAAATTGTTTTTATATGCAACCAGGAAATAAGTTATACAGGCAATGGGGTATAGAAATCCATCTTGCCCTACAAGAAAGTAAGGGCAAAGGGGGTAACTGAAGAATAGGGGGAGGGATAGAAGAAAAAAAAACAATAAAAAATGAAATGCTTTGTTTAGACAGATCTCTAAAATTATTTTACATATCTTTTATTATTAAGTGAAGTATATTTTCACTAGTAACATAATGAACATAGTAACTGGTATATAATAGTTACTTCATAATTCCTGATCGAAAATATTTAAATTATTTTAATCAATCATTTATTTTAAAGCCATTTGTGTCTATAAATTTGAATGCTATAGATAGCAATACTTTCCTTATTTCAAGTAAATTTTTTTACAAGTGTGTTCTGTTTTAAGTAAGAGATACACAGAAGCTAATAAAATAAAATGGGGTTCACATTATATTCACATTATTTAAGAATTTTTCACCTCTTTAAACAATCACTGGAGGGTTCCTTCAAATAAAAAATTAAATTCATTTTTAATCTATGAGATGTGATATGTAATACAGTGATTCCAGTTTAAACTTGCATTTAAATTCTAAATTTTCCTTCTTAGCACCTGTGTAATCTTTTTGGTTGTTGTTGTTTTGCTTTTGTTTTGTTTTTTTGCTTTTTGGAGGGGGAAAGGCAAGGCAATTGGGGTTGAGTGATTAGTCCACAGTCACATGGCCAGTAAGTGTTAAGAGTCTGAGGCCAGATATGAAGTCAAATCCTCCTGACTCCTGGGTTAGTGCTCTATTCACAGTGCCACCGACCCTCCCCTCACCTGTGTAATCTTGACCATGCCATTTAAACACCATGTGCTTCACTTTCATCATCTGTAAAATAAGAATTTGTTAGTATTTTCTGTAAGGTACTGTCCATATTTCAATCACATAATCCTGCAAATAATGTATTTAAGCCGCACTTCTTAGTGTAGAAACTTGATCCTGGAATCTGTCAAGAACTCTCTGTAGAAGGTTGGGTAATATTTTTTTCTGTAATAGGTTGTCTGGGCAGGCATTCCCATTTTGGCTCTGTGATTCTAAGCTTCAGAATTTTCTAAGAATTTAACATTATCCTCTACTCTATATAGGACACTGTGTTATGTAGTATCCTTTGGATCACAAGATTGAAAGGTTCTGCTGTTCAATTGACTCTCTTTTAAAAATTATTTTTAATGTATTTTGTTAGCTATTTCCAAATTATTTTTATAATAACATTCTATTTTTAAAAATTAAGTTCCAAATTCTCCCCTTCAATTCCACCCTCCTTCCCTACCTCCCGTGTGTGTGTGTGTGTGTGTGTGTGTGTGTGTGTGTGTGTGGTCCCTGCTCCCTCTTAAGAAGGTTATTTGATTTCAATTATACAAATGAGATCATGCAAAACATTTCCATATTAGCCATATTGCAAAAGAATACACAATCAAAATGCAGCAATAAAAATAAAGATAAGAAAAAAAGACTATGCTTCAATCTGCATTTGGAGCTCATCATTTCTCTCTCTGGACGTGTATAGCATTTTTCATCATGGGTCTTTAGAAATTATGTTTTGTCTTATTCATGCCTTTTAATTATGTCCTGAACAGAGTCTCTAAAGCTTTCAGAGTTGATCAGCCTTACAATATTTCTGTTAGTGTGCTTAATTTTCTCCTGATTCTGCTCACTTCACTTTGCATGTGTTCATATAAGTCTTCCCATGTTTTTCTGAAACTATCTTGCCTGTCATTTCTGAAGCACAGAAGCTTCCTATCACAATCACATACCATAACTTGTCCCACCGTTTCCATATTCATGGTCATTCTCTCAGTGTTGGCTCCTGTTGTTACCTCTTGAGGTCTTGTGGATGAGGATACATAGAGCCAAAATATATTATTTCACCTGTCTTCAAAGTAGTTATTATTAGCTCCTGACAATAAGCCTTTGTGGATTGACAGACTTTCATCTCTTTAACACTCCACCCTAGAACCCAGGTTTGTTCTTAGTTTAATTATCTCTTAATATCTGACTGTCCAACTTATCTTTTCCAGGTCTATATACCATTATATATGTTCAAGACTAAAAAGGTTGCTCTAACTCACACTAGCCCAGGCCAATCAAAACATTCCCAGATGCTGAGACTTGATTACTCATCCTCATTCTGGTGAAAGTGAGGTGATAAGGATGCAGGTGCAGGAGATAGATTAGTCCTCTCTAGGAGTCATTAATGGACAGGATAACATCATCCACAGAGACAAGTCCAGATCAAAGTCTGACTTTCCTGTAACATTATCCAGTTGATCAGAAACAGCAGAACCATCCTATATGCTACCAAAATATCTGTGCAATCAATGAAGAAATATTTGTAATGTTAAAAACAACTTTCTCTTTTCTACTCTCCTAATTACCTCAACAAATCAGAATTCATAAGAATTTTGCAAATCCATGGAACACAAATAATATTTAATAGTGGTGAGAAAAAAATACATTATTCTTTAAAAAAAAAAAGGATTTTTTTGATGTCTTTTCAACATTGTTCTTTCCTACTTTTTAAGTCCAAAGTAGATTCTGTCCCCATCCTATAATTGCATCAATCTCTAATGAAAAAGCACATATAAAAGATTAAAAAAAATTATTTACACTCAAATTCCAGAACACAAATACAGAATAGAGAAAAGAAACAAAAATATTATAAACTTAAATATTGGAACTTAAAACAAAATTAGAAAGGAAAAAAGTATACCTTCTGCGTAGCAGAACATGAGAGGATTCAAATTAGGTAAAAATAAATTTTCATTTCAAGAAAGCCTATACAATAAATAATATTCATGTTGAGAATTTTCCATCTTTTCTTTGCTTCCATGTGAGTTTTATTTTGTTCTCTGCTGTGCACTTTTTAACTTTGTTCTTTTTTTCTCCTCCCAATCCCCCAGAAGGCTACAATAATGTTTAGATAGGTTTCACTATAGATATATACATACACATATGCAAATATACATACATATTATGACTTATAAATTCCTAAACACATTCTACTCCTGATCTTTATTTTTTCTATGTTTGTTCATATCTGTTATTTCCTATGCTTCCTGCTTCCTCTACTTCTACCCACCATCTTACTCACCTATTGCTTGGCTACCCCTATCCAAGGATCCCTCCCTTATCCTCCCATTTCCATAAATCTAAAAACCCTGTCTATTTTCTGTCAGGATTATATTTAACTTTGCAAGGTATGACATTTCTGGCCATAGTCCCAGTTCTTTTGCTCTTCAATATATTATATACCAAGACCTGAAGTCCTTTAAATTCTCTGTTACTAGATCTTCTGTGAGTCTAATTGTGACATCACCATATTTAAATCATTTTAATCTTGATGTTTTTGATATATTATTCTTGAACTGGAGGTGTCAGAATTTGGCTATGATTATTCCTATGAGTTTTCCTCATAGGATCTCTTTTAAGTGGTGATCAGTCGATTTTTTCCCCCCATTTCTACTTTCCCCCCTTGCTCTAATGCTTGAGGACAATTTCCTTCCCCTGCCCCCCAATTTATTTATTTATTTTTAGTTTTCAACATTCATTTCCACAAGATTTTGAGTTACAAATTTTTCTCTCAGTCTCTCCCCTACCACCACCCCAAAACACTGAGCCTATTGAATACCCCTTTCCCCAGTCTGTAATCTCTTATATCCTCCCCCATCCTGCCCCTAACTTTCTAGTAGGGCAAGGAGGATTTCTATACCCCAGTGCCTGTATATCTTCTTTCCCAGTTGCATGTAATGTGCATTAACATTTGTTTTTTGAAACATTGAGTTACAGAGTGGTTCTCTTCTTCCCTCCTCACCCACCTCCACTGGGAAGACAACCAACTCAATATAAGTTGTACGTGTGTAGTTAGGTGAAACATTTCCATAGTAGGTATATTGTGAAAGACTAACCATATTTCCCTCCATCCTATCTTGTCCCCCACTAATTCCATTTTTTTACTTTCACTCTTTCCCTTTTAAAAAGTGTTTGCTTCTAACTACCCTCTCCCACAATCTGCTCTTTCTTCTATCACCCTCTCCTATCTTATTCTCTCCCCGCCCCCCCCGCTTTCCTGTAGGGTAAGATGTCCAACTGAATGTAAGATGCCCAATGAATCCTTAAGACAAATTCAATGAGAGTAAGGTTGACCCATTCCCTTTCACCTTCCTGCTCTTCCCCTCCATTGTAACAGTGTTCTCTTGCCTCTTTTATATGACATAGTTTACCCTAATCTATCTCTCCTTTTTTCCTCCCAATAAATTTCTCTCTCACATCTTAATTTTATTTGTGAAATATCATCCCTTCATATTGAACCCACCCTGTGCCCTCTGTCTAGGTATACCTGTACACATATATACACACAATCACATATGTATTCATATACACATATACTCTCCTATATAGACATATATATATGTATACATATGTATATGTATATATATGTGCATGTATATATATATATATATACACACACACACATTTATATTCCCTTCAACTAATCTTCAACATTGAGGAAAGTTTCATAAATTAAAATTATCCTTTTTCCATGTAGGAATGTAAATAGTTCAACTTTGATAAGTTCCTTATGATTTCTTTTCCCTGTTTTCCTTCTCATGCTTCTCTTGCTTCTTGCATTTGAATGTCAACTTTTCTATTCAACTCTGTTTTTTTCATTGAGAATGCTTGAAAGTCCTCTGTTTCATTGGATGACCATATTTTCCCCAGGAACATTATGCTCCATTTTGCTGGGTATATGAATCTTCCTTTTAATCCCAGCTCCTTTGATCTGTGGAATATCATATTCCAAGCCCTTTGATCCCTTAATGTAGAAGCTGCTAGATCTTGTGTTATCCTGATTGTGTTTCCACAATATTCAAATTGTTTTTTCTTGGCTGCTTATAATATTTTCTCCTTGACCTGGGAACTCTGGAACTTGGCAATAATATTCCTAGAAGTTTTCTTCTGGGAATCTTTTTCAAGAGGTAATCGGCAAATTCTTTCAATTTTGATTTTGCCCTCTGGTTCTAAAATATCAGGGCAATTTTCCTTAAGAATTCCTTGAAGAGTGATTTCTAGGGTTTTTTTTGATCATGGCTTTTAGGTTGTCCAATAATTTTAAATTTATCTCTCCTGGATCTCTTTTCCAGGTCAGTGATTTTTCCAATGAAATATTTCACATTGCCTTCTATTTTTTCATTTGTTTGGATCTATTTAATAGTACCTTGATTTCTCATAAAGTCATTTGCTTCTGTTTGCTCCAGTCTAATTCTGAAGGAATTATTCTCTTCAGTGAGCTTTTGAAATTCTTTTTCTATATGTCAGATTTGGCTTTTTAAGGCACTCTTTGCCTCATTGGCTTTTTGGGCCTCTTTTGCTGTTTGAGTTAGTCTATTTTTTAAGGTATTATTTTCTTCAGTCAGGGTGTTGACTTGCTTTTCATGATTTTATTGCATCATTCTCATTTCTCTTCCCAATTTTTTCTCCACTTCTCTCACTTGATTTTCAAAATCCTTCTTGAGCTCCTCCATGACCTGTAATCAATTCATATTTTTCTTGGAAGCTTTTGGTGCAGGTGTTCTGACTTTGTTGTCTTCCTCCTGTTCCATGCTTTGATCCCTGAAAAGGGAATCGAAGGTTTGATTGCTGTGCTTGCTTTGCTTCCTTTGTTTGCTCATGTTGCCACTCAATTACTTGACTTTTGAGCTCTTTGCCACAGTAGAACTCTACTTCCAGAGAGGAGAGCTTTGTCCCAAATTGTTGGGGTTTTTGCAGCTGCCAGAGCTATTAGTTGGGTGTCGCCTCTCCAGCCCCCACAAGCTCTGGCTCACTGGTCACTCACCCCAGAACCTCCACCCAAGACAGTGATCCAGATCCAAGGAGGTTAAAGGAAGATCAATTACTCTAGGAATGGTTGCTTTGTCCCCCTACAATCTGTAGGGCAGGAGCTCTGAAGCAGCCATATGGGGGCAGCTTCTTGCCTGGGGGTCAGGGGCCAGACCATGCTCCTTTTCCCCCCTGCAGTTTAAATAGAGTTCCAGACTAACCTTTTACTTTTTCTTTGCCATTTCTTGGTTGATAATTCTGGAAACCACTATAGCTTCTGGTTATCCACTTTCCCAAAGCCACTGTTTGTCCAAGCTGACCTGGAGCTAAAACTGTAAACTCACATGGGGCTTGGCTTGGCTCCCAGTGCACTGTGATGGACCCTTCCTGTAGGCCTTCCAGGCTGCCTTCAGTGGGAGGTTTGTTTCTCTCTGTCACTTTGTGCATTCCGTACTTCTAAAATCTCTTTAGAGTCATATTTTATAGGTATTTGAGGTGCTTAGGGGGGGACCTCATGGAGTTTTCCTGCTTCGGCAATACCATCTTGGCTCCACTCCCAAAAAATCAAGTTTGTAATTTCTGAACAAAGGTTTAAAATATCTGTATTCTCTGTGTATTTAAGTTTAGCAGTATCAATATGTGGGCATATGTACACTAAATATTTGCTGTCTGACAGAGTATTAAAGGGTGCAGTTTGAGCAGAAGTACAGTGAGTATTAATAACTTTATCATTATTAGAATTCATGTAGTAGCTTGCATTTCCAAGAAGCTGATAGACAAAAGAACTTCCTGATGAGAACCTTACCAATGTAATGCCAAACAAAGGCAACTTCCAAGGTTCAGATTACCAGCATAGCAAACTCCATTTATTCAGTGACAGATTAAGGCAAAACATGCTCAGAACAGAGAAAAATCAAAATGCAGTGTAACATTCATTTACCAAGTAAGTTCTCAATTCAATTGCAAAGTACCAATGTTCAAGTATCCCACCCCTGGACAGTAGTCAAAGTAGCCCACTCCTGGGTAGTACATTCATTTAGCCTCTTCTCAAATGGAGATTAGTTTCCAATCATAAACAAAGTACATTCATTTGGTCAATCACAGAGCACAAAAAAGTCAAAGGTTTCCCACCCCTGGATCACAACTGAATTACAATACCATCCATTAATGCCAAGCACTTTCTCAAAAGGGGCAGGAGAGGACAAAAGGCCATCTACCCTTAAGCTACAACAAGGTTAAGATATCATCACAGCATTGAAAACCCAAGAAAAGTTCTTTCCTTCTCCTTGACATGATGAAAATTCTCAGCAGTCTCTGTTCCTGGGGAGGCAAAGCTCAACAAAGCCACAATATACATTGCTAGTGTCTTCATCAAGTCACTCTCTGCCTGCAGAACAGTCCCAGAACCCCTGAAAACATCAGCAAGGCCCTCTTCCAGGATTTCTGTGCAGGTACCACAAGAAAATCCTCCTTGAGGGCTTCTGAACCAATAGCAAGGTTTCAGGACCTCTACAACAACAGCACTGTCCTTCACCAGCAGGTGAATCTGGCAAAACAACATCAAAACAGAGAGACAAAATATCAGCATCACGGCCATGCCTCCTCAGTTCTCAGCAGCTCTGGGTAGCAGTTCTCAAAAGTCCTGAGCAGCTCCAACTGGCCCTCAGAAGTCTTTCTCTCAGCAACTCTGGCCTCTTCTGCTTGGGCCTTCTCTCTGCTCGAGCTTCTCCCTAAATCCACGACTCCTCCTAGTTCAGCCCTTTCTCTTCATGTCAACAAGTCCATCCCACAAGTGGGATTCGAAAGCTCTGGTTTTTAACACTCAACCCAAAAACCAAGTGAACATAGGGGGATCTTTAAATTCCATTACCCTTGTAGACCTATACCCTTGTTTCACAAAGCTTGTTTATCCTCTGATTATATTTGTATTGTAAGAAAGAGATACTTCAGAAATTGAATCTTTTACCTATAATAAGTTCAGACACTACTTTAACTCTTGCCTAGGCCATGGAATGACTATACATTGAGTTCAAAACAGAAAAATCTGTTCTACTTTACTTAACTTAGCAATAAATCATTTTAGAAATGAAAGTTTTAATAGGCCTGCTAAAAATCACACTAGATATATTTTTAAAAATTCTCCTAAAATTATATCCCCTTCTTTTAAAATAGTCTTAAGATTTATAAAAGATCACCAAACTTTCATGAAGGAAATTAATTGAAAAGTTTTAAAATGATAGCTCTGTTTTACCTTAAAGCAAAAACAAAACTTTTAGGATTGAGATTCATTTAAACCAAGTTGGTGTAAAATGTCCTTAAGTAACATAAATTCCCAAAGTATTATTACCAAACTACATTTCTAGTTAATTGCAGAATTCATAGATATCACAAAGTTTTTTAGTCAAAAAGGTATAGTAATTGAATCTTTATATAGGCAACAATTAAAAAGTTGATTATAATACTTTTAAAAGCTATTGGTTTTAAAATCCTTTCCCAACAAGGGGAATATCTTAAGGTGGGCCTTAAATATTTTGTATAAATTTGTGTACATGTTGTAATTCTTGAAGAAACATAATATTAGATTTCCTAGTGAGCTAACACAAAGAGTTCATATCTTTTATTGATTAATTATTCTGATCATAGAAATTTTGCTATAGAAATAAAAAATAAAAACAAGTGAATTAAATATAGTCTTAAAAGCTTTTTATTTTAAGCAGCAATTTTTCTCCAAGCATAGCTTACAGCCAATTACAGTTAATTTTATTCCCATCGAGCTGTACTAAACAATAAAGATTTACTAGGTCCCTCATATATATGTGATTCCATTTTAACATTTTCCTTTCTCAAATTTAGGCTTGTCCTTGTGTAAGAGCCAACTGTTAGAACTCATTTTAATATTTTACAACTTTCTTAGCAAGTTAGGTTCAATATTTAGGAACTTCATAACTAAAACAAGTTCCTTTCCCAGGCTGACTGGCCTTGTTTATAGAGATTGTTTCCAGGGGTCTTGGCAGTTTTACAAAATAAGAATAACTGAGAAGGATTTTATGGAGGGGCTGGTGGTGATATACTTGCTTTGTCAAATCTCATACATGCAGAAGGAATGGTCTGAATTGGCAGACTATAGTAATCAATTAGCAATTTTAGGTTTTAGCATTTACTTTTTCATAAATTAGAACCAAATTGTTTTTAGCTATAACCTCCTTTTTAACTACAGGTAAAGGTGTAAATACCTGGTTTTCTTTTGGCAGATAAAAACATCATAAGACATAAGTGACATAACTGTTTTTACACAAATCTTTTCTCTATTTTTCAGTTTCAACAAAATTCAGATAAAAAATTTGCTTTACCTAACACTATTTCTGGCTTACAATGAACCTTCAATTTTTGCTATATAATAGAATTTTACTAAAATTTAGGAAGACCATAATAATACAATGGCATTATTACATTAATTGTATTCCCAAATTATCACATGCAGAAATGATTGATAGAAAATTGGGCTTATCACGTGCAGAGATTTTTTTTCCTTCCCCTCACAGTTGCAGAGTCTGATTGTGTATTTAGGGGTTTGAATGGAGAGGTTCATCTGCTTGTCTAAAAGTGTGGGCTTCAGTGCTGCAGGGATATTGCTAGTGGGGTCCTTAATAAATTTAATATGCTTCTTCCCTTTTGCCGGATTGAGAAGGATAACTCAAATTCCCTATTATTCTTCAGCACTCTCTCTTTTAATCTGATCTGGAATGAGAGGCTTTAATGAAGTTTTGTAAAATGTTTTGAGCTGATTTAACTTTTACTCCAGTAAACATTATTTATGTGTCCACTCCTTAAAAACTTCTTTGAAAGTGAGAGCTTTGACCCTTCTAGTAAAAGTGAGTTATGAATGGTGCCTTGTCCCTTCACTCCCATACTGGAGAGCTCAAAACTTTACCTCTGAGGTGTTTCTTAATCAGATCTTAGTAATATCCAATTTGCCTTTGTGCTAGATGGTATAATAAACTCTGACTTAGGGGTGACACTTTTCACTTTTTCACATTCCCAAAATTAATGAGAAAGAGTTCAATTAATTTTCAGGTGCATTCTGATACACAAAACTTTTCTCTATTAGATGAGGCAGGAAATGGTTAAATGCTCATCCATTTGCCTCTTTAATATGAGGGTAGAAAATTCCCTTTTCTCATCTTGTCTTTGGCATTTAACTTGGCCAGAGTTGAATAAAGAGAATGAGATTTTCAAACACTTTACAAATCTTAAAACTTCCGTTCACACTTTTCAATGACTTTTTGAATGTTGAGAAACAGTTGTTTGTTTTTTCAACAACTTCCCCCAAATTCCCAAACCTTTATTCTCAAAACTTTTCTTTACACTGTTTGTACAAATATTTTATACCTTTCTTGAACTTTCTACCCATGCTCCTCTCTTTGTTACATGCTTAAACTTATTTCTTTCTAATTCTGACCTGACACTTCTACATTTTTGCCATTACCATCATATAACCTTTATAATAAAAAGCCTTTTCTCTCTCTTTCTCTCTCCAGCTGCCTGCATTCAACAGCAGAGAGTAAAAGAGGGAGGGAAAGAGATAACAGTATTCCAAGGAAAGTCCAGCAGTCCAGCTGCATATTAAACCTTACGGGGTGTCACATTACTCATACTTACACAGAGATACAAAAACAAAACAGACAGAAAATGACAGGAAAAGTGCACTCAGAAATTGTTAAAGATCATTTTCAAAAATCAAACATTTTTCTTGGTCTTCCAGAATGATAACAGAGGCCAGGTAAAACTTACTTGATAATTTTATTTTTCTCTGTTTTTTATCTTTTTGGACTCTGTAGAGACTACTACATCACACTTAATTGTTCAAGCCATCCTTGGCACTTTCATTTCTAATGTTGAACATATCTTTAAAATATTCCATAGAAAAAAGGCAGAAATGGGGAAATGCTGGAGTCCCTCCTCTAGTCTCTCACTCATCTGTGTCTTCTTCTGTGAAAACCGGGGACAACACGTTTCTACACATTCCGAGAATTCTTGTAACTGACTGCTAGTGGTAAGTATTCCTCTTTCTCTTACTAATTTCTTCAAGAGTCTTAAATAATATTCTCAGTCTCTACTTTTGCTTTGTACCTGTCCCATTTTCTCCTGAGAGCTTTTTTTCTGAGACCAGGCTCATCTGCTTACTTGTTACTATGTTCTCTACTGATCCCACTGAGCCTGGTGATTATTTGTCACCATAATACTACTGGCACACTGTCCCTCCCTCTTTTTGTTTTGAATGTTGGCCGGCTTAATGCTCCTGGGACTGTAGCTGTGCTTATCACCTCCTTATCTTGGTTTCTTCTTCTCTGGAGTTCCCAAGGAGGCTGCTCCCCTTGTACCCTGCCGGGTCCCTGTTCTGGGCACCACTTGTGACCTGCACTCACAGCACCAACCAAATCATAGGAGTGTGAATAATGATTTTGTGAGTCAGGTGAAAATTTAAAGCATTAATACATTTATTGCATGTGTACTAATCAAATCTCAAATAAGCATCTGAGGGTCCAAGTTTATATACTATAGCTAAAGCACTTACATCATACCATCTCATGGGAAACTTCACATAGTTTTTTTTACATGAGGCACCTAGCTTACAACCTTTAGGAGGCCATTCCCTTGGGATATTTCCCTGCTTTCTTATCTCATGCATCACTACTTTATTTATATTGCTCAAGCTGCCGGGGTTTCAGGGAAGGTCAGAATGTTCTGAGCCTCACTTGCACTGAGGGAAGATGAGTGGAGGGTGGTGAGTCAACATTCTGAGATACTGGGCCCAGGTGGGTGGAAACAGGCTCAAGGGGGTCCTTGGCCTGGATTCACACCCATGGCAGATCCCTCAGAGCTAACCCTCAACAATGCCCCCTAAAAACAATTCATTAAAAATTAGAAATGGGTGAGTGGAAAGTAATGACTTTGGAGATATGAAGAATAAATCAACAGAAATAAAAGAATGAAAACATAGAATAAAACAAAAATACATCATTGGTAAAACAACTGACCTCAAAAATAGATCCAGGACAATGAATTTAAAAATTACTTCTCTATCTGAAAATCATGATGAAAAAAGAGCCTAAACAGCATCTTTCAGGAAATCATCAAGGAAAACTGCCCTGATGTCCTAGAACCAGAAGGTAAAATAGTCATCAAAAGAATCAATCCACTTATCACCTTCTGAAAGACATACTAGGCAGAGTCAAGTTGGTGGTGTAGGAGCAGCAACATATTGCAGCTCTCACATAGCCACCCCAAAATACCCATAAAATATGACTCTAAACTAATTCTAGAACTCCAAAACGCACACAAATATACTTTCCACTAAAGTCAGCTCGGCTACGAGGAACCATATCAACACTGCAAACCAAAACCAGCCTGGGCTGAAGCTGTGGCTGTGCCCCAGGGGCAGCTGGATGAGAGGAGCCGAGCCCTGGCTGGAGCTTCGGGTGAACGGATTGGTGGCAGCTGTGGCAGTGCCCAGAATTAGGTCAGTGGGACTTGTGAGGTTGTGGGAGAAAAGCAGTTCAGCCAAACTGCCTGCAGGGCTAGGAAGCAGAAAGCAGAGGTCCTGCACCCACCTCCACATTGCAGCTTCAGAGCTCCCCGCGTGCAGACTACAGGGAGACCAAGCGATTGTTCAGAGGCCAAGTGCTCTCACGTTGAACGGCCTGGATCTGGATCGCGGTCTTGGGATTTGGGTCCTGTGGTTCTTTTTCTTCAGTGAGACAGAAGTGGGGGAAGGACCCAGCAACTTCCTAAGAGCTCCGGCAGCTGAGAAGACCCCAGCAATTTGGGACAGAGCTTTCCCCTCTGGAAGCAGAACTCCACAGAAAT
>CM053591.1:39182511-39210640 GCA_028646515.1 Pseudochirops corinnae | reverse complement strand
TATTGGAGGCCTCTGGTGGGGGCGCTCTGGCTGCGCTCTCCTCCTCCCTCTCTCTCCCATGATCTTTCTTTTCCCGAAAGAAGGAGTCTAGGGTTTGGGAGCTGTTCTTACTTAGCTTCTTATGCTTATTCTTACTCATTGTTCTTCAGACCATGAATTTTTTTTTAAAATCTCTGTGGGGCTCTGCTTCCAGAAGGGAAAGCTCTGTCCCAAATCGCTGGGGTCCTCCCAGCTGCCATAGACTTCCGGCTGACTGGATAATGAAGACTCCAGGACCGAGGCCCAAGACGACGATCCGGATCCAGGCTGCTCAACGCGAGAGCACTGGTCTGAAAACAATCGCTCAGTCCCCCTGCTTTTTGCAGGCTGAGGGCGGGAAGCTACAACGCGGAGGTGGGTGCAAGACCTCCGCCTTTTGCTTCTCCACTCTGGGGACCTTTCGGCCAGACGCTTAGCTCCCTCTTTCACAAGCCCCCCTCGTACGCAGCTGGTGCTAATCCCTCACCTGAGAGCTTTCTCTGCCACTCCCGCCCGGCCGCCCCCGGGGCACAGCCGCGGCTTCAGGCCTGGCTGCTTTCGGTTCGCAGTGCTGATATGGGTCCTCGTAGCTGAGCTGACTTTAGTGGGAAGTATCTTTGTGTGCTTTTGAAGTTCTAGGATTGGTCCAGAGTCCTATTCCATGGGTATTTTGGGGTGGCTATGTGAGAGCTGCAATATGTTGCTGCTGCTACGCCGCCATCTTGGCTCCGCCCCTCCAAGTCAGTGGTTTTTGCAATGAGATATTTCACATTGCCTTCAATTTTTTCATTTGTTTAGATCTGTTTTATAGTATCTTGATTTATCATAAAGTCATAAGTTTCCATGTGCTCCAATCTAATTTTGAAGGAATTTTTTTCCAGTGAGCTTTTGAAATTCCTTTTCCATTTGGCCAATTTGAATTTTTAAGGCATTCTTCTCCTCATTGGCCTTTTGGACCTCTTTTGCCATTTGATTTAGTCTATTTTTAAGGTGCTGTTTTCTTCAGTATTTTTGGGATCTTCTTTAGCAGGTTATTGACTTACTTTTCATAATTTTCTGTCGTTATTATTTCTCTTCCCAATGTTTCCTTCCCTTCTCTTATTTGATATTCAAAATCCTCTTTGAGTTCCTCCATGGCCTGCTACCACTTAATAATTTTCTTGGAGGCTTTTGATGCAGGAGTTTTGACTTTCTTGTCTTCTTCTGGTTCCATGATTTGGCCCTCTTCATCCCCCCAAAAATTCTATGGTCTGATTGAGCTTCCTCTGTTTGATCATCTTGCCAGTCAATTACTTGACTTTTGAGCTCTTTGTCACAGTAGAACTGTGCTTCCAAAGTGGAGAGAGCTGTGTCCCAAATTACTGGGTTTTTGCACAGCTATTGTCAGAGCTATGAGGGGAATGACCTCTCAACAACCACCACAAGCTCTACCACCCTTCTCACCACAGGACTGGCACCCATGACTGTGACACAAATCCAAGCAGGTTGAACAAGAGCAATTACCCTATGAATGATTGGTTGGTCCACCTTTGATCTGCAGGCCAGAAGTTCCTGAATCAGCCACTCAGCAGTAGCTACAGCAGCTGCACCACCACTGCCTCTGCCACTCTGCTGGCCGGGGCTGGACCATGTTCTTCACTCATCCAGTTCCAACAGAGTTCCTTACTGATCTTTTACTTTCTTTTTCATGTTTATGGGTTGAGAAAACTAGAAACTGCCACAGCTTCTGGTGATTCATTCTCCTGAAATCTGCTCCAGCCAGTTTGGACCACAAGTCACTACCTGTATGGCTCATATGGGACTATGCTTGGCTCCCAGTCTAGTGCAATAGACCCTTCCTGTCAGCCTGCCAGTCTGCTTTCACCAGGACATTTGTTTCTCTGTGTCACTTTGTGGGTTTTATAGCTCTAAAATTGGTGGAGTCAATTTTTTTTACAGGTATTGGAGGTGGTTGGAGTGGGAACCCAAGCAAATTCCTGCTTTTTCTGTGCCATCTTGACCCCCTTTACAATTTCTTGAAAGGTAATATGGAGGCTCTTTTTAAATTTAATCATGGCATTCAGTTATTACATTTATCATTATTACATTTTCTCTCCTGCATTTATTCTCCTGGTCAGTTGTTCTTCCCATGAGATAATACACATTTTCTTCTATTTTTTTTTCTTTCTTTTGATTGCGTTTGATTGCTTATTGGTGTCTCATTGAGTCATTAGCTTCCACTCACCCAATTGTAATTTGTTGGTTATTATTTTCTTCATTGAACTTTTTACCTCCTTTTCCATTTGGGCAATTCTGTCTTTTAGGCATTCTTCTCTTAATTAAACATTTGTGCCTCTTTTACCATTTGGCCTATCTAATTTTTAAGCTTTTCATTTTCTTTAATTTGGGGGGACCTTTTTTATCAAGCTGTTGACTTTTTTTCATGATTTTCTTCTATCACTGTCATTTCTTTTCTCAACTTTTTTCTTTGTCTATCTTATTTGATTTTTCAAGTACTTTGTGGGCTCTTCCAGAAATTCTTTTTGTCCCTGAAACCAATTTACATTCTTTTTTGAGGCATTGGATATATCAGTTTTGACTTTGTTGTCTTCTTCTGAGCTTGTTTTGATCTTCCCTTTCACTGTAGTAGCTTTTTTATTGTCAGGATTTTAAAAATTGTTTGCTTATTTTCCCAGACTATTTCATTACTTTTAGCTTTTTTTTATTTAAGTTGGGCTCTGCTCCCAGGGTGTAAGGGCACTGACATATGCTGCAGAATTTTTGTGCAGCTGTTTTGAGAGCTAATTCTGGGGTTCTGTAAACTTTCAGTTCTTCCAAGGTGATATGATCTAAGAAGATACATGTTTACTATTCTCTTTTCCTCTGCTCTAATCTGTGAGTGACCACAAGCTTTCATTTCTGTCCTTGAATTGTGACCAAAGTCCTTGCTGTCTTGTAGTCACAAACTCTAGTTTTCTAGTGTTCCTCTTCATCTTGGGACTGTGAGCCAGGACTGTGACCCAGATTTCAGTATGGACAATTCAACAGTCTTATACCCTATGTGCTATCAAAGAGACTGTGTAATCTCTTTCTTACAAGTTTTTTGATCCCCCTTGCCATCTGCATATTGAGAGTTCTGGAACCAGCCACTGATTCTTTCACCCACAAGGTCTGCTTCTGATTTGCTAGGGTACAGTCATTGTTGTACTCTCACCCTGATGCAATTCACCATTTCTGCTGATCTTCTAAGTTGTCTTGAGCTGAAAAATTATTTCATCCCATCCTTTCATGGGTTCTTAATTTACAATTTGTTGATACTATGAGCTTTACTTGGGTATCTTCTTTGTTTAACATATCCTTATTACTTCCATCTCCTAGAATCTCCTCTCCTTTCTTTCAAAGTTCATCTCAAGTACCACCTCTTATAAAAATCTTATCTTGAGTCCCCGTCACACTATTGTTATTTCTCTAACCTAAAAACTTAGTATGTATTTCATATTTAGTTTTCAATAAGTATATTGTTTTCCACTAATATAATATAAAAAAACTAGATGAGGTCAGAGTTTGTTTTATTTTTGTCTTTATCTTTCTGGGACTTGGATGGCACGTAGCACATGGATAAATGTTTAATAAATGCATATAGATCAATTGACTGCTGAATGAATGAATCTGTGAAATGAGTACATGAAGAATGCCTAACTCAGAGGGTTGTGAATATCAAATATGAAAATTTCATGTTAAATAATTTCTTTGATAATTTCATTCCATAAAATACTTGAATAATGTTTGACCAATTCAAGCTGTTTATTCACACTGAAAAAAAAGTTTAAGATTGAATAAATGGATCAGGAGAAAAGATATCATTTAAAATAAAAAACAGTGACCCAAATGCTCAACATCAAAACTGTATGCTGGTATTTCATGTGTCTTTTATTATAGCAGCATGTTATCTTGAATGGATTGTGAAATACCAACTCTTTGGAATTTGTAACAGCATATGCCCCAGTGTGCCTAAAGAACATGCAGTGAGATTACACAAAGAAACTTCACAGATGATCTGTTAAAACTCAGAGATTTCTTTGAAATCGTAGCCAGGAGTCATACTGACAAACTAATGGATTGTGTTAGATGTAATGATTTTGACCCCCAAGACAAAATTTGAAATTCAGAATGGTGATGCAAAACATCTCTTTTTTGTTCTCTGGCTTTTAGGAATTAATAGCAAACTAAATTCTTTAGATCTACATTAAGCACCAATGATCATATATAACCCATAGTGTGGAGATGTTTTTCAACACAGAATAAATACCGCTAATTGTTTATGGGTATTTGTCTCCTTTGAACATTGTTATTTAACAACCGGTTTAATTTTTAATATGTTTGGCACTCTGACTCCAAATTGCTATAAAGTCACAAATGAAATTTTCTTTCTGGTATCATACTGCTGGTTTGTGAAAGCACATGACACATATTGTGGGGGCTTTAGATCTTTGTAGAACTTCTTTCTTAATATCTCAATGTTCTTATTGAAATTGGCGATATTCATAGTAAAAGGAAAGATGTTTAAAAGACTATTGAAAAATTCTGTTTCAAGTACCCTAATGTTATTAGGGGACTTTGGGGGAAGTTTAGGGTGAATTAAAAGTATTTCAGACACATCTTTATAACTGCCTGTTTTACCTTCACTAGTAGTGTACCATTTCAGAAGCAATATTGAATACTTGGATTCTGGCTAAAGAAAAAAAAAATAATGGAATATTGGTGTTTGACAGTATGAGTGACACATTCATAATGTGGCCCACATTGTAACCTTCTGCAGTTGCTTGAAGGAAATAATAAGATTGAAAGGTCTTCTGAGAAACCAATCTCAGTTTTCCTTTTATAATATGTTTCCCAACCCTTTGACCTCTTGAAGCAAATACTGATATTTTCTGCATCCTCCCAACTATGTATGATTCATCTGTGGGTTTAGTCCTATCAGCTTCTTGTACAGCAAGAAAATATCTTGTTCTAGAAAAGCTTCTTTTCTTCAGAAAATTTCAACCTTTTAGAATAAGAGAAAGCTTCAGAATTTAATAGTGATGTGAAATTAGAAATGATTATTTCAATTACTAAGTTTTTTATTGAATACTTAAAGGAAAAGAGATTTGATCAAATTTTGATTTAATATCATCCCATCTTTTCTCTTTTAAAAAAATTTTATTGCTATTTTCTATTTTATCATCTCCATAATATTCCCAAGAATAATCACTACCTCTCAGAAGATTCTTTACACTCTTAGTTACCAATTATAATTGTTTTTTTTAAACTAATTAATTTATTTACTTTTAGTTTATGTCATACAGTTCCACAAGCATTTGAGTTCCAAACTTTCCTCCTTCCTTCTCCTCCCCCCTTCCTTTCATGGTGATATACAACCTGATATAGGTTCCACAAATACCTTCACATTAAACATTAGTCAAGTTGTAAAGAAGGATTATAACCAATGGAATGAAAAAGGAGAAAGAAGGAACCACAAAAAAATAAACAGAAATGAGAGAGAGAGAGAGAGACAAAGAGAGAGAGAGAGAGAGAGAGAGAGAGAGAGAGAGAGAGAGAGAGAGAGAGAGAGAAAGCATTTTTGCTTCAATCTGCATCACACTTTGTAAATCTTTCTCTGGATGTTGATAGCCTTTTCCATCATGAATCCTTTTGAGTTGCCTTATAATAACCTTACATTGCTAAAATGACCCCAGTCTATCAAAGTCTGTCATCACAGATGTTTGTAATTGTGTACAAAGTTACCCTGGTTCTGCTCCTTTCACTCAGCATCAGTTTGTATAAGTCTCTCCAGGTTATTATGAAGTCCACCTGCTCCCCATTTCTTAGAGCACAATAACATTCCATTACAGTCACATAACACAATTTGTTTAGCAATTCCCCAATTGATGGACATCCCATTGATTTCCAATTCCTTGCCACCACAAAAAGAGTTGCTATAAATATTTTTGCACATACAGGTCCTTTTCCCATTTATATGATCTCTTTGGGATACAGCTCTAGGTGACTCAAAGGGAATGCACATTTTTATAGTCCTTTCAGCATAGTTCCAAAATGCTCTCAATAATGGTGAGATCGGTTCATAACACCACCAACAATGCATTAATGTTCCAATTTTCCAACATCTTCTCTACCTTTTGTCATTTTCCTGTTTTGTCATGTTAGCCGATATGACCAGTGAGACGAGGTGTCTCAGAGATGTTATGATTTGTTTTTCTCTAATCAATAGGGATTTATAGCTTTTTTTCTTATGATTATAGATATCTTTTATTTCTTCCTCTGAATATATATCCTTTGACTATTTATCAATTAGGCAATGACTTGTATTCTTATATACTGGATGCAGTTCTCTGTATATTTTAGAAATGAGGCCTTTATCAGAGACACTGTTTATGAAAATTCTTTCCTAATTTTCTACTTCTCTCCTAAACTTGGCTACATTGTCTGCTTATACAAAAGCTTTTCAATTTAATGTAATCAGAATTATCCATTTTATATTTTGTAATGTTCTCTATCTCTTCTTTGGTTATAAAAATCTTCCTTTTTCTATAAATCTGACAGGTAAACTATTCATTGCTCTCCCAGATTGCTTACAGTATCAGTCTTTATAATTTGATAATGAACCCATTTAGACTTTACTTTGCTATACAGCATAAGATATTGGTCTATGCCAAGTTTCTGCCACACTATTTTCCATTTTTCCCAGGTGTTTTTTGTCAAATAGTGAGATCTTATCCCACAAGCTGGAGTCTGTGCGTTTATCAAACAGTAGATTACTATAGTCATTGACTACTCTGTCTTCTGAACCTAATCTATTCCATTGATTGACTACTCTATTCCTCAGCCAGTGACAAGCAGTTTTAATGAATACTACTTTATAATACAGTTTAAAATGTGATATGGCTAGGTCACCTACGCTAGCATTTCTTTTCATTAATTCCCTTGACATTCTGGACCTTTTGTTCTTCCAAATGAATTTTGTTATCATATTTTCAAGATCAATAAAATAATATATTTAAAAATAATTCAAAATCTATAAAATAAAATAAAATAATATCAAAAAATAATTTTTGGTAGATTGATTGGTATAGCAATAAATAGGCAAACTAATTTAGGTAAAATTATCATTTTTAATATGTTATCTTGACCTAACCACAAGCAACTGATGCTTTTCCAATTATTTAGATCTGACTTTATTTGGGCAAAAAGTGTTTTGTAATTGTGTTCACATAGGTCCTGGGTTTATTTGTCAGGTACACTGTTTTATAATATCTACAGTAATTTTTTTAATTAAATTTTTTTTTATTTTTTTGGAGGGGGAAGATAGGGCAATTGGGATTAAATGACTTGCCCAAGGTCACATGGCTAGTTTTGTGTTAAGTGTCTGAGGCCACATTTGAACTCAGGTCCTCCTGACTCCAGGGCCAGTGCTCTATTTACTGCACCACCTGGCCGCCCCATATCTATAGTAATTTTAACAAAATATCTTTCTATTTCTTTCTGTTGGGCTTTGTTAAAAATATATGGGAATGCCAAGGATTTATCTGAATTTATTTTATATTTGGCAACTTTCTGAACGTATTTATTATCTCAAGTAGTGTTTTACTTGATTCCCTAGGATTCTTTAAGTATATCATGATATCATCTGTAAAGAGTGACAGCTTAGTCTCTTCTTTGCCCAATCTTATTCCTTTGATTTCTTTTTGTTCTCTTATTGCTACAGATAACTTTTCTAGTACCAAACTGAATAACAAGGGTGACACTGAACATCTTTTTTTCACCTCTGATCTTATTGGAAATGCTTCCAGCTTATCCTCATTACATGCAATACTTGATAATGGTTTCAGATCAATGTTACTTATTATTTTAAGGAAGACTCCATTTATCCCTATGCTTTTTAATGTTTTTAATAGGAATGGATGTTACATTTTGTCAAAAGATTTTTTTGCATTTATTGAGATAAACATATGATTTCTACTAGTATTTTTGTTGATATCAGTTATACTGATATTTTTCCCAATATTGAACCATCCTTGCATTCCTGGAAAAAATCTAACCTGATCAAAGTGTATTATTCTCTTGATAACTTATTGTAATGTTTTTGCTAATATTTTATTTACAATTTTACATACATATTCATTAGTGAAATTTGTCTCTATTTTCTTTCTCTATTTTGGTTCTTCCTGATTTAGGTAACGCTACCATATTTTTGTCATGAAAAGAATTTGATAGGACTCCTTCTTCTCCAATTTTCCCAAATAGTCTATAAAGTATTAGAATTAATTCTTCTTTAAATGTTTGATAGAATTCACTTGAACATCCATCTGGCCCTGGAGACTTTTTCCTCTGGAGTTCATTGATGACTTGTTCATTTTTTTTTCCTGAGATAATGTCGTGGTTTAAACCCAGGTACTTCCAAAACTGTTGTGGTTGGGGGCTCTACCTATCCCAAAACTGTTGTGGTTTCATGATGAGTTGTGGTGGAACCATCTTAAAGAATTCAGAGTCAGACTACCTCTAATCCAAGTATAGGCATTTATTGAGATTGATGCCTCTCAGGAAGCTGGCTAAGTTCCAAGAGGAGCCAGCAACTTTAGAGAAAGCAAGATGGAGTTTTTTATAAGGTATTGATGCAATTACATAACAGAAATTTACATAGAAAATAGGAATATCATTAATTTTAATATTAAAAATGCAGAAGGAATTTCTTAAGGGATTAGGTAATGGAGGAGAGGTCCCGTCTATGGTTTGGTGGTTCAATATTCTGGTCATTATGCCCTCAAACTGGCTAGCTATTGTGGTCCTGTCTGGTTAAGACAAATAGTTAGGTATTATGGTCCTGTCTTGGGCTAGATGTATGATGGGATTGTGGTTGAATACAAGAACATACCTATTTCTGTGGGAATAGGTCTGGGGGCAGTGACCAGGCAGAGGCAGTAGCTGGGTCCCCATCACATGGACACACCTGCTGTTTCTGGGGGAACTAAGAGTTCAGGCTCACAACTATTATTCCAGTGAGCAGTGAGGCATATACAAATAAGTTATGACATTGGGGGAGGAGGGGCATGTTAGGTAGGTGCAGTGGATCTGATCTTCAGTAGGGCCAGGCCTATAAGGAAGTTAGAATATTGGGGCTGGGGGAAGATTTATTAGGATTCCATCATTGGTGTTATTTAAGTGTTTTACTTCCTCTTCAGTTAATTTCACCAGCTTTTCTTTTTGTAACCATTCATTTCACTAAGTTTTTCAAATTTATGGGCATACAATTGGGTAAATAATTCTTAATTACTGATTTAATTTCTTCTCCATTGAAAGTAAATTCACCCTTTCCTTTTTTGATACTGGTAATTTGATTTTCTTCTTTCTCTTTTTAAATCAAATTGACTAAATGTTTCTCAATGTTATTTTTTTTCATAGAACCAGATCTTAGGTGTATTTATTAGTTCAATAGTATTCTTTACTTCAATTTTATTAATCTCTTCTTCAGTTTTCAGTGTTTCTAATTTAGTATTTATTTGGGGATTTTCAATTTGCTCTTTTTCAGTTTCATGTCCAATTCATTGATTTCTTTTTTCTATTTTATGCATGTAAGCATTCAGAGATATAAAACTTCCCCTAAGCTTTTGTTGCATCCTATGTTTTGATATGTTGTCTCATTATTGTGATTCTCTTGAATTAAATTACTGATTTTTTCCTAAGATTTCTTGTTTGACCCACTCATTTTTTAGGATTAGATTATTTTTTCCAATCATTTTAATCTATCTTTCCATGACCCTTTATTAAATATAATTTTTACTGCATTATGATATGAAAAGGGGGTATTTAATACCTCTGCCTTTCTGCACTGGATTGTGAGATTTTTATGCCCTAGTACATAGTCAATTTTTGTGTGTGTGCCATGTACCACCGAGAAGAATGTATATTCCTTTTGATCCCTGTTCAATTTTCCCTGAGGTCTATCATACTTACCTTCTCTAAAATTCTATTCTCTTCCTTAACTTCTTTCTCATTTATTTTGAGGCTGGATTTATCAAGTTAAGAGAGGCAGAGGTTGGGATCCCCCACTAGTATAGTTTTGCTGTCTTTCTTCCTCTAACTCCCATAAGTTCTCCTCTAAGAATCTGAATGCTATGTCACTTGGAGCATGCATACTTAGTGATCATATTGCTTCATTGTCAATGGTGCCTTTTAGTAGGATATAGTTTCCTTCCTTATCTCTTTTAATCATATCTATTTTTACTTATGCTTTGTCTGATATTGGGATTGCCACCCCTGCTTTTTGTTTTCTATTTTAGTTGAAGCATAATATATTCTACTCCAGCCTTTTACCTTTACCCTGTGTGTACCTCCATGCTTCTTGTAAACAGCATTTTGTAGGATTATAGTTTTTAATCCATTCTGTTATCTGCCTCCATTTTATGGGAGAGTTTATCCCATTCACATTTGCAGTTATGATTACTCCCTGTGTCTTTCTCTCTGTTTATGTTCCCTCCCCTATTTATGCTTTTATTACTAGGTGTAATCCATGGGAAAGGCACTGGAATGGATGAAAAAAATTCTATTTTTGATGGCGCATATATCTTTAAACTAGGGTCAAAGAAGTACATTTTTACAACTGAAAAGAACCTCAGAATTTATGTAGTTCAACTCTCTTTTTATAGATGTGGGAACTTAGATAGGATGAAGGAGAATAAGGGAATTTTCACAATTTAGATAAGTTTCCTTGCTTAGCACTTTATTTCTCTCAGTTGAGTCACTTTTCAATTGTGTCTGACTTTTCCTAATGCTATTTGTGTTTTTCTTGCAAAGATGCTGAAGTAGTTTGCTATTTTCTTCAGCTCATTTTTACAGATGAGGAACTGAGACAAACAGGGTTAAGTGACTTGCTCAGGGTTTCACAGCTAGTATGTGTCTGAGGCCAGAATTGAATTCATGAAGAATGAGTCTTCCTGATTCCAAACCTACTGCTCTAACCCCTGTGCAATCTAACTGCCTATTTCCCTCAACAGGTATGAAAAATGGTTGTTTTTAAAATTGTACTAAATTATAAATTCTAGTCTAAATTGAAAGTGTATCATTTTAGTTATTTATACTGTAACAAAATGATCAATATTCCATTTCAGCATTTCATACTTAAATCAGGACTCAGTAAAATCTGGATATTATAGTGAATTATTGCTAATTTGGGAAGTTTGTCTTCCATCATTCTATTTTGTTATTTTGAAGAAAGCACCAGAGATATAATAAATTTTACAGAAAAAGTTTAGGGAGAAGATAATCAGTAAAAATGGCACTTTTTAAATATGTAGGTCTTTAATTGATGGCAATTGTGACTTAAAGCATGTTAAAAGCATTAGAGTTCCCATAAGATCATATACGTATCCTGATTCTTTCATAAAAATGCATAATTTGTTTTATATTGAACTAGACCCATGATTTTACTAGGATAGGAAACAACCATAAAGGAAACTCCTATATAGATAGATCTATACCTACTCTAAAATGTGTGGTCTAAGATTTACCTGAAAGATTAAGTTCTTTGACCTTCATGCAGTCTGTATGGATCAGAGGCAAGATTTCAAACCAAATCTTCTTAATTCCATGGCCAGCTCTCTATTTATTCTGCCAAAATCCTTCTCAAGTAATGGATATATCCACAGACACATGTTCATTTCTCCCTTCACAATTTTGCTTACAGAAATTAATTTAATTAAAGTTATTAAACATCTAATAAATAAAAGGCAATGTGTTAGCTATTCAAATTACATAAAAAAAATAACATCATTCCTCTAAGGAATGTTAGACTTGTTATGCGTCCTAACAATTTAAGAAATCCAAATCCAATCTTTCTCTGAGAAACAGTGGGTTCTGCTTCACTGGAAGTTTTGAAGAAAAGACTTGACTATATATGTAGTACATGGGATTTTCTTTTTTTTTTTTTTTTGCAGTCAAGTTTGTATTGGAGAAAAGAAAACTCACGATTCCCATTGACAATGATGTTCCCATAAAGGGTCTTGGGTTTTGCATTGGAAAAGATGTAAGAGCAGAATTTGTTTGCCTGATCCTTGAATGCAGGTTGCAGTTGGCTTTCTTGGACATCTTCAAGATGGGCTAAGAGTGACACATCATTTGTTGGACATTGAAAAGCAAAACACTTCCGTTTTGGAAACAATTTTCTGATGCACTCTCTTCGAAGATTGGCTGTTTGAGCTTTGGGGTTGTTACCTTTTCATGGGATTTTCTTAAAAGCTGGTTCGATAGATAGCCCTGAACTATCCAACTCTGAGAAAGTGTAAATTGATAAGAGCAAATATTTTCTGAGATTTATTAGTGTATTTCTTTTTTTTTTTTAAAGAAAGGAATATATTTATTTCCCCTTGTTTAATTGGGCATCTCAAGAAAGAAATTAACGGTACAAAGTGGGGAATAAAGTAATTTTGGTATTTTGATTCTGTTTTCTTTTTACTATTTAAGAATAGTCAACAATCTGATGATAGAATTTTTATGTACTACACAATTGTTATTCAGTAGATATGTCATTTTATGTCACGAAAAGATGGAAAATTGACCTACTGATTTTCTGTCTGCTTTCTATGAATTTCAGTATGATATATCACCACATATAAGCAATGAACTAGTGCCCATATCATACAGGCAATCTCACCTCACATTTAGCTCTGAGATTAAGTAATGAAGTGCTGATTGGTTTCTAGAACCAATTACACCCAGGGATTATGTCAGTATTGAAAAATTTTATTTTAGGTCATGTCATAGCCATAGTAAGAACAGTTAAACCACAATTCAGCCACATCTTTAAGCATGCTAACTCCAGTTAATAAGAAAGGATTTGTTGTTTTATGTGCAAACATCTTTTTAAAAATTAAACTACTTTATGGAAATTCTTCTTTTATTCTATAAACTAAAACCAAAATAAATTTAAATCATCATTTCAAAAAGACAAGCATCCATCTAGCAATTCCATGCACCCCACAAAATTAAAAGGAGCTTTTACTTAATAAGGTACTTAAAATTTTTGTTTTGTAATATTTTTTTCATAGATGACTGACATCATTTGCTACAACTGGAACTGATATTTCCAACTGCTGTTACTATCTTCCCTGTTATATTATCTGTTTGTGCTCAAAGTCTTTGAGTTTTCTTCCTTCTGAGACTTTTGGCAATTGCAGTATATATTTTTTTCCCTTTATTCTCCTCTATTTCTCACTTTCTGATTTCCTCCCTTCCTATGGTAGATGCTCTGAAGAGACTCTCAAATCTTCAAAGATATTGAGAGGAGGAAGTGTGTGGATCCACAAGTGTGTAACTTGCTGTTCCTTATACATATATAACAAAGTCATACATACATACATAAATACATGCATACATCCAAACATACACATATGTATATATGCATAGATGGTTGGAGGGTTTTGTGTGTAACTTTAGTTATCCATTCTTTCTCTGAATGCACATGTGTCTTCCTTTATATGTCCTTTATACTTAATTTTGGTAGCTATAACAATTAAAATAACTTATTCACTCAAAGTCCTTTTTTTTTTTTTTTTTTTTTTTTTTTACTATTCTTGCCTTATTTTAAAGAACTTATTCATGGGTTTTTTTTTTTGTTTACAACATTGAGTTCCACAAGCTTTTGAGTTTTAAATTTTCTCCTTCCCCAAGACAGCATGCAATCTGATATAGCCTCTACATATACATTCATATTAAACATATTTTCACATTAATCATGTTGTAAAGAAGAATTATAACCAATGAGATGAACCATGAGAAAGAAGAAACAAAAGAAAAAAGAGAGAGAGAGAGAAAATAGTATACTTTGATCTTCATTCATACTTCATAATTTTTTTCTCTGGCAGTGTATAGCAATTTCTATCATGAGTCCTTTAGAGTTGTCTTAGAATCTTGGATTGCTGAAAAAAGTCAAGTCTATCAAAGTTATTGTGACTATAACTGTGTACAATGTTGTCCTGGTTCTGCTCCCCTCAGCGTCAGTTCACATAATTCTTTCCAGTTTTTTTTAATTCTGCCTGCTCATAATTTCTTACAGCACAATAGTATTCCATTGCATTGCTGAGAAGAGTCAAGTCTATCAAAGTTAGTCATCTCACATTGCGGCTGTTACTGTGTATCCTGTTCTCTTTTTTCTGCTCACATCACTGAATATTAGTTTACAAAAGTCTTTCCAGATTTTTCCACCCATCATTTCTAATAGCACATTAATATTCCATTACATTCATATACTACAACTTGTTCAGCCATTCCCCAATTGATGGGCATCTCCTCAACTTCCAGTTCTTGGCCACCACAAAAAGAGCTGCTAAGAATATTTTTGTACATGTAGGTCCATTTTCCATTTGTATGATCTCTTTGGCATGCAGCCCCAAAAGTGCTATTGCTAGGTCAAAGGGAATGGGCATTTTTATACCCCTTTGGGCATAGTTCCAAACTGCTCTCCAGAATGATTGGATGAGTTCGCAGCTCCACCAGCAATGGATTAGTGTTTGGATTTTCCTACATCTTCTCCAGTATTTATAATTTTCCTGTTTTGTCATGTCATCCAATATGAGAGGTGTGATGTAGTATCAAAGAGTTACATTTGCATTTCTCCAATCAATAGTGATGTAGAGGATCAAAATTTTTCTTTAAGCAATATAGATATTACTGCATGCAATGTTATCTTGGTTCTGCTCATTTCACTCTGTTATTTTGTGCACATTTTTCCGGGTTTATCTTTTAAGATTATTGAGCTCATAATTTCTTATAGTACAATAAAATTCCACCATAACAACATATTATAACTTCTTCTACCATTCACCAATTGATGACCAGTAAGATATTTCACATTTCCTCCTATTTTTTCATTCTTTTGGATCTGATTTATAATATTTTGATTTCTCATAACTTTTGAAGTTCCTTTTCCATCTGGCCAATTCCGCTTTTGAAGCCATTCTTCTCCTCATTGACTTTTTGGACCTCTTTCACCAGTTAGTCTATTTTTTAAGCTTTAATAAGGCCTGAGTTTTAAAAGTCAAATTCTTCCCTAGTCATCACTGATAAAGGTGAAAAAAGAAGGGTGGGGAGAGGAATTCATGTGTATTCATAGAACCCCATTTCAGGAATCCCACCTGAAAATTGCAGAATCTTAAGATAATGTGAACAAAGTGTTGAGAATGGAAAATGGATCCAATATGGACCAAAGTTATTTCTGTGTTATGACCCTGGTCAGGTGAGAACTAGAATATACACATGAAAAATCAGGCTGTTTGATAAATGCCTCCAAATGCTTAATTTAAATGTTATGCACACAGAAAGAATCAAAGTTCTAAATAACTTACTGAAATTATGCATTTAGACCCCATTTGATAGAGCCTTTTATTGTCTCACCTCCATGTTGTCTGGTGAATTTTTTTTCTTTTTACTAAATTTTAATTTAAATTTCTTTTCCCATTACTTTTTTGGATGAAACTGTAACATGTGTTGCTAATATTTGTCTTGTATGTGTGTGTAAACACTGTAAAAATATGCTTACAAATTACATTTCACTCCATGAACTGCCCAGATATTATCAAAATTCCTTTGTTGTTAAAAATCTATAACTGCATAAGACATTAAACCTATGTTGTTATTTGTCATCTTTTTTAATTTATTGCATGTTCACAGGCAAGTAGTACATCTATTTGTATCAGGCATTCATCTTAATTATGTTCAGTACATTTCAGCAGCAACAGTATCAGAACTCTGAAGGTAGATTAAAATCATAGTAAGAATTTTGTTCACATGAAAAAAAAAGAAATTGAACAATCAATCAATGAACACCCTAGGAAAAAGTCTCCAGGGCTGAATGGCTTTGCAAGTGAATCCTATCAAACATTTAAAGAAAAATTAATTCCCATACTATACAGACTATTTGGGAAAATTGGCAAAGAAGGAGTAGTAACAAATTATTTTTATAATAAAAAATATGATACTGATACCTAAACTGAGAAGAGTCAAAACAGAGAGAGAAAACTATAGATCAATTTCCCTAATAAATGTAGATGAAAAAATTTTAAATACAATATTATCAAAAAGATTACAGCAACTTATCACTAGAATAGTACAATATGAGCAGGTAGGATTTATACCAGTAATGCAGGGCTGATTCAATGTTGGTAAAAACTATCTGCATAATTGATCATATCAACAACTAAACTAACATAAACCATATGATTATCTCAATAAATGCAGAAAAAGAGTACCGGCCCTGGAGTCAGGAGGACCTGAGTTCAAATCCAGCCTTAGACACTTAACACTTACTATCCATGTGACCTTGGGCAAGCTGCTTAACCCCAATTGCCCTGAATTCCCTCATCCAAAAAAAGCAAAAATAAATAAATTCAGAAAAAGCTTTTTGACAAAATACAGCACTTATTCCTAGTAAAAGAACTAGAACGCATAGGAATAAATAGAGCCTTCCTTAAAATGAAAAGCAGCATCTACCTAAAACCATTAGTAAGTTAATGTGTAATGGGGATAAGCTAGAAGCATTTTCAATAAGATAGCGGGTGAAACACAGATGTCCATTATCATCACTGTTTTTCAATATGGTACTAGAAACATTAGCCTTAGCAGTAAGAGAAGAAAAAGAAATTGAAAGAACTATAATAATCAGAGAAGAAACTAAGGTATCACTCTTGTCAGATGATATGATGATATACTTACCAATCAAGAGATACAGAACATTATGAAATGGCAAATGGAAAATTTTGATTTCATCAAATTGAAATATTTTTGCACAAAGCTAATACAGCCAAGATTAGGAGGGAAGCAGAAAACTGGGGAAGAATTTTTCCAGCTGCTGTCTCTGATAAAGACCTCATTTCTAAAGTATACACAGAACTGAATCAAATTTATAAGAACACAAGTCATTCCCTAATTGATAAATATTCAAAGGATATGAACAGACAGTTTCCAGAGGGAGAAAGTAAAGCTATATATAATCATACAAAAAATGCTCTAAATATCTATTGATTAGAGAAATGCAAATCCAAACAACTCTTAGGTACCACATCACACCTCTCAGATTGGTTAATATGACAAAAACAAGAAAATTATAAATGCTGGAGAAGATGTGGGAAAATTGGAACACTAATGCATTATTGGTGGAGTTTTGGACTCATTCAACCATTCTGAAGAACAATTTGCAATTATGCCTAAAGGGCTATAAAAATGTGCATACCCTTTGACCCAGCAATTCCACTTCTAGATCTGTATCTCAAAGAGATCATAAAAATTGGAAAAGGACCCACATGCACAAAAATATTTATAGCAGCTCTTTTTGTGGTGGTTAAGAATTGGACATTGAGAGTATGTCCATCAATTGGAGAATGACAAAGTAAGTTGTGGTATATGAATGTAATAGGATATTATTATGCTATTAGAAATGATGAGTGGAAAAATCTGGAAAGACTTATATGAACTAATGCTCAGTGAAGTGAGCAGAAACAAGAGAACAGGATACACAGTAATAGCCACAATGTGAGATGAGTAACTTTAATAGACGTAGCTTTTCTCAGCAATGCAAAGATCTAAGACAACTCCATGAGTCTCATGATGGAAAATGCTATCCACATCCAGAGAAAGAACTATGGAGGCTGAATCCAGATCACAACATTCTATTTGCGCTCTCTCTCTCTCTCTCTCTCTGTCTCTCTGTCTCTCTCTCTCTGTCTCTGTCTCTCTCTCTCTCTCTCTCTCTCTCTCTCTCTCTCTCCCTATCTCTATCTATCTATCTTTTCTATCTCCCATTCATTCTAATTCTTCTTTACATCATGATTAATGTGAAAATGTGTTTAATAAAAATGTATCTGTAGAAACTTCATCTGATTGCATACTGTCTTGGAAAGGAGGGAGGGGAGTGAGGCATAGAAAATTTAAAACTCAAAAACTGTTAGAAGCTAATGTTGAAAACTAAAATTAAGTAAATTTAAAGAAAAAAGGTTAAAAGGAATGGGAAATCATAAGGGACTTAATAAGGTTAAACTATTCACATTCCTACATGGGAAGATAATACTTCTAACTCATAAATTATTTCAAATTATTAGGACAGTTAAAAGGAGCATATATAGACAGAGGGCACAGATGTGAGCTAAAAATGAACAGACAATGTCTAAAAAATAAAATTAAGTGGTGATAAAAAAAAGTCTAATGAGAAAGAGAAAGGGAGAGGTAGAATGGTGTTAAATTATCTCATATAAAAGAGGCAGGAAAAAATATCTCACATAAAAGAGGCAAGAAAAATAACTTTTACAGTGCAGTGGAAAAGAGGAGAGATGAAGGGGAGTGAACCTTATTCTCATCAGAATCATCTCAAACACTTAATTGGGTAGAGAATTGGGTGTCCTACCTACAGGAAAATAGAAGTGGATCAAGAAGGGGCAGGGTGATGGAAGGGAGGGTAGATTGGGGGATTGGAATGTCAGAAGCAAAACACTTTTGAGGAAGGACAGGGTGAAAGGAGAGAGAATAAGCAGGAGGGAAGCAATAGGATGTAGAGTACAGAGTTAACAATAGCAACTGTGAAAAAAATTTAAAGTAAATTTCTCTGATAAAGCCTCATTTCTCAAACCTAAAGAGAACTCAATCAAATTTATAAAAAATAATAGCCATTCTCCAACTGAAAACTGATCCAAAGACATGGACATTTCACAGATGAAGTAATCAAATCTATCTATAGCCACACTAAAAAAAAAATACTGTAACTCACTCTTGATGGGGGGAATGCAAATTAAAACAATTCTGAAATACTATCTCATGCCCATTAGATTGACTAACAGGGCAGAAAGGGAAAATAACAAATGTTGGAGGGGATGTGAGAAAAATGAGACACTTGGGCACTATTGGTGGAATTGTGAACTGATTTAACAATTCTCTAGAGCAATTTGGAAGGATGCTCAAAGGGCTATAAAACCATGCATATGCTTTAAGCTAGCTGTATTACTACTAGGCTACTGGGTCTCTAACCCCCAAGAGATTACAAAAAAAACCAAGAAGGAAAAGGACTGACAGATACAAAAAATATTTATAGCAGCTCTTTTTTGGTGGCAAAGAAATGAAAATAGAGGGGATGCCCACAAAGTAGGGAAAGACTGAATAAACTGTAATACAAGATTATGATGGAATACTATTGTACTATAAGAAATGATAAGCAGATGCTCTCAGAAAAACCTGGAAAGACTTTCATGAGATTATGCAAAGTCCCATTTACTATGTACAAAGTAACAGCAATATTGTAAAGTTATCAACTGTGATTGATTTAAGTATTCTTAGCAATAAAATGATTCAAGATAATTCTGAAGGACTTATGGTATAAAAATGCTATCCATCCCCAGAGAAAGAATTAATGGTTTCTGAATAGAAATTGAAGCATATGGTTTTTTTAACTTTATTTTTCAGTTTTTTTTTCTTGTTTTTATTTTCTTTCACAGCTTGACTATTATGGAAATGCTATGCATAGCTACACATGTATGACTTTTATGGAATTGCTTGCCTTCTCAATGATGGTGAGTGGGAGCAGAGAAGGGAGAGAATTTAGAGCTGAAAGTTTTAAAAATGAATGTTAAAATAACTTGAGGCAGTATAAAATACCCGAGTACACTTGTAAAAACAAACCCAAGAACTATATGAAAAAATTAGAAAAAGTGTTTTATACAAATAAAATTAGATTTAAATAAGTGGAGAAATAATAATAGATCATAGCTAGGCAGGGCCAATATAAAAAATGTCAAATTTACCCAAATTAATTTATATATTCAACACTATTCCAATTAAATTACCAAAAATTTTATTACTGAAATAAAAAATAATAATAATTCTTTTGGAACAATAAAACACCAAGAATATCAAAGGAAATAATTGGAAAAAGTAAAGAAATGAGATTCAGTACTATCAGATCTTAAATTATATTATAAGATAGTAATTATCAAAACTATCTGGTACTGGCTAAGAAATAGGTAAATCAATAGAATGGACTAGACTAGACATACAATTTGCAGGACCAAATAAATATAATAATAATAATTACACATACATATGTGTGTATATGTGTATGCATGTATATGTAATTCAAGTGTAAAATAAGATTTTGGAATAAAAATTCATTATTTGGTAAAAGAAAAATGTTGAGAAAACTGGGAAACAGTTTTGCAGAAACTGGGGATAGACCAATTTCTTACACTATTAAACAAGATAAAGTTAAAATGGATAACTGACCTAGATAACTGATAAATGGTCAAAGGATATTAACAGGAAAATTTCCAATGAAGATATCAAAAAAATTTATAATTACATGGGAAAATGCTCTAAATCATTACTGATCAAAGAAATGAAAATTGAAACAACATTGAAATATCATTTTATATGTACAAGATTAGCTAAAATGTTTAAAGGGGAAAGCAAAAGGGTTGGAGGTGATGTGGAAAAATTGGGGCGCTAATTCATTTTGGTGGAATTGGAATTGATTTTTAAAAGAGTATTCCTCTTTTATTTTGGATAGGGTGAAGGCAAGGCAATTGGAGTTAAGTGACTTGTGTATTGTCACAAAACTAGTTAAGTGTCAAGTGTCTGAAGCTGGATTTTAACTCAGGTCTTCCTGACTTCAGGGACAGCACTCTATTCACTGTGCCACCTAGCTCCCTAAGTATTTCTCTTTTGCCTACTGTTTTCTTATAAATTGAGTTTCAGGTTTCCATTATTCTTGAATGTATATTTTAACTTCTTTTCTGTTTGGACTTTTTTGTGACTTAAGTTTTGGGAGAATTATTCTTCATGTTTATTGGAGGCCCCTGGTGGGGGTGCTCTGGCTGCGCTCTCCTCCTCCCTCTCTCTCCCATGATCTTTCTTTTCCCCAAAGAAGGAATCAAGGGTTTGGGAGCTGTTCTTACTTTGATTCTTATGCTTATTCTTACTCATGGTTCTTCAGACCATGATTTTTTTTTAAAATCTCTGTGGGGCTCTCCTTCCAGAAGGGAAAGCTCTGTCCCAAATCGCTGGGGTCCTTCCAGCTGCCATAGCTCTCAGGAAGATGCTGGGATTCTTCCTAATTACTTCTGGCTGGATACTGAAGACTCCAAGACCGAGGCCCAAGACAGCGATCTGGATCCAGGCCGCTCAACACGAGAGCACTTGCCTGAGAACAATCGCTAAGTCCCCCTGCTGTCTGCAGGCCGCAGGCGGGAAGCTACAACATGGAAGTGGGTGCAAAACCTCTGCCTTTTGCTTTTCCGCTCTGGAGGCTTTTTGGCCAGACTGCTTATCTCCCGCTTTTGCAATCCCCACTCGCAGCTGCTGCTAATCCACTCACCTGAGAGGCTCCTCTGCTTCTCCCATCCAGCCGCCCCCGGGGCATAGCTGCGGCTTCAGGGTAGGCTGGTTTTGGTTCTCAGTGCTGATATGGTTCCTCGTAGCCAAGCTGACTTTAGTGGGAAGTATCTTTGTGTGCATTTTGGAGTTCTAGGATTGGTTCAGAGTCCTGTTTTATGGGTATTTTGGGGTGGCTATGTGAGAGCTGCGATATGTTGCTGCTGCTTTGCCTCCATATTGGCTCTGCCCCCCCCTTTCAAGAAATTTTCAACAAAATTTCCCTGATATTCTAAAACCAGAGGGCAAAATAGAAATTGAAAGAATTCACCGAACATCTTTTGAAAAAGATCCCAAAAAGAAAACTCCTAGGAATATTATAGCCAAATTCCAGAGTTCCCAGATCAAGGAGAAAATACTGCAAGCAGTCAGGAAGAAACAATTTGAGTATTATGGAAACAAAATCAGGATAATACAAAACATAGCAGCTTCTACATTAAGGGACTGAAGGGCTTGAAATATAAAATTCCAAAGGTCAAAGGAGCTAGGACTAAAACCAAGAATCACCTATCCAGCAAAATTAAGTATAATAGTACAGGGGAAAATATGGCCATTCAATGAAATAGAGGACTTTCAAGCATTCTTGATGAAAAAATCTGAGCTGAACAGAAAATTTGACTTTCAATTATAGGAAACAGGAGAAGCATGAGAAGGTAAACAGGAAAAAATAAATCATAAAGAACTTATTAAAGTTGAACTATTTCCATTCCTGCATGGAAAACCAATAACTGTAACTCATAAGACTTCTCTCAATATGAGGATAGTTGAAGGGAATATGTGTGTTTGTATACCACATTTATATACACATATATACATACATTTATATGTATATATATATATACACATACATACATTTATATGTATATATACATACATTTATATGTATGTATAGGATGAGTTGAATATGAAGAGATGATATCTAAAAATAAAATTAAGAGATGGGAGTGGAATTTATTTGGAAAAGAATCAAGGGAGAGATACATTAGGATAAATTATGTCATATAAAAATGTCAAGAGAAAACTGTTACAATTAGGAGAAAAGCAGGAAGGTGAAAGGGAATGAGACAAACTGATTGTCATTGAATTTGGCCTAAGGAGGGAATAACATACATATTCAATGGGGTATCTTACCCTACAAGAAAATAGGGAGGTAGGAGATACGAGTGGGGAAGATAGAAGGGAGGGAAGTTTAGGGGAGAGGGTAATTAGAACCTAAAATTTTTCAAAAGGGATAGGGTCAAAGAAGAAAATAGAATAAGTGGGGGACAGGACAGGATGGAGGGAAATATAGTTAGTCTTACACAATATAACTACTATGGAAATGATGTGGGTAACTACACATGTACAACCTATATTTAATTGCTTATCTTCTCAGTGGGGGTGGGTGAGGAGAAAAGAAGGGGAAAAAATCTGGAACTCAAAGTTTTATAAACAAATGTTCAAAAATTTGTGTTGTTTCTTTTTACATGCAACTGGAAACTAAGATATATAGGTACTGAGGTATGGAAACCCATCTTGCCCTACTGGAAAGTTAGGGGTGTGAAGGGGGAGGGGATATAAGAGAAAACAGATTGGGAGAAGGGGTATTCAGAAGGCTTGCTATTTGGGAGTAAGGGTGTGGGAAAGATGGGGAGAGAAAAATTGTAGCTCAAAATCTTGTGGAAATGAATGTTGAAAACTAAAAATACATAAATTAAAAATTTGAACAAAAGATAAATGGTCAACGGATATGAACAGACAGTTTTCAGAAGAAAAAATTAGAGATATCTATAAGCATATGAAAAAATGCTCTAAATCGCTATTAATTAGAGAAATGAAAATCAAAACAACCGTGAGATACCACATCTCACCAGTCTGATTGGCTAAGATGACAAAACAGGAAAATGATAAATGCTGGAGAGAATATGGAAAAATTGGAAAACTAATGCATTGTTGGTGGAGTTCTGAACTGATCCAACCATTCTGGTGAGAGATCTAGAACTGTGCCCAAAGGGCTATAAAAAGTGCATACCTGATGTGGCTAGGTGACACAGTGAATAGAGCACTGGCCCTGGAGTCAGGACGACCTGAGTTCAAATCCGGCCTCAGACACTTAACATTTACTTGCCTTGTGATCTTTGGCAAGCCACTTAATCCCAATTACCCTGCCTTACCCCCTCGAAAAAGCAAAAAAAAAAAAAAAGTGCATACCCATTGACCCAGCAATATCACTTCTAGGTTTGTATACCAAAGAGATCATAGAAGTTGGGAAAAGGTACCATATGTACAAAAATATTTATGCTAGCTCTTTTTGTGGTGGCAAAGAATTGAAAATCAAGGGGATGCCCATCAAGTGGGGAATGACTAAACATGTTGTGGTATATGAATGTTATGGAATACTATTATGCTATAAGAAATGAGAAGCAGACAGACTTCATAATAACCTGCAGAGACTCATATAAACTGATGTTGAATGAGGGAAGCAGAGTCAGGAGATCTTTGTACACAATTACATACACGTTGTTTATGTGATGACTAACTTTGATAGGCTGGACTCCTCTCAGCAATGCAAGGTTAGAAGAGAACTCCAAAAGACTCATCATGGAAATGGATATCCACATCCAGAGAAAGAACTACAGAGTCTGATGCAGATTGAAGCAAACTACTTGCTCTCTCTCTTTTTTTCTATTTGTTTTATTCCTTGTTTCTCATTGTTCACTCCATTGGTTTTAAATCTTCTTTACAACTTGACTAATGTTTAATGTGTAGGTATATGTAGAACCTATATCTGATTGCATGTCACCATGGAGGGGAGAGAGAAGAGATGGGGGAGAGAAGAGGGTGGGGTAAAGAATTTGGATTTTAAGGTATTGTTGAACTAAGTGTTGAAATCTAAAAGAAAACAAATAAACTAAAATTTAAAAAAACTAGAGAAAAACAAATAAATATCTATCAATTAAATACCAGATTAGAAATACTGGAAACCAAAGGAGAAATCAATAAAATGTAAATTAAGGAAACTGTTGAAATAATAAATAAAACTGAGAGATGGTGTATGTAAAAACTATAAAATTGATACACCTTTGGTTAATTTGATTTTTAAAAAAAACAACCAAATTACCAGTATCAAAAATGAAAAGTGTGAATTCACCACCAATGAAGAGGAAATTAAAACAATATTAGCAATTATTTTCCCTAATTGTATGCCCATAATTCTGATAATCTTACTGAATTGGAAGAATATTTACAAAAATATAAATTGCTCAAATTAGCAGAATAGGAAGTAAAATAAATAACCCCATATCAGAAAAAGATATTGAACAAGCAATCACTGAACTCCCTAGGACTAGATGGATTTGCAATTGAATTCTATCAAACAAGTAAGAACAATTAGCTCCAACACTATATAGACTATTTGGGAAAATTGGCCAAGAAGGAGACCTGTCAAATTCTTTTTATAATACAAATGTATTATTGATACTTAAAACTGGAGGGAACTAAAGAGAATAAGAAAATTGAACACCAAATTCCCTAATGAATATAGATGGCAAAATTTTATTTTATTTTTTATTTAAGACCTGTTTATTTTAATCAGGTTAGTTTTTAAATTTACATTAAAACAAAAACATTTTTGCATTCAGTAAGCTGTTTCAAACTATCCTTTTTTATCTTTCTACTCTTTTGCCTAAGTTGAATATCTATCAACTAAACCTGTATGTGAATTTCCATTTGTCTTTTGTTTACTACCTGAGACAACCTGTTCAGAAGACCAAATAAAATCTCTTGAATGAAAAACAGGGAGCAGAAATTCATTTGGATGCAGACATAAACTTCTGCCTTTCTTCCTTCATCTTTCTTCTCAAATCCTGAACAGACAATGGACACCCCTTTGGGGTACTGTGAACAGCACCTATGCAACTCTTGGATGACAGCCTCATGCTAGGACTCCATGTAGTTGTTGACTTGCAAGCATTTGTGTATTTTATAAGCTTGTTTCTGGCAGGGGTCTTTCTGGGACATATCCATTAAAACAAGTCCTTGGTGATCAGGGTATCTTTTCTGGAGGTGCTACTTTTTGTGTGAGGATGTCATATGGAGTTTCTGACTGATGATGTCCATTAAATATTCCATGGCACTTTTAAAGAGTCAGAAATGTTAAGCTATGTGTCCTGAGAAATTGATCTATAAGTTTCTTTCTCTGTTTTATCTCTTCCCAATTTAGGTATCAGTACCATATTTGTGTTATAAAAATTTGATACGACTCCTTCTAAAATTTTCTCAAATAGTTTGTAAAGTATTGGAATCGTTTGTTCTTTAAATGTTTGGTAGAATTCACTAATAAATTCATCTGGCCTTGGAGATTATTTCCCAGGGAGTTCAATTTCTTTTTCTGAGATGGGGTTATTTAAGTAGTTTACTTCCAATTCAGTTAATCTGGGCAATTAATATTTTTGTAAATATTCATCCATTTCTCTAAGATTGTCAAGTGTATGTGCATGTAATTGGGCAAAATAATTCCTAATTATTGTTATAATTTCCTCTTCATTTGAGTAGATTCACCCTTTTCATTTTTGTACTCATAATTTGGTTTTCTTCTTTCTTTTTTCATCATATTGACTAAAGGATTGTCAATTTTATTGTTTTTTTCATAATACCAGCTCTTAGCTTTATTTACACAATTTTAATTAATTTATTCAAATAATTTAATTATTTAATTCAATTATTTAATTACTTATTTAATTATTCAATAGTTTTAATAATTTCAATTTTATTAATCTCTCCATCAGTTTTCAGTATTTTTAATTTAGTATTTAATTGGGGATTTTCAATTTGTTCTTTTTCTAGCTTTTTCAGTGGCATGCCCAATTATTTTTTTTCTTTTCTAACATTTATTTATTTTAGTTTACATCATTCATTTCCACAAGATTTTGAGTTAAAAATTTTCTCCCCATCTTTCCCCCACTGACCACCCCAAAACAGCCATCCCACTGCATAACCCCACACCCAATCTATTCTCTCCTGTGTCCTCCCCCATCACCCCTCTGCCCCCCCAATAGGGCAGGATGGATCTCCCTACCACAGTGCCTCTGTATCTTAAGTCCCAGTTGGATGTAGTTAATAATATTATAATAATTGTGTGTATATATATGTGTATATAAATACATATATATATTTTTAACATTTGATTATAGAACTTTAAATTCTAGATTTTTTCTCTTCCTCCCTCATCACCCACACCCACTGGAAGGACAGGCAATTAAATACAGGCTGTACATGTGTAATTATGCAGAACCTCTCCACAGTGGGCATATTGTGAGAGACTGTTTATAAGGCCCTCCTTCTTATCCCACCCCCCCCTGTTCCATTCTCTACCCTGTCCCTGTCCCTGTCCCCCTACAGATGTGTGTACTTCCATCAAGCCTCCCTCCCACCCTGCCCTCCCCTCCATCATCCCACCTCTCATCTCCATCCCCCCATTCTCCTGTGTGGCAAGATACCCAGTTTAGAGTTTATGTCATTCCTTCCCTAAGCCAAGTTCAATGAGAGTAAGGTTGACCCTTTCCTTTTGCCTTCCTGTTCTTCCCATCCATTGTAACAATTATCCTTTGCCTCTTCTATAAGATGATTAACCCCATTCTGTCTCTCCCTGTCTCCTCTAATTCTAATCCTCTCCCACCTCAGGATTTCACCTTTTAGAGTATTGTCCCTTCCTATTCAATTGATCTTGTGCCCTCTATGTATTCATATAAACACATACTCAGATATGTATTTGTATGCGTATATAAACTCTCCTGTATAGATATGTATGCATGTATATGTACATACACATTTGTATTCCCTTCACCTATCCTCATACTGAGAAAAGTTTCATCAGTTACAATTGTCCCTTTTCCATGTTGGCATGTAAATAGTTGAACATTGATAAGTTCCTTGTTTACGTTCTCATGCTTCTTGTGTTGGAGTGTCAAATGTTCTTTTCAGTTATGTTTTTTTCAGTAAGAATGTCTGAAAGTCCTCCACCTCATTAAATTACCATATTTTCCTCTGGAACACTATACTCAGTATTGCTGGGTAGGTGATTCTTGGCTTTAATTCTAGCTCTCTTGATTGTCAGAGTATCCTATTCCAGGCCCTTTGATCCCTTAATGTAGCAGCTGCTAAATCCTGGGTTATCCTAATTGTGTTTCTGCAATATTCAAATTGTTTCCTCCTGGTAGCTTGCAATATTTTCTCCTTGATCTGGGGACTCCAGAACCTGGCTATAATATTTTTAGGTGTTTTCTTTTGAGGATCTTTTTCAAGAGGTTATCAGTGCATCCTTTCAAGTTCTATTTTGCCCTCTGGTTCTAAAATATCCGGGCAATTTTCCTTGAGAATTTCTTGAAGGATGTTTTCCAAGTTCTTTTTTTGATCATGGCTTTCAGGTAGTCCCATAATTTTTAAATTGTCTGTCCTGGACCTGTTTTCCAGGTCAGTGGTTTTTTCAAGGAGATATTTTACATTGCCTTCTATTTTTTCATTTGTTTGGACCTGTTTGATAGAATCTTGACTTCTCATAAAGTCATTTGCTTCCATTTGCTCCACTCTAATTCTGAAGGAATTATTCTCTTCAGAAAACTTTTGAGATTCTTTTTCCATCTGGCAAAGTCGACTTTTTAAGGCATTCTTCTCCTCATTGACTTTTTGGGCCTCTTTTGTC